>JAOQGH010000003.1:18269531-18292135 GCA_025769975.1 Gallinago jamesoni | reverse complement strand
TTTTCACTGAAAGGGTTATCAGACATTGGAATGGGCTGCCCAGGGTGGTGGTTGAGGCACCATCCCTGGAGGTGTTCGAAAGACAGGTTGACATGGTGCTGGGAGACATGGTTTAGTGATGGTGTTGCATTTTGTTTGTTGTGTGGGCGTGTATTTTCGTCAGAGTTAGGTTGATGGTTGGACAAGATGATCTTCAAGGTCCTTTCTAACCTAGAAGATTCTATGATTCTGTGAATTCTCCTATCCCTTCTGTTGTTCTTGGGCTGGTCAGTGCCAGCTGATGCACATGGACCATCACCTCTTTGATTTGATGTATTTTGGAGGATTTCTGTTTCATTATGTTTGTGTCTGGTCCTTGTGATTCAGTTATTCGTTGGCCTTCAGATTTTATTGGCTTTTTCCTTTTTCTAACTGACCTTTCACACCTGTAAGCGTCCAAGACAGATTTAGTATGTGTTTGTTCAGCACCTACCATAACCAATAGCATCGTGCTGTTTGGATACTGACCATAGTGTAAATATTAAATAGTAAGTAAGAGCACTGAGAAAAATCCTGTCTGAATCAAACATGAGATTTGCTTGTGTGAAGAGATGCTGGGAATGAGAGACATGGCTATTTCTAGCAGGGCAGTTCTTTAAGTGTCTGGGTGATGTGTCTTGGATTAGTAGCAGGATCTAGATGTTTGTATGTGTCATTCTGGGGATTGTTTAAGCAGCAACATTAGTTATCAGCTGTTGGATGGCCAAGGGAAGCCTTTGCTTGTAGCTAAGAGGCAGGGAGCAGATTTTCAGTTCCCTGCTGTGACTGTATGGCCAGGTAAATAGAGAAGGAGGAGACAGCAGGGGGTTTATGTGACTTGAGGAGCAAAGAAGATTGTAATGGTAAATGTTGGATTACTTTTAAAAACAAGTAGGTCATTGAAGATACCGTGGTCGGTGAACAGAAAAAGAAAGAAAGGCGGATTTATTCCTTGTTCTTCTAAAGATTTGTTACACTGTAAAGCTCCCTTCACTGCTCAGCATGCTGTCATTTTAAATTTTGGAAGTTCTTTGTTTTGCCGGTGGTCCAGCAAGGATGACACAGGACCTGAGATTAGGGACCTGGGATCTTCAAAGGAGCCCTGCTTCCCAGTTCTCTGGGCGTTGAGTAGGCTGGGCCTTTCCATAGTGCTTGCTGGGAACATCAGCTGGTGCTTCCATTTCCATCTCTAGCAGGGATTTGCCTGTGACCCCACGGTACTCAAGACAAGCTGTTTAAAAATCAGGCTGTCTTTAGTCTTCTGCCCCTTTTGTGGAGCGCTAGCATGCAAGACAAACATCCATCTCCATCCCTCCCTTTTGTAAAGGGGAAAGAATCCAGTGATAATTATTTGAGGTGAGGTATATACATAGGGTATTCATAGCATCAGTACTGTGTATGTCTGATTCTGAGTATAAATGATAGCTCCAATGGGTTCTTAAACTCACAGTGTCTTGGTGTTCATTGAAAAAGAAATCATAGCATGATAATACCATGCTTACATCTAGTGCATTTCATGGCTGATTATTAAAATTACTTGCAAACAAGTTTGCTCTCACATCTCAATACAGAAGAGAAGGAAAACATTAGTCCACTCTAAGTAGGTAAATTGGGTCTCAAGCAAGGGAAATCCTTATTCTCAACAGTGAGTCTGATGGAGGGCTGGGGAGGGAACCTGTGAATATCGACTGTAAGGCTTATCTTAATGAAAACTGTTCATTTTGTCACTTCAGGCTCATTACTACATCTGTTAGCGCTGAGCAATGGATCCTAGGAAGTACAAGTGAGAGAGACAAACTTTCCGCTTTGAATTCTCCCTTAGGAAACTTATTTCTGGCACATTTCACAAGTAACAGCTTCTTGTTTATATTCATAGGGTCTATAACACGTGGTATTTTCTCTTTGGCTCTGCCCCCAGCTCCCTCCCGTGACCAGGTGATGTGCCTGCCTTCTTGCCTTGCCTTGCCTCCGCTGTTGGTGCGAGTTTGGAGGGCTGAGCTGCTGATGCGGAGCCCGAGCAGCAGTTGATTGCTAGCTCTCCCTCCTCTTTAGATGTGTGCTAGCTCTTGCCATGGCATTTTGAGGTGCCTGAAGCATTCTGTGGAAGAAAATTAATTGCTTTTGACAAACCACAGCAGTCCCTTGGGTGCCTGGGAGTGCAACATTTATTGAAACCAGGCAGGAAATCAAAACGTTCTGGTGTTCATTCACCTCCAGTGCGGCTGTATCAAAAAAAATAAAAATAAAAATAAAATCCTTAACCTTCCTCTGGATTTTTCATTCTGACATTTGGGTTGTCCGCTAACTTTCTAATAAAACCTCCTTTTTCTTTTGAAAGAGAGTTTAGTGGTCATGAAAGATGCCAGAATGACAGCCCAGGGAGTAGATGGTCTCTGTTTACCCACAGAGCAAATGCAGCATCAGGGCAAATGTACTTGCCATTGTACTTCCACCTTGACCTGCTGCATCCCGAAGGAGGGTAGGGAATTGCAGGGGGTTTTTTTGGGCACTTCTAGACCTGGCCTCTCTGCTTACACAACTCAATAAGGAATCAGGCTTCCCCTGATGTGGCAAAACAGTATTTTTTTATCACAGCTGTAGATATAACAACTTCAATGCAAACCTCAAACTGAAAGCGCTCCGCTAGCAGAAATCATCTCCCAGCCCTGCTCTTCCAGGAGTCTGGCCTGTCTTCCTAACATATTGGTTACAATCTGATTCATTTCTAGAACATATGCTGGTACCCAGTGCAAGTTACAACCATTCCTGTTGGCAGAAGGAGGTACCTCTGTACGTGTGAGGGGTGCTGCAGCGCATCGCCCCGGCTGTGACTGTGCCTACAGCAATGTGGGTACCCTTCAGTCGGCCACTGGCTGGAGGTCACTGGTCTGCTCTGTGCAGAATTGCTGATGGGAGACTTTAAGTTACCATCAAGTTTGAATTAGTGTTGGTTCACCTTTTTAAAAAAAATATATAAAAATAATGGGCAGTGTTCTTCCCACGGCTCTGAAGGCAAGACTGGAAACAAGGGTAGCAGTTTTTAAGCAAAAGCTGGTTACTGCCCGTGTACTGTCACAAAATAGGGTTGTTTGTAGTTTTATTTACATGGGGTGTCCACCTGTCAGCCTGTGGACTGGCATGGGATTTCTGGACTATGGAACCTTTTTACAAGTGTGGGCGTCCCCAGGAATGGTGTTAGTAGGGGGAAACTGTGTGCTTTTAGTCTGCAGGATTAGGGTTATTGTGTGTCCTTGCCTCATGGACTGGAAAGAGGACTGGAGCCACTGGAAAGGTCTGGGAAAAGGATTCACAGACAAATGATGTAATGGGGTTATTCAGCCCCTCAGGGGCTGAATTGCAGCAGATTTTGGGTGGTTTAGGAGGTTTGGGTTTTTTTCTGTTGTCCATCACTACAAGATTTATATGGGTACGATAGGGGTGAGCACTGTGAATGCAGTGAAGAGTATCTGGGGGAAGCTGTGTGTTTGGCAGGAGGTCCTTGTGTGTGTTCTCAGCAGCTGCAAGTGTCAAACAGGTGGGACACCAGGCTAAGGAACCAGCCCTGCTCTTAGACTCTCCGTATGGTTAGAAACCCTGCAGGTGGACTGAAGCTCCTGCTGATGGCTGGGGTGGCAGAGATGGGGAAGCAGTGAGGACAGAGGAAGCATGTGCTTCTGAAGTCTTGCTGTGAATTGGCTCTTTACAGTTTCTGCTTGCGGAGACGGAGCAGGGGCGTGTGGTGCCTGTAAGAGGGACAGATGGGGAGACCAGCCTTAGGAGGTCCTTGAGACAGAGCAGGTAACGTGACTGCGGCAGCGAGTGGAGGAGTGTGAATGGCTGCTCGCTCTGCGTCATGAGGAGACGGTGAGAACTCCTTAAGCAATTAATTAGTGCAGCTGAGAAGCTGAGCTCAGTGCTAAAGGTGATCTGCAGTTGTACCAACAGATATGCGCACAGGCTTTATTTTTCTGGCTTGGAACCTAGCTGGGGGCTTGCCTAACCTAGCTGGTTATGCGTGAATAGCTTGTAGAAGCATTGCAGTATCTCGTAGAATACCTTGTTAGAAGCATTGCCTTAAAAGTCCAGTGATGTAGGAGGCCAAGGAGGGGGTCATCAGCGGTCCTAAATGCAGCTTTGGCAGGTCTGGGTACTGTAGGAGGAACACTTGCACACATGGTCCATGGCAGAGCAGTGCTTCATGTACCATCTCATCTGTCTGATGTGAGCGCGTGTGGAGGGAGATAAATGGGCACCAGCACTCAAGAGGAGAGTCAGTGGATATTCATATGGACAGGGGTGGTCAAAGCTTTGCACCAGCAAGGACTGTGACCTGTGTGCTGGCAGAGTTGATGCACGAATGGCAGCCCTGCTTTCTGGAATTACTGCATGGCTTTCTTCATTACCTTTTTCCTCTTCTAATGAGTCTGCTTTCTGGCATAACAATTATCTACTTTGGATATCAATGTCTATAGGAAACTGACTCTAGCTAAAATTGTAAATTAACTGCTTTGAAGCTTCTGTCCCAGATGTCAGTAGTGATAGATACTGTTGAGTGGTTTCTAGCTAGAGAAGACTTTGAGCAGTGTCATTTTTCATGGGAAAACTTCCCATATGCTTCTCCGAGAGGCTTTTCTGGGCAATTAAGTGACATGCTGTATGCAGAGATAACATGAATTCAGACAGCTCTTGTATTTCATCTTCTATGACACATCATATGTACAATGGAAGTGGTCACCATGGGTTTGGCCCTTGGTCTCTGTTACTTCTACAGGAGCAGAGTTTGTCACCCCAGCTATCACTGTAACCACCAGGACTCCATCAGTGTTTGTTGTATGAGCAGTGGTACACCGTGAAGTTAGGACATGGGAGGATCTGTGGCAGAGGACATCCCACCCTAAGGACAAGGCAGCCCACTGAATGGCGGAGTAGGGCACTTAGTCTTGCAGGGCACCAAGGCTCTTCAGCTCCTGAGCCTGAGGGATGTCTGGTGACAGAGAGGCAATGCTTTGTATGAGGTTTAAGTGTCACAGGAGTGAAGATCCTTTGATGCAACTGAATGACACCTTCTTTTCCTCTTTTATTTAACACAGTAATAAAGCTCTTATCTCAAGGAGCATCCGACTGTGTAGGGAAAACCAAATTGTACTGCTGTTCACATCCAGGGCAACTGGACAGAGAAGTCTGGGGGAAAACTCAGCAAAAAAATTCATTCTAGATGTATGCAAGGTCTCTTGTGGCCCTTGGCAAAGGAAGGGCATGGCCTGCATTGTGAGTTAGGAGCGGGCTTTCAGAGTCCCTCACAGAGAACATCTTCTGATAGCACTGGTAGCTTCAGTCAGTTTGGGAACCAAGGTGTGGGCTGCCTGGGTCCCTGTGTGGCTCTGTGCACTGTGCCATCTGCCTCTGTGTCCCCCAGGAATGGAGCCCTCTGTTTGAGATTTTCCTTGCTTGGCTCCTCTGTGCCAGCAGTCCTGAGGTTCCTGCTGCTTTGCATTGCAGCCATGCGTCAAGAAATCCCAGCTCCTGGGGTCAAGTGCTAAGCGTTTGCTTCTTTATCAGATATTTACTTAGGAGGATTTCATTATACTGAATCTACTAGCTTTGAATAAATTCACATGCAGTAAATTTATTCTTGTTCTTTTTGAAGGGACTTATATGCTAGAGAAAACTTTGAAGAAGACCATTTATACCAAAAGCAATTACTTTCCCGATAATTTTGTATGTATTTTACTGCAGATACTGTATTTCTATTTGACTATGGGCTTTCTCCCAAGTGCCACTGCTGTGCTGGCAGGGGAGGAAGTTGGATGCTTGAATTTGTGGTGCCCCAACATTTTGACAGTTAACATTGAATGTGTTAGTCTACGCACTTACTTGAACAAGCTCCACTTGTCTCAATAAAGCCACAGGTTGATCTTATTGGAGTCCACTTGTGGTTGCTTCGTGTGAAGCATGAAGGGGGTTTTGTTCTGTTTTCTTGGGGTTTTTTGGTTGGTTGGGGTTTTTTTTGGCAAGACCAGTGTGTCAGCTTTGGATTTCTTCAGCCAAGTGGCAGAGATGGTATTCCATGTGACACCACAGAGGGCATCTCCAAAGCCTCGTCACTCAGTTCATGAGTATCCAGGATCCATACTCTGCAATAGGGAGAAGTTGAAGTACTGGCAAAGGCAGTGTATTGTATGATTTTGAATAATAAACAAACCTGTAAAAAAATCCATCTGCAAATAACTTTCAAAGGTGTGGTAGGAGCAAAGCTGAATTCTTCACTTCAGCATCTGGTTTGCTCTGGCAATATGCTGTAATGCCATACGCACAAGAACTCTTTCTGGTGCCTCAGTTGCAGCCCTCTGTAGGTGGGATCTCCTGCGGTCACTTGACCAAGTCCCAAACAAAGCAGGAGGAAAGGCTCAAGTAAGAATTTGGGTAGATTGGCCTGATAATCCATCGAGTCCTCTCTCCACTGGTTTATTTTATATGCTGTCCTTCAGTGGAAGGAAAACCACTCAGCACCTCTGTGTTGAACAGAATAAAAATACTTGGTGGTCCCTGTGATTAAAAAAAAACCAAACCACAATACTTTAGGGCTGGAGGTTTGATTTAGCAAAATTGCTGATTTTATAGATATTGATGGTGATAATAGTTGTCCATCCTTCAGTTAAATGTGCTCTTAGCTTTTCCAGAGTGCGAACACGTGCATGAATCCTTTTGAAAATGGATGAGGGAAAACTGGAGGGATATGCACGAAAGAGAAGCATATTCATATTAAAATCCAGAAGGGCAAGGTATTTTTTTTTCCCACTAACATAAGTTTCTCGTTAACAAGATTTGTTTCATTTAGAAATGGCTCATTGATTGGTTTTAAAAAAGGAAAACCAAGCCAAAACCAAAAACCTTAAAGAAGGGTAAGCCCCTGTTAAATTGCAAATTCTGTATTCCATGCTGGATTACTGTTTTATGGGAACCAATGATAGTTACAGTGCACATGTCTACATGTTTCATCAGAAAGCAAATATTGTTTTTCAAGGGAAATTACTATAGAGAAAAAAAAAATCAATTAATTATAAACTATTGTTATTACAGAGTATAATATTTGTGCTCATGCCCAAATTTGAAATGAACATAAAAACTTGTCACCTGAACGGCCCTCAACATCCCAGTCTAAACTTTGTGGTTGGCTTTAACCCTTGCAATGGACTGAAGAGAAGAACCACGTGGTGACTTTCCTATTATTGCTGTAATGAGGCAGACAGAAGCATTCATCTGAGCGTTGCTATGGCGTGAGAATGCCATAGAGCTTTCTGGGCTGTTCGTTATCCAAGTAAGCCACTTGCATCTGGAGGACTCATACATCCCACTTGAGTTTTTGACCTTTTTTTTCCTCACGTGGCATTTGGTTTAGGATTTTGTGACAAATAAAAAATTTATTTCTGGATCAGTAGGTCTGTGAAGTTTCAGTTAGTCCAGACGAGGCACAAACTTGAGCTGATTTGTTAGAAATAGTTGGTCAGGACATTCATGGTTGGGTCCTGGCTCTGTCTTGAGCCTGTTCTATGAGCCTTTAGGTCTTTGACCTCCGTGCATCGTGCTGGTGTAGAAATACATTGGTGGACTTCCATCCAGCGTGAATTCAGAGATCCTCAACGCGTGAGGAAAGTTAGTAACACCTTCCACAGAAAAACTGAGGGACAAATTACACACTGTTGGTTATTTTTAAAAGCAAACCAAAAGAAAAATAAGCACGCCATGAGTGTTTTGTAATTCATGTTTTGAAGTTGACGCTCAATAGGTAGAAATTAGCCTGAACAGAAAGTAAAGAAAAACTTTGGGCACAACAGGGCTTTGTACTGCTTCACTAGTATTCATAGAAAAGTACCTTTTGGCAGACTTCTAGTTTCAGCTTCTTCGTGTGCTATTATAACCCTCCTCATAAAGATCCAGCAAACCTTGGAAAAAAATCACGTGAACTCACTTAAATAGTCTTTCCCTGCACCCCCTAAAAAGCTTCTAAATAGGGGTTTAAGGCTCAAGCTGCTTCGAGTTGTTGAGGTCTGCTTCTGTTTTGGTTATTTTTCTCATGAAAGACTGAGCAGAAGAGAAATTGGTGCTGTAATAAAAGGTGTCCCTGTTTCATAAGGACCTTAAGAGCAGCTGTTGAGGACAAACATTAGCCTAAGAAGGTCTCCAGGGGTTGGCTTTGACGGAGGTAATCTTTCTTGTAATACCATTCCTAATGTGGAGCTCTGTTAGCTATATGTAATAATTTCTTCCTCTCTATTTGTCCTGGTACATCTCTAGGGCTGCTTGTATGTGCCGTAGAATATTTACCGTACTTCTTTCCTTCCGTCTATTTCGCTATGCTCTTGCAATAGTTGTAAATCTATTCTCTGCCAAATGCGTAGAGTTCCTCCTGGTTTCTCTCTTACTCCTTAGAGCAGGTTTTTGTTTGTCTTCTCCCTCAGATGTCCTTCTATGAGTGTTGAGGGTACTTAAAATTGCAGTTGCGGTTCCCGCTTGTGGTATTGGTGGCGTTGGGAGCAGAAGGGGAGAGGAGCAATGGTACAGCAATGGTTGCCTCAGTGTCCTCTGATTCTCAGTGGTGTCTCCTTTTCAGATATATCTGTTGTCCAACAGATACTTAGGAATTCAACTACAGTAGCTACAGTTTCAAGCTTGTTGCATATGGCTCTGGCAGAATTCCCCAGCGAATCTTTCCAGTTTGTTATTAATTTCTCCTGTCCTGACACTAGCTGTTATCAAGCGGGATCTTGATGCTTTGAGATGTCTGGAGGTGTTTTAGGGGTCCCGTTACTCCTACTTCTCAACCTTTGCGTCTCTTTTAATATATAGATGATACCATAATAGAGTAACACCTCATGGTGGAGACTGTTGGATTGTGGATGCCCCATCCCTGGAGGGGTTCAAGGCCAGGTTGGATGGGACTTTGAGCAACCTGGTCTAGTGGGAGGTGTCCCTGCCCACGGCGGGGATGTTGGAACTAGATAATCTTCAAAGGTTCCTTCCAGGTATAACCATTCTATGATTCTCTTACCGCTTGATCACAGTTGTCATTGCTAAACCATAGCAGAACAAGTCTTCTCTAAGGGTAATATTAGAATTCTTGTTTAAATCTCTGCCTACTTCTGCCACCCCAAAACCCATCTTCACCCCTATGCCACCCCACCCATTATACATGCAACTCCAACGTTTCTGGTGGCAGATAATTTCTTTTATTTGCCATCTAGAGCTCTCCTGTCTGTCAGGCCATTTGTCTAGAAAATCAAGATAGCTTTTAGACCAGTCAGAGGAATTCCACGGCACTGAGTAAACTGAGAGGTGGGGGGGACTCTCTTCATCTCTGACCTTGTGCTTGCTCCAGCTGAACAGACAGGTGTAGCACTCGGGATGGGTCTGTGTTACGTGTATGGTGTGCAGGGGAATCATTCTAGTATCTCTTCTGCTACCTTTTCTGAGTTACAGCTCACAGCTGTAATTTCTGCAGCCAGAAGGACTCGGCAAGTGGTGGATCGACGGCATTGCCCGAACTGTCCCGGGAAGGGCCCTGGAGATCGCTGGGTGTCAGCCAGAGCTGGAACTTTGCTGCTTCCCGGGACACCTGGGGCTGCGTCACCCATCTGCCGTCCCCAAGGAAGGGAAGAGATCCAGCTGACCAAACTCAATTACTTTGTCAATGAGGATAAATAAGGATCATAATCCAATTGTTATGGCAATTGCAATGCAGTAAACTCGAGGCACCTTTCCAAGGCTTCTATATTTAGACCTCACTCGTTTAAAGCAAAAGGAGGCCGAGCAGCTTTCCCAGGCATTCCCTGTGTCCTGCACGAAGCACCCGCCAGCTCAGACAAACCTGGGGTGGTTGACAGATGCCAGTAGAACCATCTCTCTTACTGTGTCTTCATGATAGGCTCTGTGTCTCGCACCGGGGACTGAAGGCTTATGGTGACTTGTAAAAAAAAAATAAATACATAATAAATAATAAATAATAATTCTTGGTACTTTAGTTCCCAGCTGTACAGCATTGATTTCACCCGCTTAGTACAAAGATTTAGCCAACAGCTACAGGTGATGATCCCTTGTACCAAAACTATGGGAAATTAGAACCATTTCATTTAAAATCTAAGTTCATAGTCTGTTTCATGTGAAAATATAGCCTAGCATCCAACTTTGTAGTACTTAGGACTATGGGTGAAGGAATTTTCTGAAAGTCTAAAGGCAAATCTGAACAAGAGTGATTATCGATTATCAGGTCCTTTCAGGAAGTTGTCCTTTTTTTCACCTTTTTATCATGTTCCAAATGATAACAACAACAAGGTAATAAAGACAAATTTTCCATAGCTGTAACTGAAAGCTTGGTACAGGCTGTATTTGAGGCAACCAGGTCGTACTTTGGTTAAATTATTAAAGATTGTTGTATCTAATTACTTGGATACAACGAGTAATTAAGTCAGCAGCACAGCACCTACAAAGCAGGGTCTAACGTCCCCTTAGACCTCTTCTGCGGGTAACTTGCGTGCGGCGCTTTTGTTCGAAGGACCCATGGCTGATGCAGACAAGGTGTGTGCCGTGATGGTGTGTAGGGTGGTAGACCCATCATCCTTCAAGGTGGAGGTGCTGTGCCCCACTGCGTGCCACAGCGCCGGCGCTTGGGGGCTTGGGAAACACAAAGCTGTCGAGTCTCCAGGACTGATCTCTCCCTGGTCTCCTCCTACACAGAGACCTGTGTTCCCGCGCTCGCTGCGAAGTCATAAAATCAATTACAAATTAAAGGCCAGATTCATGAGTTCACTTCAGCTGCTCTAGTGGTACAAAACAGCTGCAAATTCAGCTTTTATGCTGTTGTTCCCCCGGCTTTTATGTGTTGCTAGCTTTGCTTTTAAAAGCATTTTTTTTAAATGGCTTGAGATTGATGCATAACTTCAAAGTGCTAACAAATATTGCATTGCAAATTCCTCCTTGGGCTACTTGATTTCTCTCTTTTTTTTTTACGTTTTTTTTAATCATTTTGAAAACAAAGAATATTCTTCAGGGAATTACTGTGCCAAGGTGAGTGATGTTTCGGAGCGCACATCAGTGCAAGCTGAGCAGAGAAGTCCAGCTCCAACGGTCAGTTCTAAGCCCAGGATTTGCACAATTAAGAATGCCCATTATGATGTATAATTCTGTTAGGCTAATGAGTTCTTGGATAAAAACAAATCTCAATTCTGCCGTCTCGCAAACTAGTACCATTTGTCTACTCTTGTTAGAATTCATTGAATCATGTGAGAGTTCTATTTTTTTTAATATTTTTTTTTTAAATTAACTGTGGTTACTTCATCATTAGCTTAATGCTGAAAGTTTCTACTCTCCCTTCTTTTAATAGTATTAAGCAAAAACCATAACAATCATGATTAAGGTTTAAGAACCCAACTTAAATAGCATTTCAAAACATAATATGTTTTTTAAAAAGTCTAACATTATGTAACTACCACACAGTTTAATCTTCGGATGGTTTCCTTGTGCATTTCAGGTTGCAGGCATTGCTAGCTTCTCTTTCCAGTCTAGTGTAAAAACATCAAATTTCCTGATTTTATCATTCCTGTTCTTGCACAGATGCATTTAAATATTTAATCCAAAGTTACTGATACGTCAACTCTGCTATATAATGCTTTTTTTTTGGGACTAATGACAACTCCTTAGGATTTGTAGGGGTTTTCTCGTGTTTAAATTGGTAAGCACTCTTTCCACTTAGCTCTATTTTAACATATATTTATTCAAAGTGAAAGCTTCTGGTGAGCAAAATTGCCCCTGGCTTTAGAGCTTTTTCAGTGGGTCCTTAAGCAATTAACTTGAATTAATCAGCAAAGTCTGGGGTGTGTGCCCGTGGGGAAGGCAGGTTTGTGCTTGCGTAGCACCATCAGGAAGACGCAGACCAACGCTCCATTCCCTGGAATTTCAGTGGATTTTCCCCAGAAGCGCCCTAGCCCTGGGTTTCAGAAGTTTATAAGTAACTGTCTCCATACATCTGCGTAATTCAGGTATGAAACAATCCAACGGGTTCAGAAATCAGACAAAGAGAAGAGGGGACAGGGGAGGAGAGATTATCTAATCCTCTTTACTGGAACAAGTGAAAATCTCACTATTTTCCCCAGATAAGCAGTGAGCTCTGTCAGCACAACAATAAAGTGCACGTGTGCATATTCATCGCAACCTGTATAGCCATACATTTGTATAATTAATCAGGATTGGGGGAGGGGGGAACACATTTGCATCTACGCAAATGGTCTTCCAAAAAATGAAGCAAGGAGAGACTGTTCCAAGTAATTACAACAGCTCTCCTGGCTCCGTGCAGCAGGTCGGCTGACGGCAGTGCCGTCACGTCACTCACCTTCCACGAGGTGGGTTAAGGAAGGGGATTTGGCTATTAATTAATTAAGTTCAACAGCCTTTGTGTGGCTGTGCCCGCCCAGGGCAGCGGCGTGGGGTTGCGGGGGGTACGTGTGCGCAGTCGGTGTGTTGTGTTGGTGATGGCTCCTTTGCTCTGGGGAAGATTAACCTATTTTTAGACCAAACTGCTGGTGTGAGGCCAGGAGAAACCTTCCATCTTCTAGATTTATGGAGGTTGCCAGGCAGATCTTAAACACTTTCTCTAAGCTGCATTTATTTGTATTTTGGCTTCCTTTTGAAGGCCAGGTTTCCTGTATCTCCTTGGATAGGACCCTCGATACTGAAACGGGTCTGGAGTTTGTCAAGTAATCTAATTCATTCAACATTTGGAATTATCCTGCTAAAAAAAAAAAGTAATTTATTTTCTAATTATTCCCTGTCTTGCACAACCGTGCACCGCTGAAGTGTCGCTATTTAAAATATTTATCTCTCTCCGCTGCGTGATCTGCTTGAAGGCCATGGAGGGGCGATGAAATAAAAGCCCTCACTCCCAACGCAGGCACATTACTTTGCCTTGTCTTGGGCTGTTTTGACGTCTCCCTGTAAATACATTTATTTTTCATTAGGATGTTTCTGGGTTTGTGGCATCCAGGAAAGCCAAAGCCATTATGTTGTTCATCTGTTACAGGCAAAATGAAGATAAACAAGCGTAATGAACTCCTGCTGAAGCCATTTCTCTGTTGTCTTTCCTTTGCTTGGAAGCACGTGCACGTGTGGGTACAGCCTTGCTCGTCCAGGCTGGATGGGTGTGAGCTGCTGTAGGCACTTGGTTCTTCATTTGCGAGAAGGATTCAAGCTCCAAGTGTGCTGTAGTCCCAAGGTGTTCTCTGGAGAGCCCAGACATGGGGCATCACACACGGCTTCCTTCAGGGAGCTGTGGGTTTTAACTCGTTGTCTTCCTCCCACAGCAGTTCCTTCCATCTCTCCCCAGCACATCGCAAGGATAAATATACCAGAGGGTGGGAATGTGAGGATGTAGTGTCTGTGAGGTCCAAGTAGCTACTGATGGGCTTGGTGGTGGGGATTGGAGGAGCCTGCAGAAGATGAGGCACTCACTGCAGGGATTTCTTGTGCAGGCTGGACGGCCTCGTCCCAGCGATGGGCTCAGGAAAACTGTCACAGAGTGCCATGGTAGCAAGTACCCAGTATAGATGGAGGCTGGTGGACAGGGAGTTAAACACAGCCAGAGACAGGAATATTGTTTGGAGACCAGGAGAAGCTTGGAAAGGATAGAAAGTAAGCTGCAAAGAGGCATGAAGACAAGAATAAAAATGAAAGCGAATATTGAGCTTTCTAGGGTGGAAGATATGCTCTTTCTTCTTCCTAGTCTTTCAATTATTTCTCATTTATTTGAGCCCTCCCTCCTGTGCCCGTCCCCACCCTCCCAAACAGACTCGTTCATTGAGTCTGAGCGAGTTTATGCTGAATTTTAAAATAACTTCTTTTTCGCCATCTCTAAACTGCTAATCTCCCAGGCTGAGGAATCCTGGGACAAAGAGGAGTCCGCAGAGTGGAACTCTGTAAAATTAGCTTTTGCAGCATTAGTGTTTGCACAGTTACAGGCTGAAGACCTGCGCCCCCCGCCCCCTGCCTGGCAGCCTGCCTCCCTTCCCCGGGGAGGCTGGAAGGCAGCACAGAGCAATCTGCCTTCCTCCTCCTCCTCTTCCCTTGGAGCCATCCCCCTGCTCTGAGGGGAGAGGTTCGTGCCCATTCAGACAAGGCTTTAATTTGCATTGCCGGGGGCCTGTCTGCTGTCATCAGAAGGTGTTCTGTCTCAAATACGGCATAAAATCAAAATTCTAGTCCCGATGTCAAGACATGGGGGTGATTTTCTGGGAAATAGAGGGCATGGGGAGAGAGGGAAGGGGGATGTTTTGGGGGTGAAGGCTTTGAGCTGAGACTTGGTGCATGCTGTGCATTGCCGCCTTGTGCTGTAAGCCCCCCAGCACTCATCTGAAGCTAGTGATTTAACGTGGGACCTCCACATGCAGGATGAGCGATGGTTTTGGGGCCGAGGGAGGGTGCAGAGGTGAGTGTGTTACAGGCTGGGGCACAGCCGTGATAGCCCCGCAGGGACGGACCTCTCCCTGCCTTTGGGAGATAAGCAGGCAGGGAATGGCTTCGAGTGAGCGGCTGCGACCTGGAGGCTGCGGAGCTGCCCAGGTGCCTCTGCCTGGGCGCCCGAGTGAGCAGAGAAGGCAAAGCACCTCTGTTTCCTGGCTTTGTACTCGTAACCATGAAACGTGCAGTGTCTCGTGCACTAGAAACCTCTGCAGTCCCTCTAAAAACATAGTCCTTCTGGCTTTTAGAGGGCTAATGAGGCTGCACGTGTGTTTTCTTTTCATGCAAGCAATAGGCGGTGACCTGAAATCTAGATTTGAGCTCCTTCTGACCACTACATGTGCCCTCTTATGCCCAATTTCGGTGTAAGAACGCTTCTCTTGAGCGATTTCCACCAGTTTTCACTCTCTGCTACTTGCTCTCTGCAAATCACCTGTTCAAAGCCCATCTCCATTGCTGGCGCTTCTTTATTCCTTGCTGCTCCGGCTGTTTATTAACTGGCTGTGCGTGGCATCTGGGGAATTTGTTCATTGGAAAAAGCAGAATGAAGTTGTGTTGCAGCCTAACACACGTAGCGAGGTCTTGGCAGCCCTGCCGGGCACGGAGCAGGATCCAGCGCTAACGCTGCAAACCCTCCCCTCTTCCTCTCCCGGCCCTGCTCAGCTGATTGCCTTCTATTTTTCCTTGTGGTGTTGTTATTAATAATCATATACCAATCTCCTCTGACAATCACAATCATTTCCTGGGAGAGAGCGAAGCCAAGTCAACCACATCCCAGCTACCCAGCGAAATGATGCTGTGACTGCCGGCCTGATGAAAGCCGCTTCCCTCTGCGCCGTGCCTGTGCCTGGAGCACTTGATGGTGCTGGAGGGTTTTGAGCTCCCTGTATTTCTCAAGGAGGGGGAGGATTAAAGGGAATGGTGATTTTTGGGGGGGGGGGGGGAATGACTGTGAGAAATAACATCATTCTGGCTGTTCCCTTCTGCCTGCAGAGGTCTGGTGCGATGGAGAGGGCTATCCAGGGAGCTGGTCTCCTCAGTCTGGGTCTGCATGGATAAAGTCTTTACCCTTTGTGCTTTGTTGCAACTGGCTTTGCAAAAGGTTTTTTGGGGAATAGACCGAGTCTGTTTCCCCCAGTCTCCATTCTTCTCCAAGTTGAGTCCCAGGCAGCTCTTGCTGATATGTTTCCTGCTGGAAGGGATTTCCAGTGAGAAAATGGGGGTGGAAGCTTTTTCCCAGAGCTCACCAGTTTCTCAGTTAGCTCCCTCTTCCTCTCGGCTTGGCTTTGTGAGCTCCCAGGCTACTCGTGCTGCCAGGTTTTTCTAGCAGAGCAATTTCCCTTGTTGCAGTTCTTGACAGCACCACTTTTTCTCTGAGAAGCATTGGGCTGCTGAATGTCTAGCGAACTCAATTGGCCTGGATGGATGGGATGAGCCAGCTGGGTGTGCTTTGAGGCAGAAACCACCCTTTCTTTCTCACAGGAGTTGCTATCAAAGAAAAAGTGGGCTTTTGTGGGGAATCATGCCTTTGAGGAGAGAAATGTTGGAAGGATAGCTTCAGGGATTTGCACTTCAGAAGGTGTGGGAGTGGAGGAGTTTGGTCAGGAGCAATAACCTCCCTTCTGTGTATGAGTTGATCGGGCTCATAGAATCATATGGGGTTGGAAGGGACCTCTGGAGATCATCTAGTCCAGCCCCCCCGCCGGAGTGGGTCTACCTAGAGCCCATTGCTCAGGAACTTGTCCAGGCAGGTTTTGAATGTCTCCAGAGAAGGAGACTCCACCACCTCTCTGGGCAGCCTGTTCCAGTGCTCTAACACTCTCACAGTAAAGAAGTTCCTCCTCATGTTTAGGTGGAACTTCTTATACTCAAGTTTGTGCCCAGGGATGTGCTGGGGTGGGAAGCAGAGGATGGCAGGGCACTGCTTATAGGCACAGGGCAGGGGGGCTCTGGCATGGGGTACACCCCAGCATCTCTGGCTCTTCTCCAGGGTGTGTTGCTCTGTAGCCTCCCTAGATCTGCATTTATTGTGTTTCATGAGAATAAGTTATCTTTTTGGTTGATGGGATTGGCGTGGCTGGCTGTGCACCGTGGCTGGGTGGGCACACGTTCCACGTGCGGAGGGATCGCTGGGGGCTGGTCGAAGCGAGGTGCCTGGGTAGGGCAGAGCTGTGGGTTGTGTCTTGGGAAATGAGGTCAAGAAACCCTCAGGAGCTCAATTAACCACAGATGACCAGGATGAACTAGGACACCGACTGCATGGCTCTTTGGCAAAGACGAGATCCCACGGCCTGCTTGGTTTGCTGCAGGCTTAGAGTGTCTTCATTCATTTTGCCTTTATTTTTCACTATTTTGTTCTTGGATTCGGAGCAGAAAGCCCAGAGCAGAGGTCCCCACGCGGTGCCCGTGTGACCGAGCCGTGCTCCCACAGGCAGAGGCGGTGAGTGGGGCGCCGTCCGCTCCCTGCGCTAAAGCAGAGCATGGCCAGCATCTCCCTGCCCCTCTGGCTCCTCTCCTGCCCCTCAAGTTCCCGTTCTTTGCTCAACCAGACTCTGACATGTATTTGTCTTTTCTGTATTTCCTTGTGGATCCTTCTATGAAATATTGTGAAGTGGATCCTGTTTTATGTTACAAGCTGTTTGTAATGAGATTGGAGAGAGATACAGCGTTTGACTGCAGTGGCTGTTAATTTTAATATACTGTGAATCTCGAGGTAGCTTTTTATTCTTCCTACACTGAACTTACACGCTGCTGCTGCTACAGTCTGCGCGGGGACATGTCATGTGAAACAAAAAGCCTTAATGAAGGACACAGGGAAGAACTCTGCCGGTGTTTTATAAAACATGAGTTTTATTTTCTCAAACACAAATCACAATGTCTAGATGTTTAGAGGTTCATGATTTAGCAGCTCTAAGAAAAAGTTTGGCAGCATTAAAAAGGACAGGAGTTGGTTGAGAGGGGTTAAAATGTACCCAGCTCTGCTGGGCAGAAGATGAGGGTGCAATGGAAAATACTAGACCTGCTGGTCTGAGCAGACAAAGTCCTTCACAGGTGAGGGACGGAGGAGAGCACGTCAGAGCACCGGGCCACGGATGGCAAGTCAGTGCTACAGAATGTGTTCCTTTAGTGGTTGGATGAATTGGGCAGGGACCGGTGAAATGAAAGGGGAAAGGACAGGGCAAAGCAATCAGGACCTGTGAAGGAGGACTCAGGAACTCTTCGTAAGATGCTTCAAGTAGATTATTGCTCGTGTCCTAAAACCAAAATAAACCTATAAAAGCCCACATGTGTCTGAAAAGCATCTGCTGTAGGGAACCCCCAAAGTGGTACCAAAAGATTCACAGTGGGGATCTGAGCAAGCTCTCTGTGCCGTGGGCTGTGACTTCTGGACTGAAGTTTACTGAGCTCAGGGAGTAACAAACAAGGGGTTTGTAGTTTTGTTGGGTTTTTATTACAGCTGTTGAGCTGAATGCCTGCTCTCGGACTGCCTTTGAATTCAGAGAGGGAATGTCGCCACTCGTGTTCTGTTTGTCAGTTGTCTGTGAGCAGCAGGCTGTAGATGCAGCCACATTTGATCATTTGTCAACTTCTCCTTTTGTGCTGAATATCTGATAGCGTTTGCTGAAAACCCGCACCATTTATGGCTCGTTTGACTGGTCGCTGCAACGATTGCAGGTGATGAAAGAAGAGAGGCTGGGACGTGGCCACTGCACATCTGCAATTGAATATTTGTCAACAATAAGGCGCTCGCTCGGCTTGCTAATAGCAGACGTCGGGAAAGGGGTGGTTCCAGTCTTCACGCGCAATTACCAGTTCCCCGAATCCGTGGGCTGACGGAAAGCGTATCGAATCGCCTCTGCAGAACTGCTCTCGGAGGTGTGTTTTCTGTCAGCGGCTGCCTCAGAGGTGTCAGATCCAGAGCACACCCCTATAAATCCTCAGGGCGGTGGTGACCCACAGTGCTGAAACCCCTGGGAGACGTGTGTGGGACTGGGCTTTGCTGCTACGGCTGCTGAGCATTTTCATGGAAGAGAAATGGAAAATGGCAGGTCTTTTCAGTGTCCACTCTGATGCATGTAAAATTCAGCTCTACAGGAATTCCCCTGCACAGGGTGCGCTACTGGCAGGGATGTTCTTGATTTGGAGGTCCAGGGAAAGCTCTTCCCACTCGATGGGAGAGAAGGATGCCCTTTCCCTGTCTCCTCCCCTCCTCTCAGAGCCTCCCTGAAGCCTGACAGGAGCAGAACCAGTGCTTTGACCTGGTTCCTGCTGCCAAGTGCTTCCGTTTACTCCATGAAAAAAATCTTCCTCGCTGGCTGTGGGAACCAAAGTCCCAGGAGGAGCCTGTGGCTGTGACCAGTCAGGCTCAGGCACTTGTGCAGAGCTCCCGCTCATGCCAGGCTCTGAGAGCAGCACCGGGGTACTCGTTTGCAGGGTGGGGGTTTTTTCCACTTTTGTTTCTCATCAGAGGCTGAGTAGCACGCTCGCACATGGCATATCAGGCCTCTTGCAGCACACTTCATTTAAAAAGCTAATTTGTAATTGCAAAGCAATACACATGCTCCAACAACCCCCTCCTCTCCAAAGCAAACAGAGAAACGCCACAGAGAAATAAAATAAAATGGGATGAGAATTATCCATGCTTGTTCTACTCCGCTGTTTGTCTGCTGGGGGAAAAGAAGGGGTGAAGCAAAGTTGCTAAAATAAATATAATAAAAAAGAAGAATAGAAAACCAGCTTCTAATGTACTTGCATTGCACGTTGTGAGCTGGGGATTAGCCCTGCTTGTCTTCCCGTGTAGCAGAGTGGGTTCTGAATGGTCTGTGGGATCGAGGTTGCCTTTTTCATGCTTGCCCTTCAGCAAGCAGGTGTGGATGGTGGCAGTGGGGGGGTGACACCAGCCCCCCTGCCCTGCGGCAGATCTCAGGGGCTTGTGCCAACATCCACAGACCTGGCCAGGACCACGGTTGAGCATCTTCTGCACCCCTTGGTGTCCCAAATGTATTTTTGAGGGGGGAAGCAAGTGTTTGATCCTGCTGCGTAGCTGTGGATTAGGCTGAATCTGCGCCTGACACATCGGCTGTGTGCCCGTGCCCTTTGCGAGTGCTTTTTGGGAGCACGGAGAACCAGCCACGTCACCATGTTAACACCGTGGCTGCTGCCCCCCTCTGTCTCTCGCCTTGCCCTCCTTTGCTCGGCTGCCCCCTCCTCCTCGCTGAGCCCTCCTGCTCGTGATGGCTTGGAGAGGGGAAGGGAAAGGTGAACCCACCGTCGGGCTGCGCTCGGCAGAGCTGCCAGCTCCCATTTTTGTCATCCCTGCTCCGCTCTGCCTGCGTGAGTTCAGCGGGGGCATCGTTCAAAGACGTTTGCTGAGGTTCCCAGCACGGGTCGGAGGGGCTGGGAGCTGTGGAGGAGCGAGCAGATCTTGCTGAGGAACGTTTCAGGGTTGAGATGCGAGGTGGGGGCCGGTGTGTGCCAGGATCCTGTCACTGCAAATATCTTTTACTGCAGCTTTTTTTTTTTTTTTTTTTTTTTTTAATCATAAGAAAAGCAGGGTGGAATTAGGCCACGTAGCCTGTGGTACGAGCTCTGCTTGTTGATATTGTTAATGGCTCTGCGCAGAATATGCTGACTTTTCCTGAACAAAAGCTAGAAAGCAACCCTTACAAATTAATCATTATTAATGCTTTGTGCTCGCTTAGCTGTGCACGCAGCCGTGGAGTGGGGTAAATACCGATTCCCTTGCTTCGTGGCTGTGGCTGTGAAGGGCTCAGCTCAGCCTCTCTTGGATGGCAGCGAAGCCTTCTACCGGGAGCTCCTGTGTTTTGAGGGCACCCTGGCCACTGTGGGACAGCAGCTCCCCCTCTTCCCTCTCAACCCACCTTCTCTCTCCTGTAGGCTTATGCAGACCACAAGTAAACTCTTTGAAACCTAAAGGGTTGACAGGGATACAACACTGGCAGGACCGAGATGAACCCAGGGAGTTACTCTGATGCCACTTGTCATCGATCCTGCGGCTGCCCTGATTATTCCCATGCGAAGGCTGACTTACAGTGAAGTTTGCCGTGGTCCTAAGTTTTTCTGGCTCCAGTGAGGTCAGGGATTTCCCTGGATTATGAGCCAGAACTCATGCCTACTAAACGGGGTGGTAATGTGGAGTTTGTTGCGTTTTAGGTCTTGAGATCTCCTGGCAGGGTGGAGATGCTTTGCCCAGCCCAGCCAGCGGTAGAGGACAGGGTACTGATAGGCAGGAGGTTGTTGCAGGTCACAGGTGTCTTGCCTGTCTGAAATGGGTGGGAATCCAGCACCAACACTCTTGGTGCTGGGCTCCCAAGAGGAACTCAGGACCAGTGTGACAAGCACCGATGCAGTATTTCATCCTGCACGGCAGAGCACGGCAGTGAGCACCTTTGTTTTGCAGAGCACGTGGAGGTGGCAGGTTGAGTTGTGTTCTCCTTGGGATGCCCCTTGTGTGCTGGTTTAAGGGCAGTAGAGTGCTGCCAGATTTCAGCAACAAGCAGGTGCAGCAGCCTGGTACCCTGCTCCTCTGGCATCCCTGGCTCCGCAGGGCCGCAGACAGGGAGTGAAATGCTCATCTCCAACCTGTGAATTTGGTCTCTCGGCCACCAACTTCCCTAGTTCTCTCAAAAATAAGTTCTCGGCCTTTCCATTTTGTGACTTCTTCCACTCCAAGTACTGCCCGTGTAATCTCCTGCACGTTTCAAAGCTACTTGAAACAGCTTCTTGCTTTAGTGCTTGCCAGATTCCCCCCCAGCTGCCAGGAAGAGAGTAAGGAGCCGCTGCCTGTTCTACTTGAGAAATTCAACTGCCAAGTGGTTATTTACAGCGGGCAGAGGAATGAAAATGTTAAATGAAATCAATTGCTGGCAATGTGAAAAAAGGAAGGAGGGAAAAAAAAAAAAACCCAACCCAAACCCTTACAAAATCAGGATTATGCTGGCTGCAAGCTGCAGCCACCTCAAAAGGATTGCAGACAACAAACAGCAAAACGACAACGACAGAAAACTGCCCGTGTTCACCCAGCCTCGTGCTGACTCCAGCTTTTGTTTCTATTTAATCTCCCTATTCTTGTCCGGTTTGGTCCCTCTCTTGGCAGTGGGTGGGGAGATGGAAGAGTTTTGTGAAGGAAGCCGGGTTGTGTTAAAACAGTTGTTTCAATTCATTTCAACATCAGGCTCCCTGCCTGGATTTAACCTGGAGGTAAATGAAAAATTAAAAACCGAAATGAGCCCTATTTCCCTGATGAACATTGAATTTTGCCTTAATAATGGGAGTATCTTTATTTCCCCTAACTTTTGCAGGGAGGGGGAGATGGGAAGGTTACCGGGAGAGGCTGCTGGCTGCATCACAAGTCAACTATTTTTTTGTGTGTCAATCCCTCCCTTTACGTGGAAGCATTAGGCTTCCCTGGTAGAAACAAGCGAATCACAGCCTTGCGTTGGGCAGTGAGGCAATTAATCAGCCATTAAAAAGGGAGACCTGCTGTCTTATAAACCAATTAGAAGCTAACTGGTTGCTTGTGTAACTAATGTAGTGGGGTTACTAGTAAGTTAAAGACCCATTGTGGAGAGAGGAGCCGAAATAAGTCTTTGTTACAGGGATTTTAAAGAACATGTTGGAATCAACAGAGCACCAGACCTTCCTCTAAAGCAGGAATCTTAATTTGCAGCCATACGTTGCAGTAAACTCTGTCCCCTCTGCTTGCCTTGCAGCTGGCTGAAGAAAATACTTTTAACTCTTGATGATGAAGTGTTTTTAAAATTCCCTTTTCTCTTAAATCTTAGCCGGGTTCCTGGATGGGGGGGAGGGAGAAGAGGAAAAGGATGCACGGTGGCCTAGCTCCTGGACACCACCTCTGGGGTTGGGTACAAGAGGTGAAGCAGAGCTCTGGGGTGCTTCACTGCCTGCCGGAGTGGGGACAGCTCTGTGTAAATTATCCATGAGCCAGCAATGTGTGGCCAGTAGGTCGAGGGAGGTCATTCTCCTCCTCTACTCTGCGCTGGTGAGGCCACAACTGGAATACTGCATCCAGTTCTGGGCTCCCCAGTTCAAGAGGGACAGGG
>JAOQGH010000003.1:18200958-18269431 GCA_025769975.1 Gallinago jamesoni | reverse complement strand
CAGGGAGGTCGTGGAGTCCCCTTCTCTGGAGATCTCCAAGCCCTGCCTGGATGCTCCTGAGTGATGTGCTCTGGGCAACCCTGCTTTGACAGGGGAGTTGGACCAGATGATCTCTAGAAGGTCCCTTCCAACTCTGACCATTCTGTGAAAGGGGGATGATACAGGGATGAGGTTGCCGAGTTGCAGGAAACCTTGGAGCAGGTTTTGGTGCCCTCTCCATTAATGCAGCAGCATTTTTTAGCTTGTTTGCCCTAAGGAGCTGCTTTCAGGACTGGGGCTGATGCTTTTGCATAGCACCGCCTTTGTTTGTGGGTCGGTGTCGGTGTGGGGCGGGAACGGCCGCTGTGGGCACGGTGTGTGTCGCTGAGACAGGAGGCTGTGTTATCTATGGCTTCTGCAGGGTTTACTCCAGCAGCCACTGGAGCAAATCTCAAGTGTTTAGCTGGTTGCATCGGGTTTTCGATTCTTGGCAGTTCTGCTAATGTGCTAATTTGAGCTGCTCTCTCCTGACAACACGCTCAGTCTGCTGGCTGCTGAGCCAAATAGAGCAGGGGGGTGACCTCAGCCCGCTACCTGGGAGCACCCAGCAGGGATTTTAGGAGCAGCCCCATGCTGCATCCACCCTGCCGAGAACCTGCAGGGGTGGGATGGGGTGGCTGTCCCAGCTGCAAGGGAGGAAGCACCTGGGTGAGAAGATTCTCAAGACGATCCAACAGTTGCCTGTTCAATATATTCCACTTTTAGAAGAGGAGTGATTGCCATTGTTGGACTGCTAAAGTAACAAGATGTATGTTTGACTTCACCTACTACACTGTGTGCAGCTACTTAGGAACAATGCAAGGTAGATAAATAAATTATGGCTTTGCTTCAGTCCTAGCAATGATTTTGCTCCTGCTCCGTTTGTAACATGGAGCCTATTAATTTCACTGGGAACGTGGACTCGGCTTTTGCTTACCTTACACTTCCGTTCAACAGCATTAATATGCAGAATTTTAACAGATCATTGTAGGCCAACCAAGGGAGTTGTTGCTAATCCTTTTTTGCAACTCAAGTGAGTAGGAATAATTTTAGAGCAGGTCTGTGATCGGGAGACTTTGATTCTGTATTTAGAGTATAAAACGTTGGAAAGGCAGTGTGGGGCTGGCAAGAAGGACACTGGGTGCTTCTGGTTTTGGCTCTGAAACTTGCTTGGTGACTGTAGGAAAGACCCTTAACTCCTCTGAGCCTCTGTTTTCCTGGACCCCCTCATTGTACAATTTCTTTTATTTTGTGTGTGACTTATCTCGAGAGCAGTATTTGCATTATTTCTACATTCACAATGACTAGGAACGTTGGCCTGTCCTGCCCCCTGATGCCACCTTGTACCAATCTGAGTAGGTGGTGGCAACACAAGCTGTACCTGTGCTTCAGCAGTGATGAACTGCGGCACAGGTCAGAATATCAGCCTGTGACAATAAGCTCTTCCGCTTACTGCTAAGGAAATTCTGCATTTTAGGGGAACTTCTGTAGGAGCTCTGGGCTGGTCCCACCAACAACAGACTGCCCACTGTTGTGTGAATGCTTTGAGTCTGGCCAAGCGGAGTGCATCTTCCTCTGCCTTGCCCTCCAGATCACTTGTTGTGACCTCCTGTTCCTGACCATCCCTGGTTCATCCCAGAGAAGGCTCTGGGGAGACCTTATAATGGCCTCCCAGTACCTGATGGGAGCCTACAGGAGAGAATGGGAGGGACTCTTTATGTGAGGGAGTGTAGCGATAGGATGAGGGGTAATGGTTTTAAATTGAAAGAGGGGAGATTTAGATTAGATTCTAGAAAGAAATTCTTTGCTGTGAGGGTGGTGAGACACAGGAACAGGTTGCCCAGAGAAGCTGTGGCTGCCCCATCCCTGGAGGGGTTCAAGGCCAGGCTGGATGGGGCTTTGAGCAACCTCGTCTGGTGGGAGGTGTCTATGGCCATGGCAGGGGGGTTGGAACTGGATGATCTTTGAGGTCCCTTCCAACTCTAACCATCCAATGATTCTGTGATCCTTACTAAACAGTAAGTGTTTAATAAGTAGGGTTACAATCAGTAAGGTTGGTGTGTTTTGCTGAGTCAGGCCTTTAATTACACCAAGCGTATGACAGCTCTGCATCCCGAGCCAAAGATGCCCTCGTGATCCATCCAGCCCTCAGCTCGTCACCAGGGAAAGTGTACGCTCCAGTTGAAAGGCACCTCAGCTGCAGTCCACTGAGCCAATCCTCAAATTGAGTTTGAAGTCATTAAGTGGAAAAGAAAATTTTTGTGACAAGTGATTTCCCTGAGCAGGTGACAAACTATAATGAAGCAGGGCGGTTTGGCTGGAAAGGTTTGTGATAGCAGCTGTGTTCCCTGCCTCTCCTCTGCGCAGGAGAGGATCGTGGAGAACTGTCCATGCAGCTGCAGGATGTGTGCGTCGGCCTTGGATTAATTTTCCCAGTCTTTTCCCCAAAACGTTGCTGGGCATCCTTTGGGAACAGCAGCAGGATGGGTGACTATTTAATTGCCATTTAAGTTGTACTCTTCTTCCCAGTAAAGTAGTTGGCTGTGAAAAGTTTGTGAGCAAATAGACCCCTGGAAAATGGTGTAACGAGAGGGCTCTGAGTTATTTAGATGCGCTGTTGCTAGTTATATTGACACAATTTCTTCCTCTTGCTTTGGTTCTGTTCCTGGGGGACAGATGTAGCCACCATGTGTCCACGACACGATGATGGATGTGCTGGGCACGTGGCCACCAGTGTGGCTCTAACAGGTTAGATACAGAGATTCAGCAACAGGCACATCAGAGCCACTTATGGAGCTCTCCCAAAAACGGTGAGATGATGCAACACTGCCCTTGGTCAGAGCTGGCAGAGAAAGGTGTGAGCGAGGGCACCGGGGTGGCTCTTGAGGTTTGGGTACAAGAGCATGGAAAAGAAGCTGGTTTAAAATAAGCTGAAGCTGCTCAGCATAAGAGCTCCTACTGACAGCAGGACGCTGGAGCAGGGCAAACAGTTGCTCATGTCAACGTGCAGGTAGCCCAGTGTGACAGACCAGGGCAGTCACGCTGGGGAAGGGGGTGCAAAGGGTGAGGATCAGGCTGTCTTGGCTGAGCAGCACACAGGTGCCCTGGCCAGGATGGGGCCCGGCTGTCTTTAATTACACTTCTGTGCTGTGTATGTACTGGAGACAAGAAACCTTTCCTCTCTTGACAAGCTAGAAATTAAAAATTAAGTCCCTAAAATAACAGAGATGGGTTGGGGTGGGGGTAGGATGATGGTCCTTAAAACAGGCAATGTTCATAGCCAGGAGGTTTCTGGGGCGTTCCTCGGAGGTGGTGGGTGCCTTGTTAGAGGTGAGGCTTGGAGCACCGCAGGCTTGCTGCTCTGGATTTGTTTTTTTCCCCTAATTGCTGGTTATGCGGTGCATGGGTGGGTTGGGTTTTTTCTTAGTACAATGTCAACTGCTGGCCGAGCGGTGTTGGGATCTGCCTAAGGGTTCTGAGCTGTGGTGGGGGTGCAGCCAGTTCCACCCAGGAGTACCAGGGGTGTTCCTGGGGAGCAGTCACGTTCTGGGGGTGCGTTCACTTGTTGTGGAGGAGCCTGGTCTCTGCGCTGCCTGCTCGGGGTGAGCTGTTAATGACAAACCCCTCACCCTCTGGGCTGATGCTGGTACCTGCTTAATGGGATTTCTTCCACGACAGGGTAGTGATGAATCACCCAGGCTAGACACTGCTGTCTAAGGCCACCAGCTGCTGACCTTCAGGACAGTTGGATTTATACCTCCGAGCAGGCGCCGAATTCCTGATGCACGGAGCAGTGCTGAGCTGGGAGCTGCTCCGTCCCGTCTGCTGTCCATCCCACGCTAGCTTGAATTATCCAGCTGTCCCTGTCTCCACTGCTGCTTACCCAGGCTGAGATCTCCAACAGCAGCAGCTGGAGGGTGGGGAGGTGGTGGATGACGACCAGCTGTGAGGGCCCTGGTGAGCTAATGGACCTCAATTGCCTTAACCAGCCTCATCTGGGACCCATCCCCCCTCTCCCAGCCTCAGGAGCTTCATTTGAGCTCAGGTCCCTGTGTTTTCCTGAGCTCTGTTGGCGCTGTGCTTTGTCTACAGTACTGGTCCCTGCTGTCCTGGCTGCCTGGGTGGACCCCAGACCCACATTAGAGGTT
Source organism: Gallinago jamesoni (assembly GCA_025769975.1). Taxonomy (NCBI): domain Eukaryota; kingdom Metazoa; phylum Chordata; class Aves; order Charadriiformes; family Scolopacidae; genus Gallinago; species Gallinago jamesoni. Next base: position 18,265,265 of record JAOQGH010000003.1, on the reverse strand, counting down.
CTTGCTGCAGCCCTGCCTCTGGTTGGGTCTCCTGGAAGGACATTGGAATGACACTGCAGGTGGCTTGGCCTCTAACACCATCTCCCAGGTGGACTTTGGACCTATATTGCAGGTATCCTCTACAGCTCTGTCTCTGCCTCTTCTTGCTCTTCACTGAACTTGGTGGGTAGACTTTAACCCTGACTTGTCCCTGCCCTTTGCCTGGGGCTCTCCATGGAACCTGTTACCACCCAGCCCTGCTCAGACTTGGTGGGACTGTGCGAGGTTGGTGAGGGCTGCCCTGTGGTCACCCACGGTTCCTGGCTTGTCCCTTACATAGAGCAGCCCCATTCTCGCTGCTCCCTGGCACCAGACGTGCTCTTGTGGGTGTAACATCAGGCTGATTCAGTGCTGCTATTGAACCCTTAGCAATTGGCTGGTCTGATTTGGAAAAATCTGCTTTTCTTGAGCTTCCACCTTTCATGGCTTTCCCTTGTCCCTGCCTAGGGTTTTTGGGATGTGGTGTGGAAAGGCTGTCCTGTTGTGGTGGGGAGGCGTCTCCCAGGCGGAGAAAAGGGATGAGGGTGTTACTCCAAGGCATGCCAAAGAGTTAACGTGTGCTGGGAGCAGAGCAGGGATAATTTCTTGCGTGGTGGGTACGTGCAGCGCTGCTGCACACAGGGCTTGGACATGGACGCCGGGAGGGATCAACAGGGGCGAGCGGTGCCAGCTGGAGACACCAGAAGCTTTTTAAAAAGAGCTTGAAAGCAACACAAAACCCAACACACTTGCATATTCCAAGCAACGCACGTAAGCAAGACTCACTTTTACATTTTTCAGAGCAGATTAGCGATTTTCTAATTAGGGAAAGAGCCGAATATTGAGCACTGAAATGGATAAGCGACTTAAAAAGAACACAGAAAATTGCAAAGTGAAATCGCTTAAATCAGCCTTGTCTCCTCCCCCCTTCATGCTTGGTATGCTGTTTATCTTGGCAAATGGGGGGAAAATAAATTCCCTGGAGGTGGCACATACACAGTGCTACCTGAACGCATCGGAGATATCTACGCAGAGATGTAAAAGCCCCAAACTGCGGATTTTTGAATCAGCCTTCTGGCCCTGCAGAAATACGAGCAGGGCTGCATCCTGGGCTGGGGCTTGGGCTGTCTGTTGTATCGAGGAGCAGCTGTTTGTTAAATTCCGATCAGGATCTGGCCGTGCATTAAAGACATCCTGGTTGTGGAGGGTTGTTTGACCCTCTGGGCGGTGCATTTGTGAAAGAGCAGAACATTGCCTTGGTTGTGAAGCTGAAGGAGTTGCTGGGGCAGCTTCTTCCTGGATGCACCCAAAATGTTCTAGCAGGAAGAGTATTTTAAAAGGTTTGGTTTCGCTCATCAGGCCTGAAGCCCTTCACCTTTTTGTGCCTTTAGATTCACCGTCCCCAAAATGGGGCACAGCACTTGCCAAAATTGGATCACGCTGGTCTAGCTTGGTGTCCAGGCTTTGCAAGTGGCCGCCTCTGGAGGAAATATCCCAAATATCCCTTTGTTATCCCAAAGAAAAAGCTTAAGGAAGCGTTATGCACTGTAAGGATGCGGGGCAGGGAGTGTGTCTCGCTGTGCGGCGCTCGGCACGCTGCAGCCACCGCTGGACCATAAATAAATGTTAGTGGGCACTCTCTCTCCCAAAGCACCTATCATTGCTGCCATCCATGTGGAAAGAGGAAAGTAAATAGATTCTTGGATTGTCTTAAAGGCAGAGGGAATAGGATAGGATCAGCCTATTGGATTTGTTGAATAAACTACAAAACCCAAGATATAATTCTCCGCAGACGCAGGGTAATGGACTATGTTGTATTTTGCATTTTAAGCACCAGAGCATTCCAACCAAGCTGTCAAAAACTGGTGGGCTTGTTTGAATTAACCATGGTTTGAACTGGGCACGATATTTTTATGACTTAGTTATGCCCCAGTAGAATTTCTGCCTGGCTGCAGCATGCGTGGTGCGCTCTGCTTGCCCGCGGAGGTGTGCTCTCTGCCCCACAGCGCTTACAGCAGGAATTACATACCGGGGAGCCAAAAAGCTGCTTTTGTCTAAAAAGCTGACCATGCATCTAGGGTTGCATCAGTGGTGTCCTGGAAAAAGGAAGGTACCTTGCTGGGTGGAAGCTCCTGGCGTAAATCCAGCCAAGATCACTCCTGTGCTTTGATGAAAACTTCCATCCAAAAGCCATGCATCAGCATGACTTGGCTTGTTGGCGGCTCCAGTGAGGCTGAGGACAGTCCCCTGACACCCGCCCCCCCAGCTCTTGCCCCTTGTCTGGCCGAGATGCTCAGGTGGTGAGATTTTACAACCCAGAAAAACAGCCTTGTGCTGGCATTAGTGCTGCTCGTCCTCTTCCCTGGTCTGTGAACACAAAAGCCTGGTGCTCGGTTTTCATCCTAAGAAGGTGTAAAGTGTCAGGGAAATACTGTGTGCCCTTTCCTGTTAAAGGGACCCTTGGGACTCACCTAAAGGTAGGTAAGAGGGATTTGTGGGTTCCCTGGTGGCTGTGGGGAAGGGGAGACTTTTCCTTCCATTCCTTAGATGAAGATCAGAGGTGGTGAGATGAGAGAAGCTGGTGGTGGAACGACCCATTGGTTAATCATGGAGTTGGCATCGGGGTTCAGCTTCACTTCCTGTGGGGTGTTTTTAAGTATTTGGACGAAAGCAACCACATAAAGAAACTGAAGCACACAAACAACATGAGGAATGATCAGCCCTGCAGCAGGCTCTTGCTGTAGCTTTAAGCCATCTGAAGAAGTATCATTATATCCCGTGAATTGTATTCAAGTTGGAAAACCTTCAGCGGTGCCTCGACAATACCTTGCATGTGGACAGACCACATAACTCTTATAATATAGGTGGTGTCTGCCGGCCACTTGTAAATGAAGGCAGCCTCAGGATGGTGTAAATTCTCCCTAGTGTTTGTTCCTATTTCCTCCCCCTAAAATAGCTCGAGAACTGGAGATTTCAGCTTGCACCCTGGTGTAGGGCTGTGGTGAACACAAGGTGTTTCTGGGCAGCTACTGTCACAGCAGGTTTTGTGGACAAGAGAGGACGTTTCAGTCACAGTTGTGTTTTCCTTTGTCCTTGGGAAATCAGACTTAGAGTCTTGGGTGTGTGCTGATACTGGCAGATAGCGAGTAAGGTGGTACCCACTGGTGAAGTCCTGTGGCTCAGGTGGCCTCTGGAATGGCTCCTGTTGGATTTACACCTGGGACAGCTTCTTCTTGCTGTACGTGACTGGTGTTGCTTTAGGTGAAGGTGAAACTGTTTGGCAACTTTCACCTCTGTCACCTTTGGTTTTTCTGCCATGGAAACGTGGCAGGTGGGTGCATCTCCTTTGGCAGCCAGAAATGGTTTAATTTGTGGTGTCTGGTGTCCTTTGAGGCCATGGGTTTGGTGCCTTTCTGCTGAGCACAGCCTGCTGGAGCAGGATGGGGTGCTGTTTGAAGGTGTGTCCTGCTGTCTGCTGGACCTTAAGCCCTGAGGATGGCCAGTGTCCTTTTTCTCCAGTAGCTGAGATGCTGGCTTGCAAAAATCAGGAGAAACACAGCACGGAGGAGTTCCAGCAAGGTCCTGCCACCTTCCTCAAGTAACAGCCAACTTGCCCCACTCAGTGCCCAGGTGGGAAATAAACTTGCTAAATGAGTATATTTACTGCAAATGAATTTGTACCAAATCTTGTATGTGCAGCAAAATCCTCTTAGATGAGCATCTGATAAAGGATTAAAACTATTAAATGATTAAAAAATCCCCTCTGCCAAATGGTGAAATATGCAGATTATACGGTGCTTTGTTGTTTTGTTTTTCCCCTTGGCTTTGCTATTCTCACCTTCCTTGCCATGCTTGAGGGAGGGAAGGCAGGGAGAAAGGACTCTGCTGCAGCCTCCCAAGGCACAAGGGGTACCAGGGAGGCTTTAGGTGCTGGGGGAGCTGTGGTAAACTCCATTACCCTGCAGGAAGAGGAGCAAAAAGGTCCTAAAACCTCTCCCAGCTGCATGCTACGTCCTGCTTTTCCAGGAGCAGATTTCTCCTTAGCGTGGAGAGCTTTCCTCATGGGAAAGACGGCACACTGGGAGGCTCCTGGGAATTTGGAAACCAAAACTGGTGAAGCCAGCGCAGGGAACAAGACTAAACCCTGCATGAGGACTAGTCAAGATAGGGTAGCATCCCAGACTGTTCCACATGGGTACAGTCCCACCAACAGTCCTCTCCCTATGCAAAATAGGGGAAGAATTGCTTTCAGGCAGCTCCTGAGGTAGCCCTCTTCACCTGAGCCGCCATGTCTCTGTTCCTCTGGAGGAACTTCTCCATTCACAGGTGGGAAGACTAAACTAAAGCTCCATCTGATGCTCGTTGTGTTCACAAGGCTCATGTGTGCTTTGTCCTCAACCTGAACTGGGAGGTGTGAGATGGCTGCCCTGTTATTGTACCCGGGGTGACTCCTGATGGCTTCTTCAGAGTAAGTTTTGGTGGGAGAAGGGGTAGGGATGGGGTACAGGCCACTGTTATGACCTTGAAAGCTGAAATGAGAGTGAAACATCAGCCTGTCTGCTGTGAAGGGAGCTCTGCTGTGGGCTTGAGCAGAGCCAGGATTTCCCTCGGGTTTCCTAAGGCTTGTTTCACGCCATGGAGTTGGACCCCACCAGCCAAGGGCTGCTGCTGAAAGAACCCGTTTCCCTGGTGTGCCCGGCACGGGCACTGCTCTGCTGGGGAGGTTTTGGGGTCAGGTTGGATGAGATAACCGCTTCATTAATGTAACCCTGATTAGGCAGTCAGGGACCGCATCGGAGTCCAAGTCATTAGGAGCTGTCAGCAGCCGAGCATTCAAGTGGAAGGATGGGAGAGGAGGAAGGAAGAGCCAAAAGGGCTGTTGCAGTGGTGGTGTCAGCTCAGTATTTATGAGGGGAATAAGCCTCCGGTGTTTTATGGCCCGTAAGATGCTGTTTTCCCTGGGTCTGTTTGACTAGATAGGATTATCTCAGGGGCTCGAATGGCACATCATTGATTTCTGCTCACTTTCATGGGAACGTTCAACAGCCCGAATCTATACCCTCTTTCTGAAATGCAGAGGGGTGACAGCCACTGTTGGGGGGTAGCCTGTCCCAGGAGGGGCTGTTTGGAAGTGTGTACTCCTTACTGAGCCTGACTCCAGCTCCTCTGCTTTCCTGCTCTGTGCCCTCTGTTTTGATAACCAAGAAGACCAAAAGGCTGCCGTTTCTAGCTGCTGTAGAGCTGTGGAAATGAGTCATGGTCAGAGGCATGAAGAGATAGGGACCAGACTTAAGGTTATTGGGCAAGTGGTGGGTTTTCCAGCTCCCTGTGCCCAAGCCCTTATTTAGCATCCATTGCCCACGTGCAAACTTTGTTAAAATCCTATCCCAGGAACCAAATCCTCAGAAACCTGTCCTTGTGGGTGCCAGAGTGCTTTGGGTAAGGGCAATGTGGTGCTGGCAGTGAAGTCAGGAAAGTGAGCCTCACCAAGGTGAGTCACAGTATTTTAGGGCTGCAGCAGAGAGACCAGCCTCCCTCATTTCCATGTTGTAGGTGCTGGCAGAATCCTGAAATGAGATGGGAAATTGCTTCTGTAGCTATTGTCCATATAGACTGAAGGCTGAGGGGTTACAGAGCAGACTTTTCCAACAGGGTAACAGTCTTCTGGCCACAGAAGAGGCATCTTTGTGCCACGGAAGCAGAGAGGAGGACAGGAGAAAAAGGTGTGTAAGGACAGGTTTGGCTTTATCCCAGCCCATTAGACATGGGAGAAACCGGTGCATCTTCAGCAGCGTTGGGCTTAATTGCTGAGAGGAGAATTAAAGATTATTTTTGTGGTGTTTAGCTCATGAGGGTGAAGGTGAGGACAGCGTGGAGATGGGGGCACTTGAAGGGGATGGAGAGGGTTTGGAGAGTGATCTTGTTGGAAGGATCCTGGCTTGGGTTTTGGTTCCCGCTTGCCTCAAGGTAGTCACCGGTGAGTGGGTCACTTCTGCCACTTCCCCCTCTGTGTGGGACAGTGGCTTGTGAGCAGAGGAGCATCCTGACCTGCTGGCTGCCAACGTCAACGGAGGGGCTGTCTTCAGGAGAGGCTGGCGTGAGCTGCCGGGGCTGGCAGCACCTCTGGGCGTTTCGAGTGAAGTTCAGTGACTCTGTTCCACTTGGCATCACAGAGCTGATGAACTTAACAAGCTCAGGGGGCTCTGAAAGCACCGTCCTTGTTTCGTGTTCTCCTCTGGAAGCGGGGCCGAGGGAGAGCTGGGAGAGAGGAGCAGAGTGTTCATAGCGTGGCAGGAGGAGGGATGTGGGTGGCAGAGAGCTCCTTGGATGGGGCTGAACTGGGGACCTGTGGGCAGAGGAGGTGGTGTGGGCAGAGAGTCGTTGCTGCAGTGCGATTTGGGGCCAGGGAACAGAGCACAGAGGAGAGGGTGGCAGGAGTGCTCAGACCCAGGGGTTAACCATTTCTCCCTTGGGGAACTGCATTCCCTTTAACCTTCTGCTTCTTTTTTTTTGGAAACCTGGGAAGCCTTTTCAGTTCATCTGAAACATAGGCACTTCTTTTTTTCAAATCCAGGGAAGTGCTGGCACTCGGCTCCTGCTGGGAAAAAGAGCCCCAGAGCCCAGTGCCTGCCAGTCCCTGCTCACACTGTGCCCTGATTAGCAGTGTGTGCTGGAGCCCATCAGCGCAGGAGGCAGGAACCCTTGGGGAGCATGGGATGGAGGGGAACGTGGAGAGATCTCAGCCCTTGCTTTGAGGGAACTTGCTGCCTGGTTTACCGGTGCTGGCGGGGCATGGGGGCTGTGGTGCTTGCTGCCAGCTCTGCTGTGCCTTCTTGCCCATGTCCTGCTGGGTCGCCTTGGCATGACCTGCCTTTCATGGCTCTGCTGCCTGAGTTTCTTTAGCCCCTTTTCCTAAAGCAGAGGAATGAGCACAAGCAATGCAGGCTTCCCCTTCCCTTTCCCTGCATGGGCTGAGAAGCTGGTTTCTTCCCTCCACTGGTGCTCGTGATGCTGCCCAGGCAATTCTTATGGTGGTGTTTGGAAGGTGGGACTTGGATTAGACAGAGGGAAAAGCGTGAACAGATTGGGAGTTCAGCTGATCCCTGCCAAACTAATTTCAAGAAGGCCCTTGAGGAGCCATTGGCAGTGTCCAGCCTGTCCTACCCCTTTGGCGTTGGCTGAGGAATGTCCAGGGCTTGCCACTGCAGTAGTAAAACCTCATCTTAGTCAACCCCTTAGTCAACCTAGGCTGGATTTCTCTTCCCTGAGGTCTGGAGGCAGTAAAAGCAACTGCCAGACTATTTCAGAGCTTGTGGTGTTAGTCCAGAGCTCAGATGGATGCCGGGAAGCCTGCAGCTAGTTCCTGCAAAAAAAATTCTGTCCCCAGGGGATGAAATAACCTGTAAAATCATTTTCTCCCATCCATTGGGACTATTTGCTACCATTAGTAGTAAAAAGGGTCCTATAGCAACTGTAGGCCACCTCCTCCTCACTCCTACTTCAGTAATGAAAACACTCCCTTCTCATCCATATCTCTCCGTCCTCAAAAGTTTTAATCAAATTGAACCTGGCACACGCGCTCCTGAAAGGAGGATTCTCTCTGTCAGCCAAAGTCCACGCCTGTTCCATTTTCTTCTGATTTAATTTTCCAGAGATTAAGATCCTGCTCATCTCCACTCTCAGAACTTGGCTGTCTTCATTTTGTTTGTAGGTTTTACTCTGGTGGGTTTTTTTTCCCCTATCTGTTGGTGGCCTTGTTTTGAAGATCCTGATACCACAAGGGTATCGATTCCTGGGGGACCCAGCCAGCCGTGGAATTGATAGGGAGCTCTGCCTCCCAGCGCCTGGCACCTTCTTGCCTTGCTCCTGAGATGTGGTGTGTCGTCTTCCTCCAAATGGCACGTGTTGCTGCTGAAGAGCGTTTCTCTTGTGCGTGTGTCTTCTCGCAGCAGTCTCCTGGCTTGCCGACTCCCACTCGCTGTACAGAAGGTTGCCTCTCTTTGCTGCCATCTTCGGTTCACAGCAGCGGGAAGGCTTAACGGCAGTTTCACATCCTTATGCTAAAGCTGGGGTCAATCGTATGGATTTGGGATGGTGGTTGAATCGCAGATTTCAGAATGATTGAGGCTGGAAGGGACTTTGGGAGGCTGTACTTGGTCACCCTCATTGGAGTTGGAGGAAAAAAAAAAAGTGTTTCCTTATGCTTTGATGGACCCTGTTGTGTTTCACTTTGTGTCCATAGAATCATAGAACGGTTTGGTTTGGAAGGACCTTAAAGATCATGGAGTTCCAACCCCCCTGCCCTGGGCAGGGACACCTCCCACTAGACCGGGTTTCTCAAAGTCCCATCCAGCCTGGCCTTGAACCCCTCCAGGGATGGGGCAGCCACAGCTTCTCTGGGCAACTTGTTCTAGTGCTTCATCACCCTCACAGGAAAAGAATTTCTTCCTGATATCTAATCTAAATCTCCCCTCTTTCAGTTTAAAACCACTACACCTTGTCCTATTGCTACATTTCCTAATCAAGAGTACCTCCCCATCTCTCCTGGAGGCCCTTTAGGTATTGGAAAGCTGCTTCTTGTGCTATTACTGGTCACCACTGAAAAGATCCTGACTCTGTCTTCTTTACACCCTCCCTTCAGGTGTTTATAGACACTGATAAGATGCCCCTCAGCCTTCTCTCCTCCATGCTGAGCAGTCCCAGCTCTTTCAGCTTTTCCTTGTACGTGAGGTGCTCCAGTTCCTTGTAGTGGCCCTTTTTTGGACTCTCCCCAGTAGTTCCCTTGCACTGGGGATCCCAGAACTGGATGCAACACTCCAGGGCTGGCCTCACCAGTGCCGAGGGGAGGGAAGGATCACCTCCCTTGACCTGGGTACTATTGGCTTTCTTTGCTGTGAATCCGCACTACTGTCTCATGGTCAACTTGGTGCCCACCAAGGCTCTCAGGTCTGTGTGGAAAGGACAAAGGGTGAGGAGGAAGGGTCATATTTTTGAGAAGCCCATGTTTAATGGCTTGATTAAGTGCGTTTATACCTCTCCTTGCTGACCGTGTCAGCACTTCCTTCCAGCTTGTTGGCTTGGCACACTGATGGGCTTTAGCTTCAACAAAGCGCGGGGCTGTTGTTCTTCTGCCTGGAGTTCCCCTGGTTTCCCCAGGGTATGTTTGACGCAGGGAAGGCGGCGTGTTTAGAGGAGAATGTGTCTTCTGAAGGGAAGGCTCCCGTGTTTGTGCCAGTAGAGAGAGGAAGCATCCCTAAAGCCGAGTCCCTCGCTGGCCTCTGAGGACTGTTGTTTGTGAGGAGACTGAAACACCCAAATATTTCTAGTGCTCTTTGCAGGCTCTGCAGATGTCTGGGGTCAGTGGTGACAAATTATGTAGATTCCTCCCCCTTCCCTCTATCCTTTCTCATTTCCATTATCTGCCTTTTGTAGAGGCTGTAATTTATTGCATTTTGCAACCTTGTAATTTATGGCTTTTTTATAATTCTTTCCGAGCTTTCAGAAGTAACAGCTCCGTGTACCCCAGTGCATTTCATTGTCACACTTGAGGCTTTCCCACCTCCCCCTGCACTTCCACTCTTTTCTTGTAACTTGCCTGTTTACTTGCTAAATTATTATTGTGCACTCAATAAAAATTGCATTTAAAAAGTGATAACTGAAATGACATTTAACATGGAAAGCACTTAAGCATAATTACACTATATGCATTACATCATTTTGTGACAGTTAATAAAAAAAAAATATCTGAACAGGGTTTTTTTGTTGTTGGGGGCTGGAGAGAGTGAGTGCTGGCATTTCATCACTTCTGGAAATGCATTTTTATTTTCACTGGAGGGCTTTGTCCTGGGATTTTTCCGTTTCCTCCCCCATCTTGGTAGCGCAGGTCTCCGGTATCCAGCACAGCAGCACAGCGTGAAGAAGTCAGCCCGGTCATTCCGAGGGGTTGGAGCTGGCATAACCTGCTCCCAGTTTGATATGGCTTATTCCCAGCCGGAAATTCTGACGGGGTTGGTTTATTTGGGTCAGTGACTCGAGCAAACTTGCTGCCATCGCTTGTGCCAGCACCAGGGCCGTAGTAAGCGGGAAGGGGAGGAGGTGACAGCCCCCCCTGGCAGTTGGTCCCACGTTGCCGTGGTCTGCTCGTGGTGACTGGGGCAACGACGAGTGCTGATGTGGCTTTGGCTCCTCGTTGTGCCCTACTGTGATTTATTGTTTTCTGAAGCTGCTGCGGAGAGTTAAACGGTTAACGTCCTTGCTTTACAGTGCCCAATGACCCCTACAGAAGCAGGGGAAGTGTGCCGACCCCTCGTGACCCCGTGGCTCATATCCTCACTGATGTGACTACTTGATTATTAGATTACCTGCAAATCGCAGCTCCTCGACCATCTGCTGCGCGGAGCTCCTCCGCTCAACCCCGGCATCTGTCCAGCCTGGCCGTGCACGCTGCGGTGAATTCCTGAGCAGATCAGCCCAGCTTCCCAGCTGTGCTTTCTTCTGCTGTGCCTCGTCCCGTCCTTTACCTACCTACCTGCTGCAGAACTTCTGCATCTGAAGTGCTTCAGGGACGATCCTTGTTCCCTGCCCTTCTTCATTTCCCCAGAAAGTGAGATGAGCCTGGTGGGGCAGTCATAGAGGCTGCAAACCAGCTCTGTAAATTGGGTGGAACTGCAACTGGAGATGCAGAACGGAGGTTCTCCCCAGTAGGAACCGTGATCTCCTTCCTCTTGGAGCCCTGAGCTGCTTGGAGAAGGGGTGGTGGACCCTTTCTGCACACGTGAGCGAGGTGCAGAGACAAGAAGAGGGACCTTGAGTAGCAGGGCATGGAAAGAGCCGCAAAAGCATTTGAAATCTAGTGAACAGATGATAGGAGCCACAGCACTTGACATTTCCAGGCTACGTGAGAGGGATTTTTGGAGCAAGTCGAGATAGAAAGCATGTGTTTTCTGCAATTCTGAAGAGTGATCTTTAGGAGGCAATGTCTATGGCAGGTTTGGATACTGGTCTGTGAATTGGAAAGGTAGTGGGCTTGCGGGGGAGTGAGAGCAGGAGGACAAAATGGAAATATACCTATTTTTAAAAAAGGAGGAGGAAAAAAAAAAAGGAACAGCGAGAACATTAGTGTCCATAAGCAAACTCCCCAACGTGTCTAGCAATAGTGTGTTGCTTTTCTCTGGTGGTGTTGTGACTTGCCCTTCAAGTTAATAAACTGTTAATCGCTTTATGGGTCATTTCATTCAACATGTTCACTGAAGCATCCTGAGGTTGAGATAAAGGAGTTTTGTGAACTGGGGCATTTTTTTCCCCTTTTCCTTCAAATGCACACATAACTAGAAACCATGCAGAGGCAGTAATAACTAATATAGCTGTGAAAGTAATCTCCTGGAGAGATTACTCTATGCTTTTTCAAGGAGGAAAAGGCATTTCTGGTTGCTTGTATCTTTTTTTTTTTATTATTATTATGATTTTTCTGAGTTGGGCATAAAAAAAGAGGGGGGAAAAAATCTATCGATAAAATCCTCATCTGCTTGACAATCAGTCTCATCTGGGAACTGCTTGGTATTATCTTGGCTTAATTCATTAGTAAGAATAAAAAAAGGCATTAAAAATGGACATCTCTATTGAGAGCACTTAATTCTTTGCAACAAGAGTCAATTATGTCCTATTGAGTAAGCCCCATGCAGAACCACTTACTTGTGAAATTCCTCAGCCTGATAACGGACCTGGGAAAAAACAAAAAAGCGGAAGGAGGGTGGACCCCTCCGCTGGCAGGAGATGTGAGAAATACCTGTTTTGCCCTGGATTTGCCCATCCCCTGATTTGGGAGGCTGGGCTGCAGGGGCTGGTGAGGAGGAGGTCTGTGATGTGCGGCTGGGGCTGCCGGAGGGAGAGAGGAGAGCAATTCTCCCGTGAGCTCAGCGAGTGGCTGGGAGTGTGCTTTAGCTCTCTTAATGGTTTTATGGCTGAGAGTCTGTTGGGGTTTTTTTTTCGCCCCAATTTCTCTTGCAAGCTGTGTTATTTCACAACAGCTCTTCAGTCTCTAAGGCACTGGGGCTGAATGCTCCCGCAACGCATTGCGGAGGATGCTTCTGTGCTGTGCGTGTTCTGCTTTCAAAGAGGGGACTGCACTGGTTTTTTGTGCTTTTGTTTTTGGTATGGGGTTATATTGGGACCCCTTTGAGGCACATTTGCTACCGGTTTCATAGAATCATAGGATGGTTAGAGTTGGAAGGGACCTTAAAGATTGTTGAGTTCCAGCCCCCCTGCCCTGGGCAGGGACACCTCCCACCAGACCAGGTTGCTCAAAGGCCCATCCAGCCTGGCCTTGAACCCCTCCAGGGATGGGGCAGCCACAATTTGTCCAGCATGAGTTCATCACCACAGAGTCTGGGCACTGGCGTGGAGCTGTGCGTGGGTTTGGTATTGAGAACTGCTGTCCACCTCCATAAGAGCAGTTGTTTCAGTCCATGGGATGTTGTTGAGTTCTTCCTTTCAGCAGGAGTTAATTTGAGCTGCCTCATCAACTGTGTTATTCTGGAGATTGAGTGCAGGTTCCTCCTGGCTGTGTAAGCACGGTACCTGGTGTGCTGGGAGCACGGCATCCATCACTTGAGGCAGAGGATTTGTCCAGTGACGACAGTTTTTTTGATAAGTTGGATGGGGAGATTATAAATGGTAGGAAAGGGAACGGCACTGAAAGGAGAATCAAATTGTGAAGTGTGTTTCCTGCTACAATTTTTGTGGCTAAAATTTGGTGATACTTTAAGATGTCTATTGATCATCCAAACACACAGGGATATATGTGGTCTATACAATTGTCTAAGTTTTATTTATGATACAAAACCAAGTCAGTGCTATAATTTATGAACACAGTTGCAAGCCTGCTTTTCTGTTACATGATCAGCTAAACTCCACTGCAAAGCAGCCTTCGGGGTTCCCAGCCTGGAGCTCGGAGATGGTCTTCGGGAGTGCTGGGGTGAGCAGGAGCTGCTCCTGTGCTGTGGGGCTCAATCCGTGATCCACTGGGCTTGGGAGAAGAAGCTGCAGAATAGAACCCTACCATTTGGAACATGGGGCAGAATCCTGTGGACCTGGGAAATTACGGTTTCCTCTTTAGAACTTTCTCCTTCGTTCTAGGAGGAACATTATAAGGTGGCATTAAAAAGCACCTGCGACATCGCCATCAGATGTCTCATCATTTGAACTTAAATGTCTCATCTGAAAGAACTCCCAACCGTGTTTCCTTTAAAGCAATTGAAGCTACTTGGGTTTGCGGCTGCTATTTAGAGTAATGCTAATTAACATTCTGGGCAAGGGAGCAGAGAGCGTGGAAGGGAAATGCTTATGATTTGTAAATGCCACTTTGCTCTTCTGGCACCGTCCCTCCGGGGAGAGGATTGCTTTTGTCTTGTTCTTGTTTTCCTCCCTTCCCTCCCACTGTTCTGGAGTAAAGCTGATGGTTGGGCATATATTTTGCCTTAAGTATATGCATAACTTTTCACTGTGTCTACCTGTGAGGGGCGGGTGAATCTGTATGGATGTGAGGAGCCGAGCAGGAACGTGTCGCTTTGAGCATAGGTGAACCCCTGGCTGGTGCGTGCGAGCCGCTACCAAAGGAGGAGGCGTGTGGCAGGCTTGTCCGTGCTACAAGTTTCCCATTCCCTTGATGATAAGCTACAAGCAAATGGGGATGAAATCAGAAATTGGCAACATGCTGTCAGGAGGGATTAATTTCTGTCCCTGATTAACTTTATGCTGGAACAGCAGGAGACTAATGCTTTACCGTACACGGTGCATGATGCGACTTCTCCCTACACCGAATAGATCTGAATCCATCCCTGGTCCTTCTCCCCCTGGTTCCGTTATCTGAGATCCAAGTGGCGGGACCGTTGCTCTCAGTGTGTAACAACAGGCCACATACGTGTTTCCTAATGCTGATGGAAAGCACTGAAAACAATTTGCCAGCGCTTTGGGGGTCTGGCTCAAGCCATAAAAAAGTTTTGTTTCTGCTTGTAGTAGGTTTAATGCACTGGTCGGTCCCTAGAGGCTCCTGGTGGAACAATAATACTCTCCGTTCCTGTGCTACCTTTCCTCTAAGGCTTCCCACAACGCTTTGCAAAAATTAATGATAAATTCTTTCAAAGTGGGAGGTCAGCGAGCCCGTTCAGACGCGGGGAAGGTGATCTGCCCCGCATCCCACAGGCAGATCAGCATTCCGTGTGTGGCAAAGGGAGAACACCCACCGAGTCCCCTTGCTCAGCCATTAAGTGCCAGACAATTGCTCCCCACCTGTGCCTTAAGCTTAATTAAGATCACACGGGGTTGTAGGGAGCGTGCAGGTGTGGGGCTGAAACAGCACTTTGTGTCGGAGCCCGGGCAGAGCTACGGGAGGAGCTGCTCCTGCGGGAACAGATGGGGCTGGAGCTCCGAGTGTGTGTGTGCCTGTGTGCAGGGGGAGAGGGCTGGCACAGCGGGGGCTGCAGCCCTCAAATAGTGGGGGGAAAAGCTGAAGAAGGAGAGGGCAAGGCAAGCGGGGATGCAAGTGTGTGTCCAGATTTGTGTGGTGGTGTTTGGGTTGATCCGAGTGGTTCTCCCCCACCGCGGGGATAGCCCTCCTGCGATGGTAGCAGAGTACATAGGCAGAGTTTAATGACTCCTAGGAGTGATGCTGGGGTTGCAGGTCATCCTGCTGTCTCCTCTTCAGCAACATGGAGAACAGGAACTCACAGCCCATGTGTACCTGCTCCCGCAAAGCCTGTGTGTCTGGCAGCGCCTGGGAAAGAAACAGGCTACCCTTAGTTCTTCATCCTAAGCCTGTAAAACATCTCCTAGTGAGTCAGTCACCTACACTAGTCATATGGATCAGCTGTATCTAGCAAAGGGTAAGTGTTTTCCTTTGCTTTGGTCCAATTCTCATGTTGAGGTTGGAACTACATGAGCTGATGAGACCCTTCCCAGCCCTGTTCTCTGTGATGCTGCAGAGGGTTCTGAATCTTTTAGTGGAGTCTCTCCATTTCTATGTTGCATCTTTGGAGGTTGCCTTTGGAAGAGACATTCTGTGGGACCTCTGTGGGTGCGTATGTGTCCTGCCTCTCTGCCCTTCCAAGTCTGTGCTGAAAACTAAAACCTGGGCTGGGTTTCTCAGCTGGAGGATTTGGTGCTGCTTCTCAAGTCTTGCTGATGAGACTTTAGAGGTGGGACTAAGTTAAAAACTTCAGCTGATAGGACTGTGCAGGGGTTCACCTCTTTGTCAAAATCTCGAGGTATGTGGTATATTTTTGTGAAAGTCAGGGAGCGGGAAGCGCTAGCTGGAGAAAGGATGAGTCTGGAAATGTGTGGAAGAAAGCTGTCTTACAAATGTATTCGCCGTATCCTCTGGGGACAAGGCAAAGCTTTATGAGCCTATGCCACCACAGAGAGGACTTTATATTAAACGTAAGTTTCTAAGAGGGTGGCTAGGAAAACATTGGAGGACATCAGCCAGGGAAGCTTGGGTTCTCCTTCACCACTGGACAAGACCAGGGCTTTTGAATAGCACAGGTTAGGTGGATCCTGCATGAGGCAGAGGGATGGGCTGGAAAAGTGGGTCTCTTCCAACCTTGTTTCCAATGAGTTGGGGCATTTACAGAAATGCTTTTGGTACTTGAGATTAGGGAGAAAAGCTTGTAAACATGAATCTCTGAAGATCAGAGAAAGCCCCAAAACCTACATCAGAAAGTAAATCAAGAGAATTGCAAAGTTGCTATTTCTAAAAGTTCAATTTCTTTAAAATAGATCATTACTCTGCAGAAACCTGTGGGGGTAACTGTTGACAGTGCTGACTTATGCTGGCCTAGATTTCAATCGCTCTGGCTCTAATAAGAGATTTAGTTTAATTCCATGACAGTGGAGTTATCCCAAATTTGCATCACTGCAGCTGAGAGCTGAATTTGGCTGGTGGTTGCCATCAATAAGAATAAAAGGCAGCGCAAGGTAATTGTTACTCTTTTTCTTGTGCAGATGGAAGGGAAGCCTGCAGAATGTGTCTGGGAGCTTTAGCTGCACAGCACGGCCTTTTTCCACAGCCCTTCCTACAAGAAGCAGCAGCTTTTCTGGCACAGAAGATAAAACTGTTTGGGGCCTGGGTATTTACGTAAAGTCAAGTCTCTGAGGATGCTCTGAGTCTCGCATGGTGGGATGCAGAGCGGGCGAGGGAGCTGTGCCTGTGGGGAACGGGGACATTCCCTGCTGTCAGTGTCCTTTGGCACAAGAGGTTGGGGCAGTGCTCTCCGTCTTCTCCCAAAGCACGGGTGTTCCCATCCTCGTCCTGTCTGCTGCTGGGGAAACTGAGTCCAGTATAAGATCCCATTTTGGGTCTTTTGTAATTCTGGTGCCCTAATAAACGTTTAGCCTTGGAAAAGAAGCAGCACAATAAAGGCAAACAAGGTTTTAAACTGTCCAGCAACTGTGAGAAAGGCAGAATTGCAGCTACAAAGTGTCCAGGGAAGATCTGAGAAGTTTCTTGCTTTATTTTTCCCTAACCATCTTCATCGTCTTCTCCTGTTCGTCTCATCTACGTGCTCTCTGAAACCATCAGTCCCAGCACAGACCCTCCTTCTCTGGGCTTCCTGCTCCAACCTCCTCTCCTCCAAACCATCCCTTGGCGTCCCCTTCCTCCTGACCCCTGTGCTTGTCCTGATGGGTCCAGCATGGTGCTTTAGCAGAGTGTGTGCCTCTCTGCCAGGGAGAACTTTAACCTTTTTCAGTTAAGCATATGATCCATTTCAAAATTGATTTTAATCCTTGCTTATAGGTAAACCAGTGGGAAATTGAGTTCTGTTGAACTGATAGAAATCAAGCATATATTTCTGGAAGAGCTTCACGTGGAAGAATTTACGCTGCTGCATAGATGCAGCTTTTGATCTGACCTATCCCTTGCTGTGGGACAACATAATTTCATTCTCTTAGGGACAGCATGGTAAACCCAGTATGTGACCCATAGTGCAAAGGCACTGACTCTTGATAGAAATAGTATAAAGATGAAACGTAGCAGAATCGTGCATCTTTATCTGTGGCAGCATCCCTCCTAAGATATTCCAGCTGCAATTTTAATGATGCTGATCTGTTCTGTATAGACGTGACTTAATCAAACTGGTTAAACTCTTCTGCATGTATCCTGGAGGAAAGCAGTTGAGGTACCTTTTAAAAACACTGTGTTTTCATTACTAAAGCTTTTCTCATGTCACATAGAACCAAGAGAGCAGCCAGAGTCAAGGATCAGGTTGGAGGTTTTTTGTTATGTTTCTGTTCTACTGTACAAGTGTGTATTTTCAGAGCACATGTGATCTCTGAGTGCATTTGGTCCTTTTTCCGAGATGCTGTAGTGGTTCTGATGCTGGAGCTGTTCTCTCCCTCTCATACATTAGCACAGCAGGCTCTGGTGGGCTTGTGCCCTGCCCTGGCAGCAAGTCCCACGCCATCCAAGTGTCTCTGAGCGTGCAGAGCAGTGCCTGGGCAGAGCTCCCACCCTAGTTGAGACCTTACATTTTCAACTATGCAGTGATTTACTTTTACAGCACTTTATCTGAAAGGAGAAGACTTGAGTTTGGAGTTGTGTGGTGCTGAATTACCTCGCAGAAGATTCACTCTCTGCAGATACCCAGGCAGGTCTGTTGCTCTGAGAGCTCCCTGTACAAGGGTTTGGGCTGCTGAAGACTAAAAGCAGCTTTCCAGGCCAGGAGAATTTTTCTATAATCCAGGCTAACGGCGCATAGCCCTTTATCCCTGTCTAGTTGCTAAATTATACATAGCAGTCTCAGGTCTGCTTCGGGGCTGGCAAGCCTGAAGTCTCAGCTGTAGAAGCTCATCATCCTGGGTTGAGCAAGCAGAATTCCAGCCGGTGCCAGTGCCACAGAGGATGGGAGGTGTAGTTGCTGGTGCTGGATAGGGGCTGCTGGAGCATCTTCACCTCTCCATCCCCGCTGGAGTGGGCTGCCTTCCTCTTGTCACCCGTGTCCCTCTTGTCCTAAAAGGTACTGCTACCTTTTAGCAGGCTCTTTAGTGAAGGAAGGAGACCTTAGTTCTATGGTTTGTTTGCTTAGATTATAGCTGGCCATCCCTGAGGAGCAGCTAAACTGCGTATTTCCCTGTCCTGCGTTTGCGGGGGAGCTGTGAAGAGCTGCTCAGAGGGTGCTTGCTCTTTATTAGGGAGGTGGAAGGAAGGAGTGCAGCAGGGAAATGGCACTGTGCGAGGAGGGATGGAGATGGGGTTAGTAAATGTCAAGCTGTTTGCCTCCTGCCTGCGCTCCAGCACGGCCTCAGGCTGCAGGAGCAGTGGCTCTCGCCAAGGACAAGGCAGAGGTTGCAGCAAGGGGCAGGTCAGGCTCTGTGGGTCTGGCTGCCCACGCTGTCCCCGAGGGCCCAGGGGAGAAGCTGCGTCCTCAGGACCGGTGGCATCCATGGCACAGGCTCTGGGTGTTGGCTTGGGGTAGATGAGCAAAGCCCTCGCTGGACTGCGGCACCGCTGCTCACCTGCAGCCACTTCCCTTTGCCTTCCCCCTCCTGACTCCTCGACAGGGAAAACTGGGATCTAGCACCGTCCTGGCTGATGGCTGCTTCACCAGAAGGCCGTCCCCGTGCCCTCTGCAGGTCCCCACATCCCCCTGGTCCCTGCGGTGGTGTGTGATCTGCTGTGTACGAGGCGGTACAGGCAGCACCGATTGTCCTGGCGGGCTGTCAGCGAGGCTGCTGTCACTCTTATCGCTGCCTGCTTGATTATCCCTGACGCTGCGCCCAGGCTGACATCCTCCTAATGTAATATAGACACCACGATGATTACCATCATTGCAAGAACTATAAGCACCAGACGATGAAATTTAACAACAGTAGGTGCAGCAGGGACGAGGGGCGAGATGGGAATCGTGCTGTCTCTGCTCCCTGTCTGTGGCCCTGAGCAGTCTCCATCTTCCAGCAGGATCTCTGGGGTTTTGCACTCCTTCTCCTCCCTGTTACCTGGCCACGGTGCTCCTTGCTCAGCCTTGGACCATCTCACAGTGCTCTTGCGGGCCATTTGTTCTGCTGGGCAATACTCTAGGCTCCTTCTTCATCAGAGGGGTCTGCTCCCTATGCCCAAGGCACAAGCAAGTCTGTGGAAGGGGTTCCCCCTGTTCCTCCTCAGTGCTACCCTGAGCCATGGCAGGACTGGCAGGACCCCACTGTAGGTGAGACTCCAAATGGGCCAGACACTGCTTGGCTGGTGGAGACCAAATGGATCCTGAAGCTCCAGGAGAAAAGCACTAGATGAGTGGCTCCTCTAAGGGCAGGTATCCTGCTGCAGTGTTTGCTGTACCAATGAATTCCCTTTGAGAGACCAGGTCTTGGTCACTGACTGAAGCCCATCAGCACGGGCCTGCCTGCGGGAGCCTGAAGTATCCCCCTGAACAGAGACCTTCCCTAGCCCCCCAAAATAACGCCAGGTGGGGAAAAACCTTTTACTCTCCTGGTGTATGGCCTTTGTAGGGCATGAGGTGGCACAGCCCCCACCTCTGGGGTGCGAGGGGTTATCTCGGGTGCACGTGGCCGTCGTTGCCATAGAGGTGAGGTCTGGTCCTTGTCTCCCTCACCAGGAGCACGCTGCGCCGGGGTGCGATGCTCCGGGAGCAGGGAAGCGCCTCGCTCTGTTGCTGCCTGTAGTACTTTGCTTTTTTGCAAACACGTCAGGTTTGCCCTGTGATTAAACGCCGGTGTTTGGACTGCAGCTGTCCAAACCAGGTGTACTGCATTCATACAGGGGGGGAAATAATAATAATTTCTGGAAGATGGCTGTTACCCAGACCAGACGCCTTTGCAGCAGGAGCTGGAGGGCTGCAGGGTGCGGGGCTTGGTCCCAAGAAGACCCCAGATGGTTTTGAGCTGTGGGTCCAGTTTGTATCCTGGCCCCGTGGGGCCGAGAGCCGCTGGGGTTGCCAGCTGGCGTGTTAGGGCTCAGCTTTTTGGTGGATATCGCTGTTGTTTTTAAGTGAGGTGGAGAAGGGATTCTTGGCATGGAGATGCTGCTGTGCAAGCAGAGCAGAGTGCTGCCCCTCCAACAGCTCCATTTTGGGGAAGGGCTGCTTCTTCGGGGGGGGTGGGGGGGTGGGTGTCTGAAATGGAGCTGGGGAGAGAGGGAAGGAGAAGGGGTCTGTTTTGGGATCACGTGTGTACCCCACCATCCCAGCCCTCCCATCGGTTCTCACTTTTGTCCCGGGTGAGGAGGCTGGAGACTGGCCCTGCCGCTGTGCAGGGAGGCAGTGCCCATGGGAAAGGGCAAGCCTGGGGCCAGTGGGACAATTTTTCCTTTCCAGTGGTGGCCAAAGGCACACGTGCTACTGGTGCTACACAGGGAACTTGTTATCTTCCTTCATGTTTTATCACTGGATATCTTGACCCACGGGAAGGTGCTGGATCCTCACGTGGCTCATCAAGGAGTGATTTCTGTGCTCGTGGGAGGATTTCTGCACCTTTTCTGTTCCTTCTCGAGCTGCCTGGTTTCGTGGTGCTGGGTGCTCTCATGGGGAACTGGGGAGCGGCAGATGCTTTCTCTGAACCCTGACAGCTCCCTGGATATAGAGACACAGAGGGAATTAATAGCAGAGATGAGCATCACCGGCTGTGCGTTAGGAACAAGGCAAACAGTGAATTTAGAGGATGGCTGTTCTGAGGCAGTATCAGATTTTCGGTTATCCAGTCGCTGCTGTGAACGTGTATTGGCAATTGGTTGTTTCCAGCTCTGCTTTTTAGTAAGGCTTCTTAGCGCTTCTCTGCCTGTTTAGATCTTCTCCTCAGCTGTTCATAGTTGTGTTATGCTTATCAGTATTTGGGATTAAATTTTTCATGTTGCAGGTTGTCTTCAGCCGTTTGATTTTTCTCCTCCCCCACCTGCCACTGTTTTTTATTTTATTTTGTTTTTATTTCAACTCAGTACTTTCTGTTGTTTCGCCTGTGTTAGTATTTCCCCCTGCTCTTGCCACTTTCTCACTCTCTGCATCCACTGTTGGACTCTTCTTTCCACTGCCGTGCCTGGCTCTTCTGGCTACTTCAGCCCTTCCCAGACTTTTTATTGAGATTTGCAGTTCATAATTTGGTCCTGATCCCCATCCCCTGAATACAGCAGTTTCCTCATTTGTGCTGCCTGAGGGCTGGTATCTCCATAGGTGATTTGGGGGGTCTCTGTAGCCCCTCTCCTGTCCAGTAACTTCAAGTTTACTGACCACGTTGTGCAGGGTTAATGCCAAGGACATCACCACTTGTTTCAGCATGGCTGGAGCGTTGCAGGATCGGGCTTCACTGCCCTGTTCTTGCATTGCCACCCGCTCGCCCTGCCTGTCGGGGGGGGACATGCAGGCTGTGAGGGGATGGGGGTATGTTCACAAAGTAAAACCCAGCCTACAAAGAGCATGCAACCCACACCCTGCATCTCGACGAGGGTGCTGGTACGGCCGGGCATGAGGGTACCTACACGGAGTCAGAAGCAGTGGTTTCTTGACCCTGAGGTCAATGCTGTTACAGATTTCAAACCCGGGTCCATATTGCAGGAGAATTTCAGAGAGAATGGCTTTCTAATCTGGGCACAAAAAAGGGGCTTTTACTATCACTGAGAAACGTGCAGGATGTCTGTGGCCAGAAAATTCGTTCTCCAGTTCAGCTCAAGGAAAAACCCAATGTGGGAAATGTCACCTTAGATAAGTAAAACCCAGTCAAGTTCTGAACAACCCAAAGCAAAACACTACAATGGAGAGCTCAGAGCTATCTTAATTGCCTGGAGCACTACCGTTCGTTCCCCTGCCTGTCTGGTACATTCTTGTGCTCGTATGGTCACTGTTAATTCATGCTGGATTGTTCTAATTAACGCCAATGAACTGTTCAGCCAAGAAGACTGCGGAGCTCTGCAGCTGCAGAGAGGGCTGGAGGAACATCTCCTGGTTTCTTTTTCTGTTTTTCCCTCCCTTGTGGACAGGCACCGTTTCTGCCTGTGACCAATAGGAGCTAATTTTCTGTTTCATAACAGGAAAATACTAATGTCAGGACGCCCTCCTTACCCAAAGCTTTCTCCTTGAAGATTGCTCCTCTTTGCTTTCCTAATTGCTGCTGCTCAGCTGGAGGTAGCACGCGCGCCTTCCAAACACATTATTTTGTTATGCTGTTACTTACCAAAGGGAAAAAAGACCACGAGAGAATATTGCTTTGTGTCGAGCATTCCTTGCTTTAACCCTTTCTGTGCAGATGTGCGATGTGTTTTTCTAGAGTGGGATGTTTTGCCATTGGCAATACACACCTTTTGGTCTGATGCTCAGGTCTGATGCTTGGTCTGATGGAGCTGTGATGCGAAGAACGCCTAGAAATAATTTCTGCTGGAGTCTGAGGATGCTCCTAAACTGGGTTCTCTTACTAAAGCAACCTCTATGGAGTTGCTGTGGTCACATAACTATCACCTATAATAAGACAGGAGTTGCCAAATTGGTGTGAAGTATGGGTGGTTTAGGGAACAAACTGATTATTTGGGATCAGGTTGGCTGAAAACTTAATGTTTGGAATTATCCTTCTTTGAAGACTGGGAGGTCTGGAGCCTGCAAAGAGCAAAGCCTTGTGGAGGGCACTGGAGCCATGCTCCATGTATTTCTTAGGGACTGAGAAGTCGGATGAAGATCACAGATGTTTGGTTCACCACATCCCTGCTCTTGGCTGTGCTTTTGCAGCAGAATTCACAGAAATGCTGTTTTCTTCAGAACCTTCAGAAATGAGCAGGTCTGAGGCTTTTGTGTCCCATCCCACTGGTAGAGGCAGGGTGGGTTACCATCCTAGCAGCCAGGACAGGTTACCTGAATCCTTTGGAGCTTTTTTTAGGGGGTAAAAGGCCAAACAGTTGCCTGGAGTAGAGCTAGGATGGAGTAACGATGTATGTGGACACAAGCCTGCTGGGAGAGGCGTGCTGTCCAGCATTTCCTAGTTGCGTGAAAGAAAGGAGCTCGGGCAGAGCAGGGATCTTGGAGAGAGCTGTAGAAAGCAAAGTTGAAGCCTGAAGATTAACCCCGTAGCTCTGGAGGGACCGTGCAGAGCCAAAAGAGCAGCCTTTTGCTTAGTCTGTGAGCGTGCCACGAGTCTGTGGCTTCAACCTCAGAAACCACTTTGTTTAACCACTGAAGGAAAGGGGAGGCTTCGGGGCAGGGGTGTCTCTGCTCAGGCTCTGGAATTCATCTCCAGCTGCCTTTCAGTGGCTAGAGCTTCCCGCTCCAGCTCGTTAACATCTGGAAAAGTAAAAGGGTAGATTAAGTAGTTTTCCAACATATCAGGAGGGTCTCATTGTATTCCTGAGCTGTGTAATGTGCTGCTGTCCAGATCCTGGGCACCTGCCTTGCCCATACCTTCCCTTCTGCTGGCTCCACCAAGAGAAATAGTTGTGGTGGTATCAGCCTGGTGGGAGTCTCTAGCCCAGCCACTCCTTAGTCCTGCCTTCCTCCTGCTGGCACAGGGTGAAATGTGGGGGTTTCTGGGGCACGTGTTTGCTTTATGGAAGCTGGTTGTTTACTGTTTGAGTTTGGGTGCTGCTCCAATACCCGGGGCAGATCAGGGCAGAGGCAGGCAGATGTTTCTCCCCTAGCTGGTCTCTTCCTTTGTCGCAGTGGTTGGGTCTGCAACAAACCAGCAGTTACAGGTGGTAGAGTATTTCATCTCTCGTGAAGCTCCAGCAAAGAGGGGTTTTAGTCCCATGGGAAGCGATGATTCAGTTCCCAAGGATCATGCAAGCTTGAGTAGCTGCCAGATGTGCTTAACATGAAAATCACAGTTAAACATGGAATCATCTACCTCCTTGGGGAGGTCCAGCTCTCCTTGGAGGGCTTTCTGCTGCTAGATATTTTCATGTCTGGAATTGCAGGTATTTGCAAGTAGCCCCAGGATTCATAGAGAAGCAGAATCTTGTTTGCTGTGTGGTTTTCCTCATGTATCTTACTTAAGAATGGATATGGCATGACGATATTTATTTTTTTCCCCTTATCTCAGATGATTGTAAAAAGGTCTTCTCTTTTACCCTGTGTTGGTTGCACCTGAGTTTGCAGACAGGCCAAGGTAACAAGTCAGAAAAGGATCTGAGGGGTTGGTCGTTGCTGAGTCTTGTGGTGGGACTGAGCCCTTCTTGTTGGGGCAGTGCTGATGCACGTCCCTCAGGGCTGGCATTGTCCTCTGAAGCTGTGTGATGTGGCTTGGATGGGCAGGCCCACGGGTCACAGCTGCACACGTTGGGTGCAAACGTACAAATCCAGGTTGGTCTTCCATTTGCAAAATCCAGCAAGTGGCCTTGGCGAGGGGGCACGCGAGTGGCCAGTGGGCTTTTAGGGGTGTGTTTGGGCGAGGAAGAGCACGGGAGGGAGCGTGGTGGCTCTGGTTTGGGTTCACAGCAGTGGGGCTGTGGGCAGCTCAGCTTTTGGGCGAGGGGGGATGCTCCCAGCCTGCGGGCATGAAGGCAGGCAGCTGTAAAGCCAATGGTGTGGGCAGCAGGTCAAGTGCATTTATTCTTTTTTTTTCTGGTTACAAAGCCTTTCTTCCCTTGTTCCTCTCATTTCAAGAGCTGATGTTGTTGCCTAATCCACATGGCTAAAATTCTTCTGTGTTAGAGGATCGGCTTTTCAGCGGGAAGGCTGCTGTACTTCTCTCTAATATTGACTGTCTTTCTTTCTCTTCTTTCCCTTCTTAGATCTACAATGAGAACAGAAACCTGTTTGAAGTCAAAGAGAACGTGCCCAGGAAATTGGTGGAGAAGGTCGCAGGGGACATCGAGAGCCTCTTGGCCAAGAAAGTCCGTGCTTTAAAGGTAAGGTGAGGGGCCTGTGTGCTCATCCTTTGTCTGATGTGTTCAGTTTAAAGAAGAGGGTTGGGGCTGGTGTATCATCATGAGCTCAGCTTCAAAGTGATTTTTGTGTGGCCTTTTCTGGGAACTGCATCACACATGTGGAGTATGTGTGGGGTGTGAGGCAAGGAGGACATGTCATGTGAGGATCTACTATGGGTATCTTCTGGCTTTTTTATCTTCTCCCATTGTCTTGTGAACACCTGAAGATGCTGCCACAAGAATACAAGCGACAGCAAATTTGTATTGGCAGCAAATTTGACCCAGTCATTTAACTGGGGGTGTGGTGAGCGGGAGCAAAGGTGCTGTGGTGTCCCTGCCATAGCTCGTGGAAGTGTTTCGGACAAGTAGGGCTTTTTTCCTGTTTAGGAGAGGATGCACCGAAATGTTTGTGCTGGTGCCTGGCACTTGAATCCTGTTTCTGACTGCGTTTTGTGAGATGCCCTCATGGGTGCTGGCGTACATTTCCAAGCTATCGTCCCACTTTGCAGTGCTCCTTTTAAAATTAATTTATTTTATCTGTGGCAGAGCAAGGTAACCAGCTCATGGTTACATGCTGGCTGTAACGAGGCAGCGGCAGGGCCACGCTCTGCTACCGGGGCAGAGACAGGTAATTGCCCTCCTGGAGAGGTGGAGATGCCCTCTCTGCTGCTGAGGGGCATGGGAGCCATGTAAGGGTTTCCCTTCAAAAGCTGTAGTGTCCTCTCAGGTATCTGACTGTAGATGAGCAGGGTGAAGCTATGCTATGGACATCTGGCATACCTTGTAGCTTGATTAACTAAAAGTGCTTTTGTGGGGCCATAGATGAGGGGAAGGCTCGGAGCAGGTAGCATAGCTCTTGTGCCTGCATAGGGACTGTAGCCAAAAAGACTTGGTCATCCTTCATCCTGAGCAACAGATGACAAATTACCATGGTGGGGGAAAAGGTGTTGCAATGACTGAGGTGTACCTATGGTGGTGAGTCCTATGGTGCAGGAACCAACCTGTCTCCATTGCACTAATAAACTTGTTCTTCTTCCAGTTTGACTTCCTTTTGTTGGGTTTTGGGACAGGAATGGTTGGTGGGCTGTTAGGGGTTCAACTGTTGCTGGACCTGATGCAGAGGCATGATTCTGGCAGTCCCGGCTAGATAAGGAGCACTTGGTGCTGTTTTATTGTAGTGCAAGCAACGATCCATTGACCTGAATTAGTCCCTTCAAGAGGACTCCTTCAGAGCCCAAGTTGCAGGATGGAGCAGTCTCTTACATCCAGTTTGCATGTAAATTCTTGGCATCTTGGATTGGTGGTACTGATGACAAAATCTGGAAGTTGATGGAAGGAGAAATAGGATCTTCTGAATTTCTTCCATGTTGTGCTAAGCTCTTTCAGAGCAGTGGGGCTCCCACAGCTTCTTCCACTCTCCAGCCTGTGTTTTCTTCTGTCTCAACTCTCCCTTTAGTTGAATCATCTCTCCTGGAGTCGTTTCCTCCCCTTCTCTCATGACTCACGAGAGTGATGATGACTTCTTGAAATGTATTTTTCAGCATCTGAGTCAGGTGGGAATCCATGTATCAGTGAGGGCAGGTGAGGAGAGAGAAATGGATCCTCTCCTTGAGGTATGAATTGCCACGTCACTCATGTACTCACTCTGCCGAAAAGATGCCTCCCTGTTTCCTTTGCTCCGGGAGGGAGAAGGGATATTTTCTGTGGTTTGGTGGGGCTTTGTAGGAAGGTGCTAGCTAGCCTTTGGCCACGCACGATGGACGTACATGCTTCAAGAGTACCATTCTGATTAGGTGGTGATTCAGTCCAGCCATCAAAGAGCCTGTTTTCCTCTGTTTCTAAGTGAAAATATTAATGTGTTTTTATTAAACTTAAACTGCATGCAGAGCTCTCACCGATAACACATAGTTTCTTACCTTGTGTGTTGCATTTCTAAGAAGCAGAAATCAAGCACGGGGAAGCCAAGCTCGGCTGTCTGGCCCGTGGTGCAGCACTGTGGCACGGGTCTGGCACTAGCAGGACACTAGGATTTCACACGGGTTTTTCAGAGTAGTGCCAGAGCCTGGGGTGTGTAGCAAAGAGGGTAATTGCTTCCTAAAATAACAGTCATCTACAAGGGGCTGGTTATTTGGATGCTGTCCCTCCCTTTTCATTCCAGACCATCGTATCTGCTGACAGTCTCATCATGGGACAGAAAAATTCCTAGGAAGATCTTTTTGCAGTCCCCGCCTGTTCCAGCTGGCACTAGAGAAGAGCATCTACAGCTGGAACCTGGGGGACTTGTAGCGTGTGTCCCATGCAGCAACTTCTTTTTGACGAGGATTTTTATCACCCGTTACCTACCCTTTTTCCCCAGCATCCTCCAATCTGCTTTCTCCTTGATGATTTCATGGCTTCAGGCCTGCCCTCACAGACACCTTCAGGCTCTGTAGTTCCAGCTGCCTTTTATTCCCAATCTTTAGCAGGAGGGGAGGTAGAAGAGGTGGTCTTCATTACCAAAAGTACAGCTACTGTCCCTTGAAGTGGAAGGAAAAGATATTGCTAAAGTGGAGTAACTCCTGAAGGGGATGACATTAAATTTATGCAGCATATGACATTGTGGGGAAGTTCCAGGGACTTGCTGCAGGTGAGGTGTAAGGAACCAGTAGGTGGGCTCTCGACTGGGTAGAAGGGGCTGCTCTTGTCCATGCTCATGAGTTTGCCCGTGTTGGGGCTAAGAAAGGCATCTTCCTTCACATGGGGAAAGGAGCGAGGTGGTGGCAGGTTGCCAAATGACTACAAATCCCTGTTGTATTTTCCTTGTGCTGGGAATCACAGCTGGCTGTCTCCTGCATCAACATTATCTGAGACTAGAATTCAACAGGTTGGTTGTTTGCCAAATAGATTATTTTGCCACTTTTTTTTTTATTTTACTTAAATTTCCTATCTCCTCTTCAATCTCTCGGTACGATTGGGCCTCTCCTTGCTTTTGTGTGTGCCCAGAGATGTGTGTCTACGGGCTTGGGCTTCTTCGGTGAGCTTCTTCAGGAGATCAGCTGTTGGATTTTGCCACTGGTTGAGCACTGAGCGAGCCGGGGCAAAGCCCTGGGGGTGGGCGTGGGGCGGCTGCCAGCTCTGGATCCCCGAACCCAAGGAGCATTTTTCTCTCTTCCCTTTTCTTTTTTTCTCCCAGTGTAGGCTGTTCAGGAGAGCCAGGCTCCCGACAGCAGTGACAAAACCCTCCTTTCCTCTCAAGCCTCAGTGGCTGCGTTTGGTGAGGTGGGTGAGGGTGAGCCCGTCCTCTGTAGAAAGGAGAGGAAGCAGCAAAGGTAAGAGGCACTGGAAAGAGCCTCCCTTGCTGTCAAATCCAGCCCCTTGCCTTCTCCACGTGCCCAGAACACAAGTGCATCTCTTCTTCCCTTCCCCGTGCTGTTCGCCGCTCCCGCTTCACGCTCTGCCTCCAGACCCGAGCTGCTCCTTCCTGCCATGCCCTGTCCCTGGATGCCCCAGCTCTACCCACTGCTCGTGGCCACCAGGGAAGTGTTGGTAGCATGGATGGAGGCGAGAGGGCAGTGAGGGGGCTGCTGAGGTGATGAAAGGCTTTCGGAAAGCGTCGGTATGAGCGGCTGAGGGGTTGCCGCATCCTTTCTGCTGTGCAAGCCCAGTGCCTCAGGAAATTCTTCTCTTGCCACAAAGGCATCTCTGCGGTAAAAAGGTGAGGGGGGAACAGAAGCAGAGGTCATCAGTTGTGGTGCAGGATCTAGGAGGGTTTTCCTCCCACTCTCCTTCAGGTCTATGGACACCCCAGATCTGTTTCTTTTATAACACCCGGTGAAGTGCATGAGCGATGCCTCTGAGTCTGTCCTTTCCCGAAGCTCCGCAGACGGGGGGAGAAGGGAGTGAGTTGTGATTTGTTGGAGGAGGAGGCTGAGAGATGGAAATTTTAGATCCTGAGATATGTTTTAGGCTTGTTTCTACTTTTTATACAGCTCTTGTGAAGGCTGCTTTTTGCGTGCTGACTGCTTCATCCTTCACATATTTAACCACAGACAATTTGCTTTGCCTCCTGTGAGCGGCACGTCCCACAGTTTACTGAGTGGGTTATGCCCTGAAGTGAGCTATTCACCCACCGTGACCGGCCTAAGGACTGATATCTGTGCTGGTGGTCTTCCCCCATCTCTGAAAAGAGACCTCCCTCTCCATCAAACATGGTACGAATGGCTGGTACCTGGGGTGCTGGTGCCATGGTTGGGCCGGTATTTTTTTTCCGAAGAGCTATTTTAGTTTTGCATATTGTCATCCCCAGCAGAGTTAAGGTGAAGTTGGTTCTATTTCTGCTGGACCTCAGCTGTGTGCAGTGTTGAATACAATGCATTGGGCAGAAGTGCAGGAAAGTGGCATTTCGTGTCTTGGAGAACTTATGGTGCATGTGTGTTTTATATACTTCAGTGCACCTTGCGTGACTGGCGATGAGAGAACTAACAGCACTTACTAGTAGTTAAGAGAGAAGCTTGTGGGGTTTTTCTGTTGTTGTGGAATTTAACTGCGTATTTTTGTTGCTATGTATTTAGCTCTAGTGTGTGATGAACATTTAGGGGAAAGGAGAGGGTTGGTAGGAGGGTTCAAGGCTCCTGTTCCTTCAGCCAAGGTGTAGGAGTTCGCAATGTATATCACTGAAGGCTTTGAGATCTTTCTGTAACAAGAGCAGGAAAACCTACACTTGGCATTAGATGTTTTCTTTTGGCAGAGAAAGGGATACAAAGGACAAGACTCTGGGGATTTTCTGGGTATTGAAAGCATATGGCAGGGACGTCTGGCTGAGGTTCTTGTGAGTACGAAGCCTGGATGAACATGGCTCTAGGAGTTTGGGGCATTCCCGTCTTCCTTGGCCTCGGATTCTAAGGGAAGGTGGCTGAAAGAGCTGGGACTTGGTGCATGGTGAAGAAGGTTTATCTGGAGATGAGTAAGGCTTGGGTTTTCTTACTGCCTTAAGCAAATTTCTCAGGTTTGTTTCTGATTCTCCACCGCCCCCCACACCCTCAGTTTGGGGTTTTCCCACTTACTGGTATTTTTTCCTTGCGTATTCCTTCTGATGTGACAGTGCAGTTAGTACTTGGCCGTGCCTTAGGATCCTCTGACAGAGCGCGGGGTGGGAGTTTGGTGCATTACCATGAGGTACTTACCAAGCTGGCTTCTCGGGGGCGAGAGCTGGTCAGCGGGGCCATGGTGGGAGGTAGGAGCTGAGGCCAGTTGTGCTTTTAGTCCCGGTTGAATGCTCAGTGCGTTACCGTTCAGCTGGGACAAGTTCCAAGCTCCATTTACGTCTGGCACAAGCATATATCAAGAGTGCAGAGGGGATTTAATTGGACAGGTTTATCCCTTTAACAATTCTGATAGCCCTGAGATTTCCCTTGCAGGTATGTGGTGAACGGAGTCTTTATCAGCTCTTCTGCTCCCTGATAGGGACAATAAAATGTTTCACTTGTCTAAAAAGCTGCAAAAATTGGCATGCAGCACAACATCTCTCAGCCCAGTTCAGAGCATCTCCCCGCTCCCTCCTCTCTCAGTGGCAGAGGTGCTGACCTCTGTCATGGAGTGGGCTGGTAGGAGATCAGCTGTGTGGGCACAGAGCCTTGCTTTCTTCCCTCCTTTGCTACTTGGAGGTGTTGCTGTCTTCTCGTCTTGGTGGCATGGGGTCTTCAGGGCAGGCAGCAAAGGGGGTCAGTATTCAGCAGGAGCAGCCCTGGGGTCCTACTGGATTTCTCCTCCACTGCTGTCAGTGCGAGGTCCCATTGCTGTCTTACTGCCCTGCTGGGCTTTCTGGAGCAAGTTCTTTGAGGTGCTTATTGGTCAAGTGGTTGGTGTGTTTAACTGGAGGGGTCCCAGGCCAGGAGAGAGAGACCCCCCTGAGCTGGAGGGCATCAGGGGTTTGGGTTGGGTGGCAGCATGTGGTGCTGCTCACATAGCCCTGGTGGGTTTACCCACTGCAAAGCCCTGGATTTTACCTGGTGGAGGACTTCTGGGGATGCCAGAAGGCCACCGTGGGTCACATCCTGGCCTGCTGGGTCCCAAATGAATGCCCAGGCTAAGGGACATGTTACCCATCTCACCTAGGCAACAAAATGGGCGGGGAAAGAGGGAATGTTCTACATTCAGGTGAGTTCAGATGCAGGTTGTGGTTTTGGTGGGATGTGGGGCTTCATTGCCCCGTGCATGCATGGCCATGGGCAGGAGCTCTTGTATTCATGGGGGGAAGACCACAATCAACGTCAGCCTTGCATGTGCTGAAGTACAAGACATTTGACAGTATGATCTTTGTGGTTTGTTAATTTATCATGACAAATCCATCCTTCTTCCCACTTCTTTGCTAGTTGCTGGTTGGTGGCTTTTGTTTTTAATTCTATTTTTAATTTGCTACTAATCAAATCCTGACTGACTGTCCCCACGTATTTATTTACTCATCTGTGTGTGTGTGTGTATTTCTTCTCCTGCCTCACGATTGTTCTTGCGCTGGACCTGCTCCAGTAATCCAATTTGAATCCAATCTCCCAGGTCTGGAATTCTAATTTACAGATTGCAGAGGGGAGCCGAACAATGCCCACGCACCAGGATGGGGGTTTATTGTCTAATCTAATCAGGGACAATCAGATGTTTGTAACAAGTCTATCAAAACTGTATTGGGCCAGTTTGCTGAGCGATGTAACCGGCTTTCTTAATAGTGCTAACGCGATTTAGGGCTTCCTGCACTTTCATGCAGATTATGTTGAACGTTTCCCTTTCTTCTCCCACGAACGCTTGGCAGCAGCCCAGCCCCATGGGCTTTACGAGATGGTGAGCAGCTTGGGGCACTCTGGGGCTGCAGAGGTTCATGAGGGCCAGGGGGCTCCTGCCGCTGCCTCCTGGGGCACTGCTGGAGGTTGGAGGGCTCCTGAGACAATCCCGTTTGGGGACACCCCTGCAAGGTACGGACTCAATACCGCAGAACCGCCTGGAGTCACACACGGGGGAGTGAAAAGAGGTGGTCCTGACAATTTAAAATACTCCGTAAGTCTCCATACTACCCCATCTAGTCACCCTGTACCCATGCTGTCAGCCTTCGGCCACCATGGGCTTGTCTGGCTGTTGTCAAAGAACAAATGAGGAAACCTTTGTCCAACAGCAGATTAAAGCTGCTGTTCCTGGGTATTTGCTTTAAGAAGTTTGGATGGTTACAGTTCAGAGAAGTGACCTCCTTGGTGGCTTTTTTTTTTTTGTGGATGCCCTTCCAGGGCTTGAAGCAAGAGAGAAGGCAAAACCAGTTCTGCAAATGAGCTGCTGATGTCTCTTAGTATAGCTGTCCAACCCAGAGCAGAGTTTTCTTTCTTTTCCTGTGCAAATAAATAGTTTTCTGATATTCTCCTTCACAAAAAACCAAATATCCCCCTGGTCCCTTACCCTGGCAGCTGGCTGTCACCTCGGAGATGAACTGACCCTGGTTCTCACGCTCCAGGTCTGTACCACTTAGCTCTGTACCTGATGCCTTTGCCCAGGGATGGATTTTTAGGCTTATGGATTGCTCCCTGCCCCAAAGCATCTTCCCTTTGGCAGGGCCCGTGTGCTGCTCTCATCCCTGAGGCAGGCACGTCGGGGGGAGTGCTGCTGGTCCCTGCGTTGCATCTCGGGCTGAGGTTCGTGGTCTCAGGTCACACAGCAGCGCTGGGAGCTTGAGCTGGGCTTTTAGCCTGAGCAAAGCTTGCCCTTGTGCCCACTCGCCGAGTGCTGCCAGGCTGGTTTGCACGCACGGGGAGGGAGACCGTGAGCTCCCTGTAACGGGAACTAACCTCACTTTGAGGGTTTAATCGCTGTGCGTGACTTGTCTCTCCGCACCCTGCGGCGCGAGGAACCCAGAGACCTCCGAGACTAAGCAAAGAGAAGGATGTAATAGTCCTTAAAGGGTGTTTTACTTCCCTTCCTAAAGCTGTGTAGTGTATTTGACAGCAATTTGTGGTGTTGTTTTTCAGTTTTTCCTGGTTTCTCTAGCGCAGGAGCAGCGCTTTTAGCAGAGGTGGAGGTAACTAAAGCCATTAGTGTTGTCAAGGGATTTGCAGCAGTTTGTAGTTCTTGGCTGTCTCCAAGCTCAGATCCATCAGCTTGGTCCTCACCCTCTCGAGCTCCCAAGGCTTGGCAGGGATGCCATATTCCATGCACTAAGGGGATGCATTTGGAGATGGCTGAAAGGATCAAAGAAGATGAGTAAGACTTACTGTCTATCTATCTATCTAGATAGACACATGAAAATGGTGAGTAATGCCATAGAGGAGGGGGTCTCCGAGGGAATTGGTGTTAGGGAAGAGAATTGCCATTTAATTCTTTATAAAACAACCTTTAAACATGGTTGGGAAGAAGTGTTTGCGATGATAGCAAAACAAAAGAAACCATGTCACTGAACAAGGGATTTATTTGAATTTCCTTGGTTAGTTTTGGCGTGAGAAAATGCATTTCCATGGCAGTTTGGTAGCTAGAGTCACTTCTGCGTCCCGTGCTATGGCTTCATCGTCTGTGTATGGTGGGAGAGGATCTCTATTCCCAGGGGGTTGCCTGTAGTTTTGAAGGGAACATCTACCTCTGCACTTATGGATCTGCTTTCAGTCCGTGGGAGTTTGGCCCCTGCCCTCTGTGATACTAGGCATCCTCAAAGAGCTCTCTGAGGCCAAGGATCTTGGGCAGAAAATGCTCCCACCAATCTGTTCTTTTTTGTGTTTTTTCCTCTGAATGTTTGAAATGCATCATCTGGGATGGAATGCTCTTACATTGAATGGGAATAATTGACCTGAGAAGAAAAACTAAATCACTTTGAATTCAATTCAGGTAGAATGAGGATTATTTTTTTTTAAGGGTTTCATCCCCTAGTTGAACTAAAAATCAATTATTTGTATAGCTGTGTTTATGGAGAAGTAGTGAAGTTAAAGACTCTAATGATTGAGGGGGTGGAGGCTTGGTCCTGCAGGTTAATGGACTTGCATGAAGCTTTTTTGTCTCAAAAAGCTCTCTTCAAAACCCGCCCTCTTTTCCTAAAGAAAGCGGATTTGCCAAGTCTAATTTCTGCAGCCCACGAAACGCACTTCAGCTTTGGCACAGTTGGTCTCCGTGGGTCTCCACACGGGAATAGCGGGGGTAGCTGCGGGTGAAGGGCAGGAGGCTGGGGTGAAGATGGCTCGCATAAAAAGCATTTGGCTTGGCTCTGGGCAAGCGGTGCTGTGCTGTTACACCCCAGCTGGCATGCAGGACTCTCCTGTTTTGTAGTTTGGTGTCTAACGGGGACCCTGCTTTCTCTTCTGCGGAGCTTTGCTTTGCATCCGCTGCAGCTTTAACGGCGTGAGCCTGAAACCAACCCGTCAGCATCCAGCCCTACCCCATAGCAAGCAGCTATTATATATTCCCAGAACAGCTGATGTCCATTAAATGTTTGAGTGACACTACAACAATGTGTAAAATATCTGTGATAAGGGCCTTGCCAATCCTAATAAAAAAAAAAAAAGACGACAAGAATGTAAATTGTGCATACAATTGTGATAAAGAGCCGGAGATAACATTAAAGAGATTGTATCAATTTAATGCAAGTTTAGTGCCAAAGCCTGTGATCTTCTCTTTAAAGAGGAGTTGTTGGGAGCTGGTATTTCAGCAGACGATGCTCGAGTTGTCCTGGTCCAGAGGACCGGCTGTCCCCGCAGCCAGCGTGCTGCATGGAAGCTGTCTGCTTGCAGGGGATTAATGGAAACCTTTCCTGCCACCACAATAAAAATGAAGTGCCCCTCTGCCTGCTGGCCTTTGGGTCCCGCAAAGTGCAATTAAAAAGCAGCTTAATACAGCCATGTGATGAGAAATCTGTCAGCGTTCAGGAGCAGGGTCCGAAGTGAAAGCAAGATGAAACAGGTGTGAGCAGAATATTTAACTGTGTGCTTGCCTGCCTGGTGGTGCTGGTGGAGCAGCGGGCTGAACTGGGACGTGCAGGGCTGGAACTGGGTTAGCTGGGGGAGCTGGCAGCAGGAGCAGCGCCACGGGCACCGGCCTGGGCTGAAAGAGCGTGGGAACTTCTCTGCAACCCAGCCTGGGTCTGGTGTGTCTCTGCTTTGCCTGAGCCTGCCAGAGTCCCCTGTTTTCTGGGCTGGTGTTCCTGCTTTACGTCCTTGCTTTTTGTCCCTCCTGTACCGTTTCCGAGAGGCCGTGTCCCTGAAAGTGGCCAAGGAGCATAAAGGCCGTTGGAAGGTCTGATGGAAGTGGTAACTCCCATTTTTCTCAGTGCAGGACTGCCAGCCGTAGGTTGGTATTTGTGCCTGCCAACCTGTCTTCCCAAAACTTTAAACATAGTAATGGGAATTAAAACTAATTGTAAATGCTGGGATGGTTTTTGGTTTTTGGTTTTTTTTTTTTCTGCAGGCATATCACCGAAGGGTAGGGCTTGGAAAGGACCTTCAGACATCAGCTAGTCCAAGAGCAGGCTGGACAGGAACACATCCAGGCAGGTTTGGAGTATCTCCAGAGAAAGAGACTCCACATTTTTTAAAACTTCCTTTAAGGAAAGCTAGTAATTTCTTAGCAAGTGGGGGATTATCAAGGCTGGGGCTGAACCATCTGTCCAGAGTGGGACAGTAGCCCAGGGCTCCCGTGGGTGCCAGCAATGCTGCCCAAGGGTGGCTGGTCCCCTGGCTCCGGTGCTGCAGGATGAGGGCTCATCTTTGGCCGTCCTGTGTTTGCCTTCTGCGTGCTGCTACTTCTGCGAGGCGTGAGTTGAAATCCCACCTCGGCTCTCCACGCAGAGCTGCTGTAGAAACAACAACTTCATTGGAGTTGCGTGGGGTGCGGTGGTTCATGTTGCACGCCAGTAGATGGCACAGCTTTTATATCGGCTAATTACAGAGGGAGCAAACGCGGTCTGTGCCGTTCCCGTTGCTAATCCCAGCCGTGCCTCACTCTCCGCTCGCACGAATAGAGATGTCTCTGCCGCTGTGCCTGCAATTGAGGAAGTCGGACAAGATGATGGGAGAAGATGTTGAGCTTTGCAACACTGGGGGGTGGTGGGAAACCCTGATGGGAAGAGGAGGTAAGCAGAGGCGCCCTTGGGCGAGCGTGGAGGCAGATAAGGAGGCTTCAAGGTGGTGGTAGATTGGCTTCCCATGCACATTCCAGCACGTGATGGAATTCCCTTTGGATAGATATATTTGGCGGCTCTAGCTTTACGCATGGGGAAACTGAGGCCTGGAGAGATCGCACGTTGTCTTTGATACACCCGGGAA
This sequence comes from Gallinago jamesoni, assembly GCA_025769975.1. NCBI lineage: Eukaryota > Metazoa > Chordata > Aves > Charadriiformes > Scolopacidae > Gallinago > Gallinago jamesoni. The sequence continues at coordinate 18,229,157 of JAOQGH010000003.1, read as the reverse complement.
GGGGAGCTGTGCTTCCTAATTAACTTCTGGGACTTTAGCTACAAGGTGTCCTTCATGCCTGGTTACTACAATAACGTCTCCCCAGAGCTCAGAGCTCCTTCTCTGCTCGGGTTTGGTGCAATTGTTCCCTGGCCGGTTAAGGCTTTGAATAGGAAATTTTTAAGCAGAAAATGTGAAATGTACTCTTCTGAAAGGTTTCGGATCTCAAATCTTCTCCCTGCACGATGCTGCCCAGCTGTTTTGCACTTCCACTAACCCAAAGCAGTGCTCTGGCCCCTTCAGGCTGGGCATGTGGGGCTTGCTGAACAGTGGCCACTGGAGCTGGGAGGGTTGCTCAAGGGCAGCGATGCAGCTGTGAAATGGAGAGGGAGGATGCTCGTCCCTCTGCACCCCTGTCCTGGGAGATGTGCAGAGACTCCAACGTTAGCAGCAATCTTTCCTCCTGCCTTCTGCCTGCTGAGGAACTTCTTTTCATGGCTGAAATTGATTCTTGCAAGTGGATGGAAAGGATGTATCCCAAATCTTGAGGGCCCGGAGAGCGAGTAGAATATAAAACAGAGTGTGTGTATGTGCTGCTGTAAATAGAGTTGTCACTCTAAAAGAAATGGGGTTTCTAGTGCTTGTCAGATCACTTTAAAACCATTTTTATTACTAGATTACATTCTAAGATAAAGTTTATTGTAGCAAAAAAGAGGGAAGGTGAAGGATTTGACTGCAGATTTGGAAACACACTTAAAAATTATGAAGAGTCTTTGAGCCTTAGCTGAGGGCAGACTGCCTGCTTCAGGGATTTCCTCAGGGACATCTCCTGCCCAGCTGAGTTAGAGGATGATTTCCCGCTTTCGGTCCAAACTCTCCCCTCGCGTGTCACCTTTTATAACCAAACAATGACATGCCATGTGGACATGGGCACAGAAGCTCCAGCTCACAAGTCTGTGTCCTGCCTATGGGGCAGAAACCCCTCCAGGTGGTCTGTCCCAGCTGGGAGTCCTGGGGAACACTTTGTTCCTCCAGTGTGGCTTGGAAACGGCTTCCCTAAGGACGTCGTGTCAAAAGTGAGGATCAATCCTGGCACGTGCTGACTTTCTTCTTTCCCTTCCTGTCCCCCATGAGCATTCTTCTTTAAATATTTTGCTCTAGTTATATCCTCTGTCTGTGCTCTTACTTTTAGTGCTAAGTCTGCAAGCAAAAGGAAACACTGGGTAGGTGCCAGCTCTTTTCTTAGCTCTTCCTTTCAGATACCAGTAGCATCTCTTTCACTAACCCCTTCCATCTTTTCCTCCTAGTTTTTACCAGTGATATTTGTCTATCTTTGGTACGTATCAGTGAAAAAGTTGTTCTCCATTGCCTCAGCTGTTCGTTTGATGCAGCACGCCAGAGAAAACAGCAGTTTCCTTCTCCCACCAGGCTTGGACTTCAGAGTTGTGTTGTTTTACATCTACCTGCTACATCTACCTTCCCAGTTTAGATAACCCCAAAGCACATCACAGGCCAGATGCTGGAAGAAGCAGTTGCTCCATCTGAACGCCGCAGCCCCCTGCGCTGCACAGAGAGAGGGTGGTATGGAGATGTGAACAGAAGGGCGATCTACAACGGGGGAGGGATGTTTGGATGCAGCAAACCTCCTGTTTCCCAACCAGCTTGTGGGTTTGGTCAGAACTTGACTTTTTTGAGCGTGGCACAAATATTTGAAAGTCATTCAGTATCTGGAGTAGCAAGAAGAAAGTCATCTGGATTTAACCCTTAGCCTGGTGCAGAGCCATATATACCATAGCCCTGGCGTCTAAAGAACCAGGTTTGTTTTGCATACAGACTAATGCAGGTAGTCACCACTGCCTTGATATTAGTTTTTCTGTCTCTGCCACCTCCAGCCCGTACTCAAACCCAGAACCTCTGCAAGGTCCTGTTCTGAGTAGCTGCTTTGCTCCCTTCTATGCTAAGTATCTCTAAAACCTGAGCTGTAATAGCATCCCTGCTAATTATATCACTGCAGATTTATTTTCATGGTAATATTATTGCTGGCCTCGGGCATCACCACTATCATTGGAAAACATCGAACGATCACGGCTCCTTAGCTGCCTCCATTAAACCTGGGAGAAGCGTCTGGGCCTGTTTATAAGTTTGCCTTTTGATGAGAGCCAGGGATTGATGAGCTGGTGGATGCACGGCTTGCAGAACGTGCCCTGGAGGGAAGCTTGCCTCGGCACGGCAGCCATACGGTGCAGATGGCAGGAGCGCCGGCTGGATGCGTAGGCAGCCTGGGGAGCGGGACGGGAGCAGCACCTTTAGCTCTTCAGGGCAGACCTTGCCCCCTCCCTCACAGCAGCATCCAGCACGGGAGGGCTCTGGACCAGCGGTGCCGGGGGCTTGGGCAGAGCCGTTCCGGTGGAAGGGAGCGTGTGGAGTAAGCAAGACATCTTGTGACGCCTTCTTGCTGAAAGTCTTGGAGGCAGGGCAAGAGAAGAGGCAGAAACATCACTCTTGTTTTTCAACAGAAACAACAGAGAAAAAGAATTCAAGAGTTTTCTCTGTGTTTTCCTTGCTAGAAATAAAACACTGCGGCTGGTGTGCTGGGTGCCAGGGCTGCCTGCTATAGGAGCGTGGCTGTAGGTCACTGCTGTATCCCCAGGGCTCTTCTGTTCCTGGGACGCAGGCTGGGAGCTGCTTGGAGCAGCAGGCTGTCCCCCTCTGGGATGGCAGTCGGTGCACAGGGTGAAGCACTTGGTGCTGAAGACCTGATATTCCCACTCTGGTTTTTGGAGAATATATTAAAATATTTCATCATACGCCCCAGTGCTTTGAGGTTGGTTGCAGCAGAGTTTTTGTCTGCGCCTGAAGCCTGGTCTGATTTGCAGGGATGGGGTGACCATCCTCCCCGGCCAGCCCATTGCTCTTCCCCAGGGATGCCTGTGGTCCCCAGACGGCCACCTAGGGGTGGAGGATTATCATAGATCTGAGATTTAGCTCATGTGGAGAACACAAGGAGGTAACTTATCAAGACCCCTTTCAAGATCTATACAAGTAGATCAGTTGTTATTGATTTTACTGTGTCTGGCCGTAAAGTCCTTTCTGGTAATGGTGTGAAGTGCTCCAGCACAGCGATGAGTGGGCCAAAAACTTGACTGAAATGGGGTCAATAAATTACACGCAGACAAAAGGCACTTACACTCAGACTGCATCAAGTCTCCTGGTAATTTCAGCAAAACAGTCAGAGCAGAAATATGCTGATAATTATTTAAATTAGACTTCGAGCATTGAATTTTTTTCCTTCAAGTAACAGCACTTCAGCACTTGTCCAGATGAGTGCTAATTTACCCAAATGGAAAGGTTTATTAAACATGCCAGCCAGTGCTTTAGTAATATTTAGGACAGCAATTTTGCTTTATTATATCTCTTAACAGAGAGGACACGGGTTTCTTGGTCCAGCACCAGAGCAGTTGGGGGATGCTGGGCAAGATCATCATCAGCTCTGCCCGGTCTTGAATTAAGGTGCATCTTTTTGCTTCAATTTTGCCTCTTTGCCAAAGTGCAAACCTGGGACCTGATTTGAAAAAACTTCACTGATTTGACCAGGTTGAGGGATGGTCAAAATCCAGATGTCTTCTAGGTGTGGGAGTTGCAGCTTTGAATTGGAAACGTTGAAGGATGAAATTGAGTTTGCTCCAGTGAAATGGGTCCCAAGGCACATGCTGAGGAAGAGGAGCCTCAGCTCCTCCTGCTGCCCCTTGCTCGATCTAGGATGTATTTGGCAACTGTCTCGTTTTGTGGAGAAGTTCAGGTGCAGGAGGACAGTCCCAGCCCCGTTGTGTGCCTTCCCTCACTGACCTGTCGCACACAGCCTCCTGGTCTCAGTTGTTACGGTGTGTGCTGTCACACAGGCGTGCCTACAAGCAGGTAGACACAGTTGAATCTGAGCTGGAAGCTGTTCTGTGCATTTATCTTTATTTCACCACCAGGGCTCTGTTTTGAGGTTAACCCAATTGTGGCACACTGGCTTTGCTCTTTCCCTTAGGACTCTACATTTACTTGTTTAATATATTTGAGAATATGCTTGACAAAGCCCAATGGATTGAGGTTCTGCTAAGGCATCCACTAGAAGGCTTCTGCTGCTGTTTGTGGGTGCAGCTGTTAGGTACTGTAGCTTCTCCCAGGACTCAGATGAGGAATTAGGACTATTTGCATGGCTTAGAGATGAAATAGAAGAATCCTAATCTGAGAAGCTCCTCATAAAGAGGATGATTACATGGTGTGGGTGCTCCTTGGAGAGACATCCAGGGGAAAATTTCTTTGAGGCTTTGAAATTCCTCTGAGTCCTCCAGAATAAAGACCATCACTTCCTTTATGAGTGCATGCTCACCAAAGATGTGAGGATTAGAAATACTGTATAACACACCGAAATCTATGTTGTGCTGTTTGTATCTTTAAGACCTTGTCCGGGACAGAGAGGCAGGAACAGAATTTCGAAAAGGACTTCAGTTTGCTGCTGTCAAAGTTGTAATAGGAGTTGAAGGAACAATGTGCAGGGAGAAGTTCACTGTCGCTCTGCTGTAGGATGGCATAGTTTGCACACATTGTGTTTATTGATAATGGTATTTCTCCATCCTCTGATTATTGGTGGGAGCTGTCATCTTTGCCATTTTATAGTGGATGTCTTTCTTCATTGAAACTTCTTATGTCTTGCTCCTTCCTAAGTATTTTCTCCCGCTCTTTTTTTTCTCTTTATTCCCCCCAAGAATGCTATGTTAAGCTATCGTACTATAAATCTTGGGAGCGTCTGGAGCTCTGGCTGCTTGCAGAAGATTTGGCAAGGGAGAACCTATTGGAGTTCTGGGTTGTAAATTTTTCCAGAGCTCAGGTGCAGGGTGCAGCCAACGGTGATGGGAAGGTTTTGGCTCGATTCCAGGCACTTGGTCTGTCTTCAGTGCTCATAGGGTGAGCAAGTGGTGTCACAGCAATAAGTGGAAAGACTGTGGCTGCTCTCCTATGCAAATCTGGATTTTAAATGTCCCAGAGGAGAAAGAGAGAAGTGATTCTTCTCTAGAGTTAATACAGAGCCTCTCTAATCTCCACAGAGAGCTGAAGTCACCCCAGAGAGGTCCTGTTCTACTGGAAGTGCAGAAGAGCTGCTGGGAGCTGGCAGGAGCATGCCTTCTCTGCTCCCTGGGGTGGGTGGGCCAGGAGGCCAGGTCTTTTGGTTCCTATCCTCTTTCTGCTCTGGAAAGGGCAGAGGCACTGTTCTGTCACAGCTCCTGAAAGAGAGGGGCAACATGTGTCCACGGGAGGGACCTGGTGCCCAATGCTAGCATAGGGAGGAGATGGACACCTTGCTGTATGTGTGTGCTTGGTCACCAGCTCAGCCTTGACCTTCCTGCAGAAGGTCATTGTGCAGAAAATCATTCCCACATCGCATCCAGTGGCACAGTGTCACGAATGTTTCTAGCAGGCGCTCAAGGCTCTTGAGCAGCAGAACTTGTTGCAGGGACAGCAGTGCTGCCTTACCCAGAGGTGTTTGGTGAGACCTCTTAGTGAGCCCTGCCACATCCCACCAGGTGCTGCTGCTCTTCTGGTAAAAGCCCCCTTTCGCCAAGGTTTGCCAAATACAGCTGCTGCAAAGGGTTTTGGGGCAGCAACCAAGATAAAACCCAGCCATGGCTATCAATTTCCCATCACAGTACTGTTGCTTTTTACAGTCCTGGCAGTTGGCTGGTAGGAATATGAAATTTTCAGAATGGGGAACATAAATGGAAATAATTTTAAAGGAAACTCTCTCTCTCTGCATTATTGACAATACATGTTTTTTTGCATTTGGTGTCCCTTGTTTATGGTGGAGCCCCAGTGTACCATGAGGACCATCAGCTGGTCTCATCTATCCACAGCAACAGGGGTGTGGGGAAGCAGTTTAGAGGACTTGTCCTCCAGCTTACCTGCCTTTTAAAAGTGTAAAGAGACAGTCTGGGATTCAATTTTACTGTTCTAGCACCTTTCTCACCACCCTGATTGGAAGTGCTTAACCTCCTCTTCATTAATCAGTTTGAATTTAGATAAAAATTCATCCTCGATGAAGGCGAATTTAGATAAAAATTCATCCTCGATGAAGGCAAATTAGATGGAGTCTATTTGCTTCAATCTTGGGCTGAAAATGATGGCAGTGCATGCAGGGTTTAGCAGGTAAGTGCATTGCTGCTTGGGTTAGAGTGACATTGTATTTTTGATGGCTTTGTACTGACAAGGCTAGAGGAGGTGGCTGTGTCCTGTGTGCTCGGTTCCCAGCAGGTGCTACAGGCGGGAGCGGCATGTGATGTTGTACTGGTGAATCCCAAGTGACACGTGGTTTGGGGTGCCACGACCCAGCAATACAAGTCAATCATCAAGTCAGTGAGGTTGGCAGGGACCTCTGGAGATCATCCAGTTGAAGCCCTGCTCAAAGGAGGGTGAGCTGGAGCAGGCTGCCCAGGAAACCAGTTGTTCTTAGGGAGATTGCTGTTCATTGTCCTCATTTTACAGATGGGGAGAGTGACCCTTGGGTAGTGACTTGGCTCTGATATCTGGAGGGTGAGTGCAGGTGGTTGGGGTGATCTAGCTGGCGTAATGGTGAGAAGGTGAAGAAGGCCTCGAGGCTGCAAGGGTCATACATGTGTGCTTACTGCTTTAATGAGTTCCTGATTGCAATGGCACTGTCTTTCCATTAAGGAAATTTCAGGGATCAAAGCTAAGTTCTGTAAGATCTGAAGAGCTTTAAGATCAGTACATAAATGCATTGGAGAGGTTTGTCTTCTGCTCTGAACATCTCCTTTCCTGTTGGATGCTTTTTTACAGGGAAGAGTGGAAAACAAGGAATAAGGGGTATAAGAGTTAGTGAACTCTGTTTATAGAGACCTTTTGGTCAGCATTCTACCGAGATCCTCTGCAACAAGGACTCTTGAGAAGTGGTCTTCCTCTAGTGGCCTGCTCAAGTTCAGCTGCTGGGGCAGTTAGACAGTCCCCCATGAGTGCTTGGCCATCCTGTTGTGCCTACAGAGCAGACTTGCAGGTCCTGCAACAAGGTTTCCTGGAAAAATAAGGCAAATAGCCAGGAACCCTGTCAGGATCCGGCCAAGCCACCTTCTCCTGCCCAGGTGTGGAACGAGGATCCTACTAGGGTACCTCTGTCCTAGCCAGCCAGAGAACATCTTAAATGTCTGGTGAATCTTTCATGGCAGGATTTCAGCCCTACCCTTTCTTTGGGAAGAGTTAATAGCTGCAAAGCGCTCGCTTTTGGACTCCTCCACCTACCCGAACCCCGCGGGCCTTCTCCCGGTTGAGACTCCCCACTGATGGCTGCGGCCGACGAGGCGGGGAGCTGGGACTGATTGGCTGCCCCAGTGCAGAAAGCTGCCGGCTAATTTACCTAATCCGTAGCGCCGAGTGGAGATGCAGAAGCACCGTCTCTCATCACGCTGCAGCTGCAATTTACATTGGGAGGGAAAGGGGGGAGCGCGCCCGGGAGAGACACGAGCTCTGTCATTGTGTGGGTCGCTGGGCTCCACCGCCACTTGGGGGGCAAGAAAATGGTCATCTCACATTCGGCTTTATTTTCTGTCTTATTTCTTCCCAATATTCCTGGTGAGGGCAGGTAGCGTAAGAATTAACCTCCAGGGCAGTGCTGACTCCCTTAGCAAGAAAAAAACATCATTTGCAGGCTCCTAAGAAAATTAATTTCACTGGCAAGAATGACGCCTGGAGGACCCTCTCCCTCTTAGGATACAGACATTTTGTAAAGTGTCCCAGGTCCCCAGTGTGGTGTCTCTGCTGTGGACCTGGAAGGCTTTTATATCCCGAATCCAACTCCCTCTTGCAAAGCATCTCCCTGGGCTTCTTGTGGGGGTTTGGGCCCTGGTGTGAGCATCTCTTCTTTATGTGGGGTTGCTCAGTTGATCAGTGGCAGGTTGACAGCTTCTTCTGCATCTTGTGAAAAAGAGGATACATGGTGGAAACCAGAACCAAATTTTACTGCACTGCTTGAAACAGCTTGTGAGCTGGGAGTTTGTCCCTGCAGTCCTTTCCTGTTGCCTTCTGCTTTCTGCCATGACTGATGATTGGGACGAGAGCGACTCAGTGTCACGGAGCAGCTCCGCAGTCTGGACCTGAACCTCCTTTGCGCTGCTGTTGCTCTGGTCTAGCAGCTTCACTAATACTTCGATGCTTGTGGGTTGCCTCATCAGGAGGAGGAACTAATGATGGAGCTAGTGATGCACTCCTCGTTTCCGAGATTGCATACCAAGACTGGTTCTGCTGATACAACGTCTTTGCTCACAGTGGCATGGAATTCTTGCTAGAACAGTGCTCGGAGAGCTGCTCTCAAAACCCTGGGCAATATAGCAGGATTCTGCTCTAACCCCCTGCGCAAAGCAAGGATGGTCAGGGGTGTTGCTCAGGGCTTTGTCTGTTGGGTTTTGAAGATCTCCAAGGGTGGAGCTCCTACACTGTGAGTCCCTGTTCCTGTCTTGACCAACCTTATGTGATTTCTTTTTTATTCTTCTGATATCTGATCAGAATTTGCCCTCTTGTCCACTGCCTCTCATCCCAGCCCTGTGAATGTCCAGAGTTTGGTTTCAGCATTCTCTAGAAAAGTGTTGAACTGCTTTGCACCCTGTCATGTTGTCCTTCCACGAGCTGCAGGAGTGGTTAAAGTCCCTGTGAGTACCAAGGACTATCTGTTCTTCTGTCTAGAGACTTTCCCTCGGGTGATTTCTTGCTTGGTGCCTCTTTCTTCCTTTGTTCTTTGGTTCCTTTACCCCATTAAGGACTTGGGTTTGAATCCAGAGCCAGCATAACCTTCTGCCTACATACTTCCATTTCTGGCATGTTCTGGGGAACATTGCCTGTGTTTTAGGTGATGCCCCATCTTACAGCAACTCTCCTGTTCTGAAGATGACTACTTGACCTCTTTTCATTCAGGAAAAAGGTTATGCAGTTAGCACAAGCAGGATTTGCCCATCCTCTGTCATAACAACAATTATTTTGACCCTGGATTGCAACGGGGGAGCTGGATGTCACTGTGGACTTGGGTCAGGCAAGCAGAGGGCACTCTTCCCTGGTGCTGATGCTATGGAGAGACCCTCCTGCCTGCTCTGGTGTTTGCTTGTCACCGGGAGAGATGGTGTAACTGTGCTTGAGAGTTCCTAGTGTTGGATGTCGGGTGGTTGAACACTGGAATGGGTTGCCCAGATAAGTATTGGATGCTCCATCCTTGTGAGTACTCAAAACTCAACTGGACAGAGTCCAAAGCCAGTACTTGACAGTCTCATCTGAATGGGGACTAGGACACGGACATATGATGGTCTTTTTGTCTGAGAGAACTGAAGTGGGCTTTCAGGCTCTGAACTGAGGAAGGAGGGCTGGTGGTGCTGCAGGAATGGTAGAAGACAAGCTGCGAGCGGTATGTAGGACACCCGCTCCTGACTTCCAGCCAAGCCGAGCTGGAGGAGGGAGTGTTACAGATGACTTTGTTGAAGTCATCAGGGGAACAGCACGTCTCCAACTCGCTTTATAGGTCTTGTGCGGATTTCATGTGCCAGGGCTAAAATAATACGTGATTTGTTAAACCGGCTTTTTTCACGGTTGTAGGAACTAACCCAGCCGTTCAGCGGGAGCGGCAGAGAGCGCCGATCAGCGTTGGCAGGGTGGGCTGTGCCGACTGCTGTCAAGATGCTGTTTCTGGGGAGGCTGGTGGAAACAAAGGAGTCGGAGTGGTGAAACCCCGCTGTGCTGGACCGCACTCGGCAGGGCGGCCAAACCAACAGGGGGTGCAGGGAAGATAAACGGGAGCACGAGGGCTTCCCAACTGATGACAGTAATGTGAGTAGGACAACATGTTAGAGAAGTGAAGGAATTGATCTGGCTGATTTTTTTTTTTTAGTAAATTTGACACGTGCCTCCAGGACACAGGAGTCACACCAGCGTGGGGTTCACCCAGCTTTTCAGGTGCGGCATCCAACGGACTCGGAGTATTTCCCCCAGTGGACTGTGGCAGGGTGTCTGCTCTTTAGGCATGGAGGTTTATTTAAGATTATTTCCTTTACTACTTTGCTAAACCTGAAGCTTTTACTGTAGTGAAAAAGGGCACTAAAAAAAAAAAAAGGTTTTAAAATTGAATTGTGCAGAATCTAGAATATACCAGGAGCTGCCACACCTGATCCATGGTAAAGAGGAATTTTTCTGCTCCCTGACAGGCTTCCTCTGCACACTCAGTCTGCCGCTGAAGTGGGCTTTTTGCTGTCTTTCCTTATTGTAATCTCCTAATTAGTTTGCTACATTCATTCCTCAATCACTGCAAGCATTAAAGTGCAGTAAGCCCCATTATATAGCCCTTTTCCATCTACATCACCTACTGAAGCAAAATTCAAATTAAGATCTTCTTTTTTACTACAACTTCAGCCTTTATGATAGTCCAAGTAACTTGTGTGTTAGAAAGACTGGTCTCATGGGTGGTGGGTTCCCCACCTCCTCCTCTTCCTGGTCAAGTCATGGAGGAGCAGTAACTCATCACGGGAACGTGTTGGCTGCATCCCTCTCTGATTTGGTCTTCTGCCTGGATGCATTTTTGTATTGTGGTTTTGTTGTTAGAACGGGAGGAGGAATGATTCATTGCCGTCTCACAGCAGAGGGGTCAGTGGGTCGCCCACAGCCAGATCTTATTATCATCTGGAACTTACTCTGCTGAGGTGTTGCTAACCATCCGTAATACATACTGCTCATTTCCGTGCCATGCTCATAACCTCTGCTAATTATTTATAAAGGGTTAATTAATAGGATTCTGCTCTATACAGTGACCCAGTGGTCTTTGTTTCTGGTCCTTCAGCTGAAGTAACTGCACTCGTACTGAAAACAACAGTAATTTGTTCTTGAGAACAAGGGTTTGAGATGCTGTATCAAAGCTCCACAAAAACCCCAATGTGGTGTCTATCTCTTTCCTCTGATCACTGATTTTGTAATTTTATAAAAGAAAGCAATCAGGTTTGTCTCATTATATTGGTGCTCATTGTTCAATTCTATTATCCTTTTAGGCTTTTCTCTTAATGTTTGTTCCACTGTTTTAGTAAGGCTTGAAATTAGACTAATTCCCCAGATCACTCTTTTTCCAGTTTAAAAATTTAGATGAAACAGATTAAGATTGAGTTCTGAAAATCAAAGAGACAATAAGGTAGAACCATTAATGAGCTGAAAGAGACCGTTTGCCTGGTCCCGTTAGCCCCTGCTCCGAAAGCAAAAGCAGAGGGCACCTGGCATAATTAAAAGGCAACAAGTCTATTACAAGTTAAAGGAAATGCTTTTTAATGCAGCTTGTAGCTAACTGGTAGGACTTGTTGCTTGAAGATTCTGCCAGAACAAGAAATTTAGCAAGAAACTAAAAAAAAAAAAGAGGGGAAGCTTGTTATGAATAAGAACAGAAGCTCCAATTCTGCAGTAGTTGTGATAATTCTGGCTTTTGTAGTGTTGCCCTTGTAACAGTGGGTTTACTTGAGTGATGGAGGCTTTCAAGATCAATGTGAATATCTGTAAATTGAGCCAAGGAGAAGATAAATGACCAATGTTGTTCTGTTTCTTGCTTTGGGAAGATTTAAGGCAATAATTAGTGAGGCCAGGAAAATGATTCCCCTTCTCGCAGATGGATTTTGTAAGATATGTAGTTGCAGTCTTTCAGACTGAGAAGATGAGAGTTGGGTCTTTCTCTAGACCATTTGCAAGATGCAAAAGCTGGTGGGACTCCAGGCCGCTTCCAATGCAGTGATCTCTGCTTTTCCTGAAAGATGCATTAAAACTTTCCCATTCCTGCTTTATGAGCACGCCACAGACTGAGACCACCTGGCAATAACTCTCTCTAGAGAACCTCCCAAGCAGGTATCTCCTATTTTACTGAGCTCTAGACTGCTTTTTCTCTATGAAGTATGATTGGTAGGGAGGAGGAGTATCTTTTATTACACCTGCCTCAGTAGCTGCCTCTGATAGCTACTCTGCCTTTTCAGCTCTGTCAACTGTTTGGGTATAAAATATATATTTTTCTAATCACTAATGTGAGGATGATGAACAGGAGACATGAGAATAAGCCTACTGCTGTAATGGGAATTTTAGGCATAAGAATGTGCATACATATCTTCGGTGCTTCTTTTTGCCCTTCATTATTGCTTTTTAAGCCTTTTCCTTTAAAAATTAAGTAGTTTCTTAAACAGGCAGTAGTTTTTCATGCGTTTTAGCCATTCTGTCTATTAAAAGATCTTGACCCCTCCATTTCCATCTTTTGGGATAAAAGTAGTAAGTTGTGCCAATTCGGTAGTCCGTGTGTGGAAATCAGTGTCTATGAAATGCATATTCTCTTTGATTGCCTGCATTTAAGCCTGATTATGTTCAAATCACCCAAACATCACAAAGTGCTATGTGAAGTATAATAATCTGTCATCAGAGGCAGACAGAGGGAAGGAGAAGCAACTCTTTAGATTTCAGTAGAACCTAGAGAGTTTTTAGACATCAGCTTTTCAAACACCATCCTGTTGGGAACATCGTGGACCCAATAGCCTGGGTGCTACTTTGCAAGCGCCAAAGCTCAGAGATCTCTGAAAGGGGTGAGGCTTTAAGGCCAAGAACATGTTTTGCATTTTAGTAAATCCACCCCAAGAGTTGCCCATGTCGCACCATTCACTCACACGCTCCCAGATTCTACCAGTCTTCACACATAATACTAACATCCTGACATTCCTGTTGGGTACAATGGAGATGAAAACAGGTCTTTTGCCAGCCTCTAAAGAAAATGGAGTAATCTGCTGGCCTGACACCTGAGTTGCTGCTGAGCAGTGTGTCCCAGAGACCTTGAGCTTGGCCTCTGCCAGGAACAATTTCTTGATCCGTTTCCCCTCTAATAAGAGCCTGCAGAATGCTCTGATCATGGTCAGGTGGGCTAAAAACACTCCTGCTGCCTCTGGCTGTCTCAGATGCAGTGTCCACACTTCCCTGCATCCCTCCACGTGGTTTTTTCAGTGTTGCATTCCTCACCTGGGAATCAATTTCTGCACCCCTAAAATGGCTCCCTCTGCTCCCAGCCCAGCAGTCAGTGGCCACAAAATCTGGACATCAACTAAAATAATGTATGGTTATGATACTGGCAGGGTGGCAAAACCTGCTGCACCCATCAGAAAAAAGTTGAGGGCACCCCTTAATCCCCCTCCCTTGCAATCCCACAGGGGTGGCTGGTGGGTTCATTGCATGCTCCACTGCACGAAGCGTGGACAGAGCCTCCTGCTTTCTGGCACTGCTCCATCCGAGCTGCATGTAATCAGGAAGGTGTAAGTGAAGGGATGGCTTTTCAAATCACTAGCCTGTATTTGGCAAATCAAGGAGAGCGTTTGTCATGTCTCTTCCATAGTGCTGAAGCTATCTCGTGTAGAGTCCCACCTGGACCTGGGGTCTCCTGATGCACAGGTGCCATGGGAGAAAGAAGGGATGGAATGGGAGCCATAAGTCTGAATCCCTGTCTTCCCTCTGCCTCTGTGTGGCTGCTGGTAATTTAAAGTGTCAGCTTAATGCTTTCATCCATTTATCTCAAAGATGTGTTTGAAGAGAGCAGGAGGGCGAGGGCGGGCACCTTCCTTGAAGTGGGATGTTTGCCCTGCAGAATTCCAGATTTACTGTTTCCCAGTTAAGGCCCAGTAACGTCTCCAGTGGATGGGAATGCCAGACCTGCCTTTGTCTGGTAAGGCTGGAAGGTCTCTGGGTTGGGAACTCTTTCCCACACGTGTGTGTGTGTATTTGGAGGTGTGTGGACAGTGCCTGGCACAGCAGGTCTCTGGTCCGGGGGGCTCTGGGTGCCATCACGGCACAAAGCCACCGCAGCACGAGTACAGCGGGCAAGCAGAATGAATGCTGTTTGCTTGTCTCCAGGCAGCTGTGCCCGGAGGTTTCCTTGTCCTCTATGGAACCATGGTTGTTGCAGTTTCAGGGCTGTGCTCTCAATCCCTTAAGTAAATTACCAAGAAAAATGCTTGGTGCTATTTTTTTCCCTCATTGTGCTCTGCTAGTTCTGTTTGGGGCTGTTGTGCTGGATTTTCTCCCTTTTATCCCCTTGTTTTTTGGCATGTCTGCCTTTTTCCTTTCTCTTTATACTGAGATTTGTCCTTTCTTTTATAGAAGCTAAAATGCCACATCCCCGCCAATCTGAGACTGAAGCAAAACCGAGTCTAGAGAATAGTTTGATTCTAATTGGGATTTGAAAAATATCTCTCAATAATGCTTTCAGCTATTATTGCGTGGGAATATTTTGATTACACTTGTTAGGGCAAGCCCACAGCCTGCCATTGCAGGGTAAGAGGACAAATGAGAGCAGTCTTTCCACCAAGAGGTGTCTATCCTGAGGAGCAGGTGGCTCGGGGTGGAAGCCGTGTTGCACGTGCACATGCATCGCTGTGTGGCCTGCGAGCACGGCGTGAAGAGGCACGTGGTGGTGTAAAACGCTGCTGGGTTTGCTCACCCACACCGGGCTTCTTCAGTTGGTGCTTCTCTAGCTTTCGGCTACAGCTGAGCTCCAGCCCTTCAGGGATCTCCTGAGCACCAGGCAAACATCTCCGATGCCTTTCATAGAATCATATGGGGCTGGAAGGGACTTCCAGAGATCATCTAGTCCAACCCTGCCCCCCCACCCCCGCCAAAGCAGGTCTACCCAGAGCAGGTTGTGCAGGATCTTACCCAGGTGGGTTTTGAATGTCTCCAGAGATGGAGACTCCACCACCTCCCCAGGCAGCCTATTCCAGTGCTCTGCGACCTGCAAAGTAAAGAAGTTTCTCCTCATGTTTAGGTGGAACTTCTTATACTCAAGTTTGTGCCTGTTTCCTCTTGTACTGTCCCTAGGCACCACTGAGAAAAGACTGACCCCATCCTCTTGACACCCACCCTTTAAGTATTTATAAGCATTGATCAGATCCCCCCTCAGCATTCTCTTCTCAAGACTAAGAAGACCCAAGTCCCTCAGCCTCACCTTGTAAAGGAGATGTTCCAGGCCCATAATCATTTTTGTAGCCTTCTGCTGTCCCCTCTCCAGCAGTTCCCTGTCCTTCTTGAACTGTGAAGCAATTGGACACACTACAAAAGCAGCCTCCCCAGGGCAGAGCAGAGGGGCAGGATGACCTCCCTTCGCCTGCTGGTCACACTCTTTCCTGATGCCCCCCTGGATGCCATTGGCTTTCTTGGCCACAAGGGCACATTGCTGGCTCATGGTCATCCTATTATCCACCAGGTCTCCTAGGTCTTACTTAGAGCTGCTCTCCAGCAGGTCAGCCCCCAATCTGTACTGGTGCTTGGGGTTATTTTCCCCAGCAGCACCCTACACTTGCCTTTATTGAAGTTCATCAGGTTCCTCTCCCCCCAGCTCTCTCCAGCCTGTCCAGGTCTCTCTGGATGGCAGCACAGCCCTCCATCGTGTCAACAACCCCTCCCAGTTTTGTATCGTCAGCCAACTTGCTGAGGGTAAATCTATCCCCTCATCCAGGTCATTGATGAATACATTGAAGAGGACTGTTTGCAGTGAGTGGTGTCCTGGAAGATGGGCTGAAGGCTTTCGGCATGGGTCTGGGGGTCTACAAAAGACAACCGAGACAAACCAGCCATTTATCTTAAACTCCCTGCCTGAAGCATACAGCTCGGCTGGAAAACTGGTAGGAGTCTATAACTCCAAAAAAATAAAAAGAAAAACCAGCTGGAAAACGCTGCTGCAGTGCGAGTGTCCAGCGCGGGCGGGCAGGAGAGTTGTCAGCAGGAATATTCTGGGGGAGTATTCACGGAGTTAAACACGCTTTGTAACGTCAAAATACAGACGGGTGAGGACAGGCTAAGTGGCTAACGGCGGGCTCGGTGGTCCTAAACCTGCAGTTGAGCCTGTAAACAAGCTGAAAGCCCGACGTCCGCCGGCAGCTTGAGCGGGGAGTGCCTGGCGTCTGCGCACGGCTGAGCCCGGCCGTTAGCGGCGGCGGGCAGCTGGCGCGGGGAGCGAGGAGCCGCTCGTTAATGACAGACAGTTAATGGAGAGGCAGCTCTGCCATTTGGGAAGGTTCAGACGGCCGCCAAAGCCATGAAAAGAGCTAAATTCGGAGAGGGAAGAGAACGTCTGGATGCTTAACGCCATCCGGTGCTCGGCGAAGGGCGGGCAGGAGCGGGGACGGGCGAGGAGAAGTGAAGCCTGCTTGGGTTTGAGCACATGGCACGGCTGAGCTGTGGCATCCTGGCATCATGACCCACGCAAGGGGTGACAGCGAGCCACGTTGCTGCCCACACATGACCCGTGTCCCTTTCTGTTCTGTGCAACGGGAGAGCCAACAGCACAGAATCACCTAGGTTGGAAGGGACCTTTTAAGATCATCTAGTCCAACCAATGAAAAAAAAATTTTAAATAAAAAACCCACACAAACCCCACACCACACCCAAAACAACACCAACCCAACGCTAATCCATATCCCTGAGCACCATGTCAACTCGTCTCTTGAACACCTCCAGGGATGGTGACTCAACCACCTCCCTGGGCAGCCCATTCCAATGTCTGACAATCCTTTCAGTAAAGAAGTATTTCCTAATATCTAAACTGAACCTCCCCTGGCACAACTTGAAGCCATTACCCCTTGTCCTGTCATCTGTGACTTGGGAGAAGAGACCGACCTCCACCTCTCTACAGCCTCCTTTCAGGGAGCTGTAGAGAGCAATGAGATCACCCCTCAGTCTCCTCTTCCCCAGACTGAACAACCCCAGCTCCCTCAGCCTCTCCTCAAAAGACTTGTGCTCCAGACCCCTCACCAGCTTTGTTGCCCTTCTCTGGACCCGCTCATAGGCCTTGACAGCTCCCTTGACTGCTTTTTTCCTGAAGGATTGAGTCAGTCATCAGGGAGTTAATTTGTGTATGAATGCAGAAGAATAACTAAGAATCTACCAGAGGCAGCTCCTGGCAGAGCTGAGACCCAAACCTTGGTGTCTGGAGTGAAGACCCGGAGTCCTCTGCATCAGCTGCCTTCTGGGTGGCTGAACCAGAAGGACAGGCTTGTGTCTTGTGTCCAAATCCAGCCCCTCCAGAGCCCACAGGTCAACCTGGTGTTCGTCAGTGCTGCCTTCCTGCTTCTAAAACAAGTGCCCGTGCATGCCTGGCCACCTCAGCCCTCCCACCTGGGCTCTGCTTCATCCAGGTATGGTGCCGTAGAAGAGGAGGCTGAGGGCTGAGCAGTGCTGGAAGAGTTTCCCATACTCTCTTTAGAAATAAATGTGCTTGCCCTTGGGATACAAGGGATTGTATTCCCTTATGGAAGGAAGTGTCCTCAATCGTAGGTGTCTTCTCTCCCCCACACCTCACTGCTCCAGTGGTGCTCACCTCCGGGGTACCCAGCATCAGCCCTTCCTCCCTCCTTCCCTCCCTCCACTGACTTGCTTCCTGCTGGGTTAGAAAGCAAAGAGGTGGAGTTGTTTGCCTGGGTCGAATGCCAGTGCCATGGCAGGGAGCACTGGTGGATGTACTGGTGCAGGGTTCAGTTCAGACCCTCCTCTCCCCAGAGTTGGGTCTGGCTCACCTCCAGTCTCCCCAGCATCCTGCAGCAGGCAGGCAGGCAGCAGGCTGCGCGGGCAAGTATACTTGGTTAAATATTTAGGCAGCTGAGGGTGAGTGAATCCATGATTTTTGTCTCTCTTTTTTTTTTTTGGCTAAAAGGTCAAATTTACATTGAATAAATTTGCGTTCCATGCAGTAAAAACCCAATGTAACTGCTCGAGCGTGTGCAAGGGGCATTGCCTGCTAACTGGGGCGCTCAGAAGGGCGCTCGCTTATGCCTGGGGGCAGGAGATTGCTCTCAAGTATTGTTCTTCTTAGGGCCAGGCTTTGCCCGGGGAGTGGAGGAGGCGTCGGGTGCTGCAGGGAGAGGGACGGGGTGGCAGCGCGGCTCAGGAGGCTTCCATTGCTGCGTCAGGGAGGGCTGGAGGTCGGGAACCCTAAAACGCGGTGATTTGTAGAGCAAAAGGCTGAAACCTGCTGGAGCTGCAGGAGTTTGGGATGGGCCGAGCATCTCCTCGAAAGGAGGCCTGTGGGGCTTGTCTTGTTGACCTGCGGTTTGAGGAGGAGCCGTGGGAGGGATGGTAGAAGGAAGAGGGATGTCGCAGCCATGGGGAGGAAGGCCAGGGCAAGGGGGTAGAGCCAGAGGCAGCCTCTTCTCGAGACTCTCCTCGGATCTTCAGCTCTGCCCTGCTTTGTCACTCTGCAGCCTCTTCTCTCCCAGCAGTTCATCTGTTTGCGGTTTTTCCCTCTCAAATTCACCCAGCTGCCTCTGAGCATGGAAATTCTCCCTCACCAAGGGGGTGCAAAGCCACCGTGCCCTTGGTGTTCAGGTCTCCCTGGAGAGCTTGGATGGAGATGGAGAAGGGATGGCTCTGACCTCTCCCCCGGCCCCACATGTGCGTTTCCCTCCCGGCAGGCCCCCCTCGGCATTGCCCCCCTCCGAACGTGGGTTTTCCTTGCGCTGAGTCTGTCTCCCTGCCCACGCAGCACCTGACATGCTGGAGCTGAATCAGAGCACTGCAAATTCCCCCTGGCGAGCTGGTCTCTGGCAAGCTTTAGAAGCCTTCTGCTGGGCACCACTGGCAGATGACCGGGAGCTGTATCCACGGGGCCACATTGCTGCCACATGTCTGAGTGTGAAGGGGCTGGGGGCTTTCCGTGGCTGTTGGGGTGACTCTTCTGCCCATTGCTGGTTGTGCAGATGGGGAGGAGGCGACCTGGCTTTTCACATGCCGAGCACATCTCTGGCGGGTCAGTCGTCCCAGGCGCTTCATTACCTCTGCCTGGCCTCAGCCAGCGATGGGTTGCATACGCTCACCATTTACCTCCACTTGCCTCACAGAGACCTTCTGCTGGTACTTGCCAGTAAGCTCTAGGTACTGGCTAGCTACTGCAAGCCCTCCTCGCGCTGGTGCAACCCTTCCCTGAGCTGCCTGGACTTGCCAACTGAACAGAGATGCCCCTCGATTTGTTTTGTGTGGATGGTTTTCTTCCAGCAAGCATACTGGATAAGCTCTTGGAGGAGTTGGCACGTGGAGGATAGCATTGGAAGAAGGGGAAGAGAATGGGACCATCCCTCCTCAGCAGCTTTTAAGCACCCTCATGTCCACAGGGACAAAGGATAAAGAGGGTTTCACTACTCACTTAAACAAGGGGTCAGCCAGTGGTGGCCCAAGGAGATGGCCTCTCTGCTAACAAACATATGTTTCCACCCAAGGGAGTGAAGCCGTGCTGCTCGTAATGTAGGGCCAGATTATATCCTGGGTGGGGAAGAAAGGGAAACTATTTTGGGGAAGAGGGCCCTCTAAAGGACTTAGAACAGGAGATAAGTGCAAGTGAGTGCAGTAGAAAGAGAGGCAGCTTTCACTGCTGGAGGTGAAGTGAGGTTATCTTTCATTCCTTTGCCAGTACCTTTTATAAACCTTCCTAACTGTGTTTTCTCTTTGCTTAATACCATCAGGATTTTTCTGTTCTATCTTAATTTATCCAAATTAAATGCAGTTTCCAGGTAAATGAGTAAAACCAAATCATTCTCCGCTCAAAGTTGTGGCAAATGTCTAAAACAGAGCACTGGGGACACGTTAGCAGCGTGCCCTCATGGAAGCTGCACAGATGAGGTGGAGACCTGCTGCTGCAGGGCCAGAGGAGAAAGAAGTGTCTTTTGGTGAGCAGGGAGCCTCTCTGATGGGCATTGAGATACTCCATACTGCTGGACACTGGGGATGGCCAGCTGGAAACCCAAAGGCTTTTGAGGAGTTAGTGACAGAAGTCACAGATGATAGGACAAGGGGTAATGGCTTCAAGTTGCGCCAGGGGAGGTTTCAGGTTGGATATTAGGAAATACTTCTTTACTGAAAGGGTTGTCAGGCATTGGAATGGGCTGCCCAGGGAGGTGGTTGCGGCACCATCCCTGGAGGTGTTCAAGAGACGAGTTGACATGGTGCTTAGGGATATGGTTTAGTGTTGGGTTGGTGTTGGTTTGGGTGTGGTGTGTTGGGGTTTTTTTTCGTTTGTCTTTTTTTTCATTGGTTGGACTAGATGATCTTAAAAGGTCCCTTCCAACCTAAGTGATTCTGTGACTGTGCATCTGGTCCAGGTGTGGTGTCCAGAGACCTCCACCTTTTGACTGTGGTAAGGAGCAAGCTCTGCAGCTGCATCAGTCTTATCCCAGCACTGTGTCTGGCTGTGAAGCACGGAGAACAATGTGACACATGCCATGGGGCTTGTTTTGTCTTACACTTCCTTACCCTTGTTTTCATGCCTGTTGTGCACAACCTCTGACTGCTGAAAAGCTGCCGGTTGTCCCCCTCGACCTCTCTGCTGTCCCTGGGGCAAGGGCCTTGCAGCACTGGCAAAGGGGTCTGAGGGGGGAAGCTGCACCCCATTGAGTTGAGTGAGGTCCCTGCGCCCCAAAGGTGAGACAAGAGACAGCAAATGATCCTCGTGCATTTTCTGCAGGGCATGTGTTGGTCCCTGGGGACAGACCCAGCCCTGGGACAGCCTGTGAAGGCAAAACCTCCCCAAGAGCAGCTCCTACCCGCTTTAGTGTTAAGTGATGTGGGTCCCAGTCCCTCTTCCTCAGTCGTTATGCGGTGATTTATGATATTTGTGACGTGCTGTTCCATGGATAATGCCCCGGCTGCAGTTCAGCGAGCTGTTTGTTGGGTTGATTGATTGTATGACAGCTTCTGGGAGCTCTTTTGAACCTGAGGATGCTGCAGATGCTCCTCTGCTGCTGACCACTGAGAGAGGGGAAGCTGTTCACGTGCCGGCGGTGGCGATTTCACAGCACAGGCTGTGGTTTGAGAAGTGGCACGTTACTCGGAGCTGATGGAGGTAGAGTCGTGGCTGTAGTGATAACGGGGGGATAAACCCATTAAACAGAGAGTGGGGATAACCCCATTAAACGAGGACTGCCTGGCTTTCGATCACAGGCTTGGGTCCCGGCTCTGCTGCTGCCTCCCAGGCAAACTTGGACATGTTTCTAAATATATTAAGGGGCCCCAGAGGATAAAGCTCTTCCCCGTCCTCTACTCTGAGGATAAATTCATAAGTGACTGTGAAAATTTCCAGCCCTGCTGTGAAGGGCCTTGGAAATACCTGGAAAGGACAATAAATTTCCAAGCTGCGAGCATTGCTTAACCTCAGCCGCTTTCCATGCTCTCTGCACTGCAACGCCGCCGTTTCAGAGTCACTGTACCATTTGTCCTTCAAAGAGCACAGCCAGGAAAACAGTTTCTTTCCCAATTCCAGCATTTAATCTGCTGGCGCCGGTCTGCTCCTCTCATTTTAGATAGCGTTCCTGTGCTCCATCTATCAGACCTTTGGGTGCTCCGGAATCAATCAGGAATTCCAGCCTTGTGCCTGTTAATTGCGCGGCTGTTTGGTGGCTGGGAGCTCTTCCAGCTGATGGATGGTGTGCGTGGAGCTTTGACTCCCTCTGACTGACGGCGGCATGGCATTGTGTGGGCGAGGGTAGGGGCTTGCACAACTGCACGGAACAAGGTGGTGGTGTGTGTGCATGGGGAAGCATTTAGGCTGTCACCGTGGGAGCTGTGGCTGTCAACGGGGTGCTGGGTCAGCCCGAGCACTGCACAGACACCCGTGTGACGCTGAAATGCTGTGACAGACCCTGCAGGGGTTTGATGGAGCCGGCAGGGTATGAAGGATCAGTGGTCCTCTCTGGTGGAAAGGCACTGAAGAGCAGGTATGCTCTGACAAAACCAACTTGTACCTGTCCACAAGATGCTGACCACGATGGCAGAGGAGCGAGAGGCAACCCGGGTCCATCTCCCAGTAGAAGCTGGGGTCAGTGGCTGGAACTCAAAATAGCTCCGAGGTCTGCATGACCTGCACGACTGCCTACAGCTGCCCTGAGCACACTTCTGATAGCCCTGCACGAGCTGGCTGGTGGCCACTGCCCCAGCACGCCTTGGAGAAGCCTTCTTGCATCCGTAAACAAATTTGGACCTGGAGGCAGAGCGTGCCGAAGTGACAAGTTTACCCTTCTGAGGCACTTTGATTTTGCAGGTTTGACTAGACACGTCAGGCGGCTCCTTGGATTGTAACCTGAAAGGGTATTCTAGGAGATGCTCTACTCGGGGTGACATTTTTAATCTTTCATCTCTTCCAGCAAATGCGTTCCGCTGATCCGTTTGCCAGGCAGAGTGGCCTCACTGGCGATGCCAGCTCTGAGTTCCTCTCCCCGTCTGCCTCTCATTCCGCACGCGCCGCCACACGGCTTAACAATTGTGTTTTTCATGAATAATTTGTTCTCTCCACATCAGGCAGTCCGTGTCACTCTGCAGCCGTCGGCTTTGCAGAGGGAAAGAGCCGAGTGAACAGCGCAGCCGGTGATGCCAGTCCTGGGAGAGCCTGCCCCATGCCCGCCTGCCCTCGAAACAGGGGCCGGTTCCTTTCTCCTTCCCAGCAGCGCCCTTTGCTGCGGGCACACACGTTCTTTGTGTTCTTTGTCCCTTGTGGCTGTGTTCTCTCGAGGAGCGGTGTTTCGGTGTTAGCAGGTGAGAGATGTTGTGCCCGGCACCCCTGCTTGCTCTGTGCCACGTTGCATCTCTTGCGGTGGTGCATGGGAGGCAGGGAGGGACCGAAACAGCCCTCACTCTACTTATCCCCCGGGTCCCAAGGCTGACATACGCTCCCTTTTAATAACAGCACCCACCCCCTGGCACCCCCGGGGTGGGCATTTGGCAGTGGGTGCTCAGCTGGGGCTCTCCCAGGTGCAGTTTTCCTTGGGGAGATTTCTCCCCGCTGCAAGCGAATCCCGTTGCTCTGGTCCCACCAGCCACTGCCTGCACAGCTTTTCCAGGGATCAGCTCATCCCGAGGCAGCCGAAGGAGCTGGTCCAGCCCTGATACTTCAGTGGAGCAGATAACAGCTCCAATGAACTGTGTTATTTGCCCTGGAAAATTCTTGTTAGCGCTCTGCCGCTGACGGAATCACACAGGATTTGGATGTCGGATGTGACCAGCATCCCGGTCACAGCAGAGATCGAATCGGATTCCTTTGCTCAGGAAAGTCCCCCCCGCTGCCAGAATAAGGCGGGAGGCAGCAGGTCAGGCAGGGGGCTGGCAGGGCTGCGGGGGGATGCCTGAGCCCCTGGCCTTCGGGGTAGAGGCACTGGGACGTGGTCCTTGCCAAGCCCTTCCTCAGGAGACTGGGACAGGGTTGGTTCTCCCAGTGTGTTTTCTGACTTTTCTCCACCTTGTTCCAGTGTTTCATCACAGCTGGTCTTTACGGAGATTCTT
The DNA here is from genome assembly GCA_025769975.1 of Gallinago jamesoni. Lineage (NCBI taxonomy): Eukaryota > Metazoa > Chordata > Aves > Charadriiformes > Scolopacidae > Gallinago > Gallinago jamesoni. The sequence continues at coordinate 18,205,847 of JAOQGH010000003.1, read as the reverse complement.
CCTTCCAGAAAGACTGGACTTAGCCTGTTAAAGGTATCCCCTCTAAACAAAAGGGGTAGGAAATAGGTGAATATTCCTCTGGAGTACCAGCTCCTTCAGGCGGGCTCCATCCCTGGGAGCCCTGTCTCTGTCCCAGAACTGCTGGCCACGCTTCAGCACCCGGCCCAAATGCCATCAAAGTGGAGGTGAAGATTTCCTGTGGACCTTTTGAGCTTTCAGTCGGGCCCTAGCTCATTTGTGTGGCCAGTGCTATTGGCCAGATCTGATATAATCATGTTTGTACAGATGTGGGGAAGCTCTAGAGTGGTTGAGTTCAGGGTATGGATCCAGCTGCATGGGGACTCAGTGCCCAGGCTCTGCCCATCCCAGGAGAAGGACAGAGGGAAAGGTGCAGCGGCCCGGCTATTAGATGGAAAGGATCAGATTTTCACAGTCAGGAGGTTTGAGGTTCCCTTCTGCCATACTGGAGTTTTTTTTAACGGCTTTGAACCAACGACTTCGATCTGGAAGCCTTGCTCTGGCCTTTTCGATGTCCCTTGGGTGCTGTGGGTGCGCGGCCGGTTCAGAAGCTCGAAGGCAGGCGGGCGCTGTCGGATGCTCCTTGGATAACGGCCCATGGGCTGTCGTTTCTGTTGGCTTGTGATACTCGGTGCATGTTTTCAAATACCAACTTGAGTTGTTTGCAAATGCCTAGTAAATCCCAAAATAGCCCCAATTTGCTGAATTTTGTGAATAGCATTCAGCCCACTCCAGTGACAATAGCAGCCTGCCTCCACGCCTCGCCGGAGCTGTGCGGAGGTACAATAGTGAGAGGGGCGACGAGTGAGGCTGGGCGAGCAAATGTTATTATTCCAGCTTACTGCACAAACAATGGATGCTATTTGTTTTGCCAGCTTCTAGAGCGTCTTATTTGTGTCGGCTCGGATTCTTTCACTCCATTCCTTCGTTTTTTTTCTATTGTGGCTTCCCACTCTTTAGGGGATTCATTGTCCTGGTGAAGCGTGGTCTCTTTTTGGTTGGTGTTCTGGAGCTGGAGGACCGGTGCCGGGATGTGACTGGCCTCCCATCGCCTCTCCCTTGCGCGTGGGTGGGACGGGGGGGATGTCTGTCTGCGAGCATCCCTCCTGCTAACCCGCAGTGGCACGTCCTCAGCTCCCCAGGCTCCCTGGGAAGCCTTGGCAGATCAGGAGGCTGCCTTCCCCTCTCGCCCCAAGCTCCTCTTGCTCCGTTGTTTACATGCTGGAAAGTTTTATCTGCCGCGGTTTCTTCCCCGAGTCCAGCAGCGCGACGCTGATGAGGAGTGACAGGAAGGTCACAGCGCAGGGAAGGAGAGGGTGGGGAACGTGCCCCGAGCTCAGCTCTGCCTCCCCAGCCCAGCTCTGTCTCTCTGGGGCAGCGGGGACATCCTTAGCTGCCCTTGAGGCTGTTGGAGGTGGCAGCCTTCCCTTTCCCCGGGGGGTCTTCTTCGCGTGAGACGGCTCTTTAATGTCCTTTACTTATTCATTGTTTGTGTTTTATTTCTCACCCTGCTTCCGAGAGTCAGTGGGTGAGTGTGATGAGCCTGAGCGAGCTGCTGGGGACAGGCAGGTGCCAGTAACTCGGGCTCCTCTCCCCTGACCGGGGTGGGGGGGTTTCTCTGTCCCACCACCCCCCCCACAGGTCCTGTGCTTTCAGTTTATAATGGCTGCTGGCAAGGGTGGCAGGGGAGGTGGGCAGACCTGTGCTCCTCTGGTGCTTTCTCTGGAAGAAACGGCATTGCTTGAGAGGTGGAAGGGATGTGGGGAGGGAGGTGAAGCTTCCTCACGTGCTGCCAAGCCACAAAGCCCAACATGAGCATGGGAGATTTACATGAGTGTGATGGGATGGATCATGCTTTGGGGGTCAAGTGGAGGTGAGACCCACCACAAAGCCCCCGGGTGCCCAGGCGTTATGTATTTATTACGGGAAGGGAGCGCTGGGTGCTGTGCTCCCTCTCTGCAGCGCTGTCGGAAGCCTCAAACCGTGAGTGGGAGGGTGGAAAGGGTGAAATTTGTTAGCATATTAAAAAGAAAAACAAAAACAGCGCTGTCTCTTCAGATTTGCTGTAGGCTGATGGACCGCTGGTCCGCACCAAGCAGTGGCTGCCCGGCGGAGACCTCTCTCCGAGGCTGGCTGCGGTAATTGCAGGGCACGGCGCTCAGCATTCACATCCGAGCTTGGCATCTATATCTAATCTGAAAATAAGTCACTATATATTTCATTAAACCAGCTGCTGCTGCTTTTATTTCCTTATTTTGAACGATGCTCTGTTCTGTTGAAAACCGATTTGTTTTAGAAAAATGGTGTGTTTGTGTTGGCAGCCCGTGCGTCGTGTGGCCCGTCCTGCCCTGTCCCTCCTGCCGCGGGAGGTGCTCAGCAGTGGGGCTGAACCATCTTCCACCCACACCGCAGGGGAGGGGACAAGGAGGAGGTGGCCCCTTGGGTGATGTCCTATCCTAGGACACGCATCGGCACGTCCTGGCTGTGCAACGGCACCATGACCTTGAACGAATCTGCTGCGAATGGTTTGGTCCCTCCATCCCCTGTCTGTAACGGAGAGACGGAGCAGTGAGTTTGGAGGTCCCTGGGTTGCCATGAGTACCTGTGGGCAGGTGGGCTGTCAAGACTTGCCCATAATTTGGCCAAGATGAGGTGAGTGGGCTGGCTTCACCACTTCTCCTACTGGGAAGCTTCCTGAAGTAATTGCCCGACCTGCCGTGCTCAGCTTACCTGGGTCTCTTTGACCATGGTGTGGTCTCAAAACAACAGCAAAAGAAACCTGTTAACTTTCTGGATATAAACCTGCCCCACCTCACTGGGTTCTGAAATTGTGGGAATTTGATTTTAAAGCTATAGGCCACTAGTGCGAGTGGTAGCAACATACTTCCCTTGTACGTTGGAATTAGAGATTCCTGGGTCATCTCACAGCTGAGGAATTGTCGCTTTTGCAGAGCAGAGCCCTCAGCTCCTGCCCTGGGGAGGGAGAAGGGATGCCACCAGCTCGGATGGGCTGGGAGGAAACCTCCTACAGCTGAAGCCTCACGGGCTGGTTCCGTGTGTATCTGTTAACATATGGCAATTAGGAAACTTATTTCCAGCCCGCTGTTTGCCGTGACAGATTCCTGAACCCCAGCCAGCGCTTTGCGGGAGGAACTGTCATGGAAGAGGAAATAATGGGAATCTCGGGCTTTTTATAGCTCTACCCGTTCTCTCTCGGTTGCCTGTGGGGAGCCCAGTGTGTCCCTGGCATCGTCGTGGTGGGAACCCACTGCGGGGTGGGCAGCTAGAGGAGGACCTGGCTCTGGGGACATGGTGGGACCTGGCTCTGGAGTGAGGTGGGACCTGGCTTTGGGATGAGGTGGGGCCCAGCATTTCTGCTGGACAGCAAGCCACAAGGTTGAAGCAAGCTGGTTGCCCACCCATCCAGAACCTTGGATGTGTGTGCCAGGACGCTGTCTGTTGGAGGGCGCTTCCTCATCCCCGCAGCCAGCAGCTGCCTGATCGGTTGCTGCCTGTAAGAGGAGCAGGTATTTCAGAATTTTTAGGAGTTGGTGATGGTTTTGATGCCTCAGCTGTTTGGCAATTCAACTGGAAATACACAAGTGTGCCTGGATCTCAGACTGAAGTAGAGCTTGGCTGGGCACATGAATCCAGGTCCTGAATCGCTCAGTTGCCTAAAAGTTTCTAGAAAAATCTTAGCCTTGTAGCCGAGTGAACAACAGAGAGACCAAAGTTTGGGGGTTTTGTTTGTTTGATTGTTGTTTTGTTGGTTTTTTCTTTACTTTAAGGCTTTAGGACTCTCCAACTAGCTGTGAACCGCATAACCAGGAGAGGAAAATAAATCCTCCCCTTCTGTCCCAGGCTGAATCTCTCTGCCCCCTCTCAGTGTCTTTTCACTCTGGTCATTCGTTTCTTGGATACTTCTGTGTTTTTTTAAAACCAGTCCCTTCTTTAACCTTCCAGCCCCCAGGCAGGGCTGAGCTGGAAATGGGCAGCCCAAGGGTGGGAGTGTGGTAGGAAAACACACAAGGAGTTGTGGTGGAGCTGGGACCTGCTGCTGGATGAGCTGAGCAGGATGGACACAAACGTAGAGGAAACAGCAGTGTGGGAATTCAATTTTTTAATGAGAATTTATTTTTTTTAATGAGAATTTAATTTGGTACAAGAGCAAAGGCTGGGCAGGGAAAAGGGAAGGAAGGAGATCTCCGACTGATGATGGTGGTTTTGGTGGTGGTTTTCCCCTGCATGGCACGGCACTGGCTGCGGAGGTGCTGTGGCTAAGGCAAAAAGCATGGTCAGGTTTACAGGGAGCATGGGTGGCAGTGGATCCAGGTGTGGGAACGAGGAGGAGCTGTTGCTGGAGGCCAGCAGGTCTCCTGGGGCAGATCTGGAGCTCAGGGCTGCAGGAGGTATTCTGGAGCAGACCTTCCCTGCTTTTAGATGCAGCTTTCTGGACTGGGCTTGCTGCTGCCATTCTTCCCTGGGGACGTCAATGCTCCCTGCAGTTTTCAGTGAATTTTTCACTGATTTTTTTTTAGAGTTGGAAGGGACCATAGACATCACCTAGTCCAACTCCCCTGCTGAAGCAGGATTGCCCAGAGCACGTTAGAGCATGTTACTCAGGACGGCATCCAGGCGGGGCTTGAAAATCTCCAAAGAAGGGGACTCCATGACCTCCCTGGGCAGCCTCTTCCAGGGCTCTGCACCCTCACCGGGAAGAAGTTTTTCCTCATATTTGAGTGGAACCTCCCATGTTCCAACTTATGCCTGTTACCCCTCGTCCTCTCACTGGCCACCACTGAAAAGAGTCTGGCTCCCTCCTCCTTCAACCCACCCTTTAGATACTTGTAAGTATTGATAAGGTCTCTCCT
>JAOQGH010000003.1:18169280-18200858 GCA_025769975.1 Gallinago jamesoni | reverse complement strand
GCTCTCTCAGCCTTTCTTCATAAGGGAGATGCTCCAATCCTTGAATCATCTTCATTGCCCTTCGCTGGACTCTCTCCACCAGTTCCCTGCCCCTCTTGAATTGGGGAGCCCAGAACTGGATGCAGTATTCCAGTTGTGGCCTCAGCATTGCAGAGCAGAGGGGGAGGATGACCTCCCTCGACCTACTGGCCACACTCTTCTCTATGCAGCCCAGGATTCTGTTGGCCTTCCTGGCCACAAGAGCACACTGCTTGCTCACTGTCATTTTGCTGTCAAAATGTCTCTCTTTTGGGAGAGAAGAACCCAATTTGACGTCCCTGTGCTGTCCTTGCCTCCCTTTGCACCCAAAGATACTGTGCTGCTGGTGCGAGGGAAAAGGAAAAACTGGTTAGAAAGGTCCTGGCCCAGCTCTGTGTCTCCTGCTTCTTTCCACACCTTTTCTGTGCACCTCAAGGTCATCAGGTCGTTGCTTTCCACAAATTGCATTTTCCGTTCCCCCTCTTGCTCTCGTGTTCAGCCAAGTCCAGCTGCTGCACAGCCGCCGTGATTAAAGCTCCCAGGCTCTCGCCACGATGGCCCAGTAACTCCAAGTGTTGCTTTCCTTAATGTGCTCGGCCGTGTCGCCCAGTGAGAAACTGACTGACCCTCCAGACCCAGGTGGGCACCTGCGAAACACCTCCTTGTCCCAAATGCACCGGCTAACGAGCCCTTTCTCGAGGGCATCCCCCCCGGTCCCCAGGTCCTGCACCCTCCCTTCCCCTCAGAGCAAAATCTCCGGAGTGGGAGCACACGCCGTGTGGTCTGCCCTCAATTAAATCATGTTTGCCTTGTTGGTATTTCAGAGATGGAAATGACCACAGTCCAAAGCATTTAAATTAGGAGCGACGGTGTAGGAACGTGCTGTCCTGCTGGTTACCGGGGACTTTTTCAGTGTGATGCTGAGATTCAGGGATGTCGGTTAAAGAGCATCCCTCTTTCATCCTGACTTTGCACAGTCAGGGCACAGAGAAGAGCAGGCTTCAATTGGCAGAAAGGCAAAGGGGAGGAAATCCTGGGGGCTGTATTTATTGCTGTTAACTGTCAGCGTGGGATAAAAGACCAGCTGGATTCATAAACTGTGCGTAACCCACAGTGGGGACAGAGACGTCTTGGCTGTCGTTCAGGAGGGAATTTTTCATCAGGAATTCACGGGCAGGGCCAGAAGCTTGTGAGACTGGAGCTCTGGTGCCGTGGGCCAGGGTGACGAGCCATGGCCCGTGCAGCAGTGCAGCTCTCCTCCGTGCTTTCTGGGTGTCCCCAGGGAGCTGCACCCCGCCGCACCAGCCCTGCAACACCGCACCAGGGCTAGGGGGACAACAGCCCCTGCGAAGCCCTGGACCCCATTGGCCTCTTCTCTCTGCATCCTCCTGAAGGGAACGAACCCACGGCTTATAGGAGTGAAGTATAAACTGTCATCAATTGTTCTGGTCTCCATGACTCAAGCGTAAATGACGCAGTGACATCTGCCTGAGCCAGCAGCCGGCTTTCACGAGGGGAGGGAGCTGCAGCCGGGTTTTGGGAGGGAGCTGCTGCCAGATTCCACGCATCCCCGTTGCTGGGGAAGCCCAGCAGCCTCTTCAATGTCCCCCGAGTGCTGCACAGGAGGAGGGTACCAACAGCCCTGGGGCTGCCCTACAGCCACCCACGGCGAGGCAACTGCTCGAGAAGCTCCTCCACACTTCTCTCTGCAGCCACGGTAACACAAATTAATAGTAACAATAGTAATGAACGCCAGCCGAGCCACGCTACAACACACGGCATCCGTCCAGTGCCCTCGCTGGGCTGAAGCTGCTTGGTACGAAGGTTGGGAGCAGCCCCTTAAAATGCAAATTGTCATTAGTGATGTGGAAATGGTGTGGTTGTAGCCTCTTATCCTCATTGTCTCCACTCGTAATCAGAGGGCTGAGCACCCCCTTCCCCGCACCGGGGGTGACGGAGCTGACTCAGGCCGTTTCGGGGAGCGGGACGCAGCTCCCCCAAGCAGCGGGCAGTGTGGGTCCTTCTTGGCATCCTGGCAGCACAAATCCCCTGCACCCGTCGGCAGATTTCCTCGCAGCAGCCTTTTCTTTGATTTTTCTCCAAAGATTTCTTGGTCCCCACCCCGGCTTTTTTTATTAAATGGGTGCTTTTCTATGCGGTGCTTCATTTTTGTGACCTTGGGGGAAGAATCAGAGTGAAGGCTGGCAACTTTTCTTCATTCCCTTTTTTTTTTCCCCCTCCTGCACTGGTGAGACTCTGCTGAGGATGGTGCTGAGGATGGTGCCAGGAGGGTGCCCGTGGCCGTGGAGCCCTGGGCTCCTGCGCTGGGCCGTGTGTGCACACACGTGGCGGTGGGTGCTGCACGCTCGTTGCACGCTCCCCCAGCTGAGCTCATCTCTGAAAGGCTCAGCTGGTTCATAGCAGCTGCTCCTGAGGTCACAGTTGTTCTTCATGCGAGAACAAGCCCCGTTCCCCTGCCGGAGAAGGTATTTAATGGCAACCAAGTTTTGCCCAAAGCCTTTATTGGTGCTACCTGTGCCTGGGGACACGGAGGGAGAGGGCCGCTGTTCTGCCCGTCTGTCTGAACGCCATCGGGGAGGATTTTGCAGAGGTGGTTCCCCAAGGGTTTTGTTAAGTGCTGCTCTTCCTAATAATTTTCCAAACACCATTTGTGCTCCCATTTGCAGGGGTTTATTGCGAGCATTAACAGCACAAAGAGCGCACTGTGGCTCTTTCCTGACTTAACTACAAGCAGCTGTTCTGGTTTGAAACTCAATTTCCCTCTTTCCTGCTAAAGTTGAACGTATTTCTTAAGGAGATCTGGGAAGATCTTCAAGGAGATAAGGGCAACGCTGTTGTGGGAGACCGTCCTGTTCTGTGCTGAGTCTCCCCAAAGCCTGTTTCCGTGCCACCCCAAGTTAAAGAAAGATGGAGTTGCATTGATGAGTGCATTTGTTTGTTTGTGTGGTTGTTTTTTTTCCCTGGCTAAGATCTGTGCTGGGTCTCACCAGCTTCTCAGCCAGGCACAAAGCATGCCCAGCGTCGCTGATGTTGTCCTTGCTGGCATGAGCTGTGCCTGTCCCATCCACGTACTGGTGGCAGGCTCTGCAGCTGGCGGCTCTTCCCCCGGACCCTGGCTGCAGCATGTTACAAGCTCATCTCTGATGAGTATTGTACTATCTTATTTTTGTTAAAAGTAACAAAAATTGAAGCCCAATCCCTGTTCTGCGATGTGAGTAGCATTTAAAGCTGATGATGATTGCAGTTCTTTTAGCCTCTTTTGTTGCACAGGGTGGTTTAGTATGTTTACCCACAGTATTTTTGGCATGTGGGTTTCACAATTTGTTTAGCAATGTCAATACCATCTGGAGCATCATCTATTTAAAGTACATTAGAGAGATGAGGAACAACCTATCATATTTTTCCATAGGGTGCATCAAGATTGGAAATGAGAGTCATTCAGAAAGGTTTAATGGGAAGGAGCTGTTCGCTGCGCCGCACGCTCGGCTCCTATCGCGAGCGGTTACGGCTCTGGTGCCGCTGCTCTGCCTGATTGTACCGAGCTGCTGTGTAACATCTGCCTTGGAAAGCAAACAAACCTGACCTAAAGGTGGGATGAAGGGACAGTCCCTTTGGCTTATTCCCCTGGATTGAGTAGGACGGCTTGCAGGGGGTGTATCAGTGGAGAGGGTATCAGACGTGGGGTGGGATAAAGGCTGCGGGGGGAGTCTGTTCCCCCACTGCTTGTGGTGGTTAATGGAGATTTGATCCATGTTACTGTGCTTTTTGGGATGCTCGGAGCCAGATCTGCTACTGAGCAGCCTCGTTGGTGGCTGTGGAGCCGGGAGGGGAAGGGGTGGGCTCCTATATCCCTCGTCCATGTGCCAGCCCAGCGTGAGCACTGAGCCCTGGCTCGTGGTGAGCTCCAGCTGCTGAAGTGGGAAGCTCTGGTCCTGGTCTGTTGTAGATCCCCTTTGCTTTCAGTGGCACAAGGGAATATGCCCAGAGGCACCTACTGAGCTCATGGAACTGATGACCCCTGGCTTTGGGGGATGGTATAGCCCATCTTCACCAACAGGGCTGGGGATGCAAGGATGCTCTCAGTGATGCTGGTCCAGAAACCCTTGGAAATACCTTCCCTGTCCCACACTGCCTTTGATGGTGTCCTTGGGTACATGTAAGTGGGGCTCTGTGAGCCTACAAGCCTATCTTTCTTCTCCCAGTGCTTTCTGCAGGGATTAGCATCACCCTGCTTTCAATTAGATCTCATTTTTTGATCTCTGCAATAGCACCTGTGGGACAGGCAGCCCCAGCCCGCTCAGGGAAGGGAGGGAGCGGGTGCTCGCCTGGGCTCTGATGGCTGTTTGGCACCAGTGACAGTTCGGTGATGGCTGTAATTCCACCCTGTGAACCCTCGGAGGGGTGCTGGGGGAGGATTAACGCACAATCGCTATTACTGAGGGTGAATCATTCGTGAGCGTGAACCTTCCTCACCGCCCGCTCCCAACTCCCATTAACCCGGGGGGATTTGCAGGGGAATGGTGGGGCTCCAAAGGCAGCTCATGTCCCAGTGAGAGGAGCGAAGCCTCCAAGTTATTCGGAGACAGTGATGCAGAATCGCTCACGGGCTCTCTATCTTCAAAAACTGGAGATGATTATTTGACACCTGTGGAGTATTAAACCCAAGCGAATCCTGGCTGGAGGGTCCCTGCGGCACGCTGTCCCTCGGGCACCCGGTCCCAGCTCAGCGAGATGCGGTCCCTCTGCCATCCCCATCACCTCTGTGCCGCTCGCAGTCCATAAACCACTGCACTGCTAAAGGGCACTCTCCTGCTCTGCATCAAACGAGAGTAATTGAATTTCCCTTTCCCTTTGGTATTTAACATTATTTTCAGGTTGTGTTGGCATTAATGAGAGCCTGGCTGCGGTTTGCATAAGGATATTTATAGGCCCCGATGCAGATGAGAAGCGTCACCTCCCCGCATCATATGCCCAGCTCGGACGAATAAATTTCACATTGTTGCTTTGAACCGGGTCACCAGAAACTTCAAAAAAACATTCCTCTGATCGTTTTGATACAGGTTACTTAACAAGGGAGATAAACTAGTACTCCAACACAATCGGGGAGAGAAATGGATTTGCAGAGCCCGAGGCAGCGTCGGGGCGGTGGAAGCTGTTCTGATACACCCTCTTCAAAGCTTCCGAAGTTTTGCCAGCCTTAGCATTTTTAATCATTTTGCTGGCTGGCCTTCATCTGGTGAGAGTATCAAAGCTCCTGCAAACGGGCAAGTGCTTCGCCACAACCGTTAGTACAATCCTGCACTTGTCAACCTCTTCCCCTTCAGGAGGCTGTGAGGAAAAGTCCTTGGCCCTTTAAGCTGTGAGGGTTTTTGCACTCTTTTAGAAGACATTTCTGTGATCAGTTCTTGCTGTTGAATTCGGGGGAAGTCGGTTTGTTTATTAGAGGAACTTCAGGTTAAACCTTTACCCTGGACCTCCTGGCTCCAGCCCGAGGTGCCTGGCGAGGTGGGAGAAGGTGCCGGTGGCCCACGGGAAACCTCCCAGCTCCTTCTCCAGCCAAAAGGAAGTCAACATCCCTGGTACGGGGAAAAATAGACATTTTTCTTATAAATATACATTTACAGCTCTTGCACGTGCACACAGAAATGCTCTCGTGGCATGCAGATAAATACCTGCCCTTAGGCAGCCAATTGAAATCGAGATCCAGGTAATAATTAAAATAATTGTGTTGAGCTTAAACAAAACAGTGACCCTCTGAAACCTTGGCGTGCCGGCTGCACGTTCGCCCCCCCCCGCAGCCCGAGGTGGTCCTCGTTTATTTTAGTGCTGGACAAATCTGTGTGACTGGAGCTTGAACGCTTGCCGGAGCAAGGGGACCGGGAGCCAGCACTGCCCCACCTGCCCCGGGGTGCGTCCGTCTGTCCGGCTCTGCTCAGACGTCCGGAGGAGGACATCTGTCCTCCAGCCTCATCTGCTCCTCTCCTGCGGTGGAAAAAGTGACCCAAATCACACTGTGACATAACCTCTCCAAAAACACTTGTTAAACTGCTGACGTGGCTTGGTTTTATTTGGGGTTTGGTTTTTTAGTGGCTTACGGAGATTTTCGGATGAAAACATCCAAATGCCAAATTTCAGCCTTCTTACACAGCTTAAAAAGAAAAAAATGACAAATTTCAAAATACAGCTGTAAAGTTGTGATGAGGTATCAAATACAAAGCCCTGTCTGGAGTGAATTACGCAGATGCAGATCCTGCAGTAGAGAAGGCAAAGGAGCACTGGGAGGGGGCCATTGCTTTCCCGGTGTGGCAGAAGGGGAAAAATGTCCCAGGGGATTAGATGAGGCACCCAGGTCAGCCAGGGGGACAAGAGCACAGCAATTAATTAACTCCTGGACTCCCAGGTCCTATCATTTTAATTAGGAGACCATCCTGCCGGGATTTGGTACTCGGCGACGGGCAGAGCCAGTGAAGGTGCAATTATTTTTTGGAAGCTCTTGGCCTCCATGGATCATCTCTGGACACAGCAGTCTTATTTAGGTTTGGGACCTTTTTCCTGGGGTGGGACAATAAATCACAGTTAACTTTAGATTAATCATTTCTATGCATCTCTGTGTGAAGATTGCCCAGATTTCCCCATTGGGTTTCTCGTGAGTTGTACCAACTGTGTGAAGAGAATATTTTCTTATCAAGGAAGCTAAATAGTTCATCTGTGCTCCTGGCTGTCCTAATGTGTTTGAGAAGTCTTTAAAAAGCCCACGAGAAATAATTCCAGATTATTGAAAGTAATTTGTCTTGTAGAAGAAGAACGTGCCGGCATTTAACCCTGTCTCTGTATTTTGGGTTTTTGATTTCTTGGGATGTAATTGTAAGATCTTGTGTTCCTCCTGCCTGCTCTGGTAGCTGTCTTGCTCCCAGCCGTGCTGACGGATGATCTGATGCAGGGGAGGATGTGCCAGCACGTGAAACGTGCCTGACCCTGCCCTCAAACGGAGAAGATGAGTTTGATCTCTTGGGCTGAGCACCAGTCTGCTTTCTGCAGCCGTGCTCCGACCTGCTGGTGGGATGCCCTGAACACTGGACCGCTTGCCCCTGGGTGAAGGGATGGGAAGGTTGGAGCCCATCACACTGTGCTGGGATGGAGGTATCTGCATCACCATCCTTCTTCTGGGACCACATTGAGCCACGCCATTTCTGGGATCAGCCATCTCCTGCCAGGCAGCAGGACTACTGTCACCTCTATCTGTCCCTCCAGAGGAGGATTCATCCACTTTCCCCCTGGACCCGAGCCAGGCAGTAGCCATCACCATGCCCAGCTCTGGGACCTGCCCCGGTTGCCCAGCTCCAGCCTCCTTGGGGCATGGCACAGAGCTGTTTGTTCAGTCCTGTGAGGAGCTATTGAATTTATCAGGACAAGCTCCTTCCCCCAGTAGTGAGCTGGTGTGCGGGCTGTCCCCGCGGGTCCTGTGTTTCCCACTGTGCCAGGGGACGTGGGTGGCCAGGGCCAGCCCTGCTCTCCGTGCTCGCCGAGGGGAGGGGGGGACTCATCTCTCTGACTTGTGCTCTACAAGTGAAGTGCAGATGTTTTTGTTCAAAACACATTGCAATGGGTGTTTCTGTGGTGTCAATCAAACAATGACATTTTCCCCGGGTGAAGCTTGCTGAGACAGCACTGGTGAGCAGCAGCATTGCGCGGGAGGGTTATTTCTGCCTGCTTCTAAGCAGCTACCAAGACCAGTCTTTTATATCCAGGACAGTAGAGTGTGGGCGGCAAAAGTAAAACTTGTAGCTGCAAGGAAGTAATTAGGTTTTACTCCTTGGGACTTACAGCAGAGAGAATGGGATCAGCTGGCCCAAGTCCTGCATCTGCATCTCGGTCCAAGGTTCAGCATCTCAGTCCGAGGTTCAGCACCTCAGTTCAAGGTTCAGCATCTTGGTCCAGACTGCTGGTGGTGCCCGTGCCTCCGAGGAGAGGCTTTGTGGAGCCGTGCCCGCTTTCTCAGCAGGGCCATGCCCTTGCAGGCTTACCCTGAGCACAGCTCAGCATCTATGGCAAGCAGGGGACTTGCAGTTTGAGGGAAGATAGAGATTGGCAAAGGGTCTGAGATGTTCTAGTGGGGAAGGCCCATCTTTAAAATAAATCTGGGAACATGCTTAGAGAGTTAATATCTGCCTTCTTAAGAAAAAAAAATAAAAATAAAAAAATAAAGAGGGCTTGCTTCTTCTCCCCAGCAGACTTTAATGAAGGCTCCTACGGAGTGTGGCTTAATCGCTGTGAAATTATCGCTTCATCTGTGTGATATATCTCCGTGTCTGTATCAGATCCCTCTGAGCGGTTCGGCTGTCATGTCAGCTCCGCCACGCTGCCGGGAGTGACTCGTCCGGCCCCCTCCCGGCTCCCCCCTCACGCTTAAGATAACATGGAGGGAATTTTTCAACACCCATAAGATGGTAATCCATAAAGATGGATTTGCATTAGTCTAACAAAGGCCAAGACATTGACAAATGAAGGGCTTGCCTACGCGAGGACTCGCTGGGTTGGCAGTAGAGCAAGTGTCCTCGTGGGGATGCTCTGGTCCAGCGCAGGACGTGGGGTGTACCCACAGGTGTACCCCGGGCTGCCTGGGGGTGTGAGCCCCCCTGTCCTGCTGCAGCGAGGGGTTGCACTGCTTTACTACCCGCAAACGGGGCTTTGGTCCCAAGCTCTTGGCTGTTGCCGGGGTGTTTGGCATGGGGACACAGCGTGCAAGTCTTACAGGGTGACAAGGCAGGCTGGAAATAGGACGGAGTTTCTGCTCTGCGTCTGAATTACTTTGCTGTAGTCACTGTAGCGTTATTTTTTAATTCTTCTTGGCTGCGTGCAGCTATACATCTCCTGCTCGGAATAATCCTATTTGTGTTGCAATAACAATAGAATTACTGCAGTGAGCATCAAAGCCGGTGTAGGTCATAAGTGTTTTGTTTCATAATCTCAACGTGGTGATGATGATGATGACCTTTTGCTGTCTGCGTTTCCGTGTACCTGTGTCTCATTCTTATTAAATATCCTTGCATTGAAATCTCTTGCTAATCTAATCTCCCCATGTGGCTGCTATATAATTATCTCATTTTGTAAAATATTGCATCTGTCATTCTCCCCCCCCCCCTTACTTTTGGAGCAGAGGGAGGGTGAGGGAGAGAGGGGAGCGAAGAAGCTGCTGGAGGAGGCAGCAGTAATCCCACTTCAGTGACGATTTGTACACCATCGGCTTGTAGCCGCTGCCACACACACTACCTCCAAAGGACCCCGTTCCCGTCACCACAGGAGGCCAGGAAGGGTGGCCTCAAGCAGGAAACATGTCCGCTGGGGTTTTTTGCTTCTTTGGGAGGGTTTAATAGATTTTCATCTTGCTGGTTTTGTTCGCACTGTGGTTGCTGTCCGTTTAAGCTCTGATGCTCTTTCCTCGTATGGCTCCACAGCGAGGATGGAGACCAGCTGGAGACCACACTGGCCTTCCTCCATGGCACAGGGTTTGGTCCGCTCAGCCCTGGAGGGGGACTCTTCCTCCCTGAAACAGCTTTCAAACAACTTCTCTGCAAGAGCCTCTCTTGTGCTGGAACCAAGAAGTTTCTGTGCTGCTCTCGGTTGAAATGGAGGTGGCTGCTGACCCAGCTCTGGCCACGGCCACCAGCAGCCTGGGACCCAGAGCCCCTCTGGGCAGTCGTTTCTGGAAGGTGGCACAGGGCTCTTCCACACAGAGCCACCCACTAATCAACAGCCTCAAAGAAAACAGTCAATGCAGAGCCATTGTCTTCATCAGTAATAACACAAAGCTTTGGGGAACGAAGAGCCACAGGGCTCCGTTTCTGTTAACCATCCCCAGGGAAGGACCAGCGCGCATCTGCTCTGGCAGGTCCTTTCTAGAAATAGCAAGTTTAATTAATCATCCTGTTTTCTTTTCTTAAACTATTTAAATTCTTCTTTTTCCCCTCAAGGGATAATGCATTGCTGCCTTTTAAATAAGTACTGCAGTTGTAAACTCCTGCCATACTTCTGTCTGGGAGCACATCTGTCTTCTGGCTTGGAGCACATCTGTCTGTGCCTCCCAACCCATCGCTCCCGCGTTCTGCCGCAGTGGGAAAATCTGTGTTTCAGAAAGGAATCACATGGATACTTCCAGGCTGCGGAGGGCGTCAGATGCAGAGCCCTTTATCTTCTAAACCCCCTTATCTTTTAATTCCGAGACATTTTAGTCTGACAGTTCATAAATTAAAAATGTTTCTTGGGTGACTTTTTGCTCCTGTTTCATATGTATTTCATGTAAAGACTTCCCAGGCGTTTGAGTTGTGGGAAGAATTATGCAAAACGAGAAGCTCTGGTTTTATGTTCTTACGGGATGCACTTGGCAGGCTGCAAACCACAACGCTACGATCAGTGACTCTGCACTTTAAAAATACCAAGCTCTTTATGGAGAGTTGTGAAATTTTCCTGTAGCCCAAGTGTTGCCCTGAAAACACATCGGATGTGTCGATCGGTCACGCTCAGCTCTGAACTTCAACCAAGTTCGTGTACTGACCCTGCCCTCGTGCTGCACTCTGGTGGCTACGGGCAGTTTGGATGTAGCAGTGATCTCTCTAACGATGTGGCGGTACCTCCAGTGCTGGCTAAGGACATTTCCACCAGACTGATGTGTGCCTGACGTGGGTTCACTGAGAGGTGTCTTTAGAGCACGCCCTGATCATCTTTGCAGCGATAGACCCCTGGGACTTTGCCAAAACCAGCCGCTGGGAAGCAGGTGAGACGCTGCAAGCACTTGGTTTGCATTGCCATGCTGCTGAGCCCCGGGTCTCCTACGGTGCTGGAGCCCTCGGGGATGTGCTGCCCGACACTGCTCAGGCCACTGTCTCTTCCCCTGGGGGCGTGGGTGATGGTTACTGCTCTGGGCATGCAAGAGTGGGTCTTTCCATCCATGACTGAGAGCCCCTCTGCCTCTCTAGCAGCTTGCCCTGCCTTCTCCAGTGCCCGTGCAATTGGGTTTGTTGATGGTTTTCTTGCTCCTCTCACTGTTTCTGTTGATTCTGCCTCCTCCTTCCCCTCTCTACAATGTGGTCACAACCTCTGGTCATAGATGGTTTTCACTATCACCTTCTTCAAGACCCACCTCGATGCCGTCCTGAGTGATGTGCTCTGGGCAATCCTGCTTTGGCAGGGGAGTTGGACTAGATGATCTCTAGAGGTCCCTTCCAACTTTGACAATTTCGTGATTCTCTTACTGCAGTTTATCTTCAGGCACCGAGTGCTTGTCCGTGGCCTGTTTCACCTGCCCGACCTGCCAGCGTTTGACACTTTTCCACCCTCCGTGCCCTCCCCATGCTTCTCCCAGGTCTCCAAGCCATCACCCTCAGAGTCACTCTCCTTTCGGGCAGCTGCAAAGGCATTTTTCCCTCTTCCGTCTTTGCAAACTGCCTTCTCTGCATCAAAATACCCCCTCCCCAAGGCACTCTGCTGCTTGCTTTCAGCTTTCCGCCTGCTCCTCCGGCTCTCCCTGAAGTGCATTTCTTTGTCTTGTCTCATGTCTCTGCAACAGCCCCCAAAAATTCAAGCCGAGCTCCTAGACAGCTCCCACCGACAGTGGCGTTTTGGCTGTGCTATTTGCCTTGCACGGCACGCCGGGAGGAAAATCCATCTCCCGTCAGCAGCTCTTTGCACCTCCGTGAGATTTCAGGGAAAATATAGCTGCACGTATATTGATAAGCCGTACGGAGCGGAGAGGACAATTGAATTGCCGTGAGTGGAGCATGCATCAGTGTCCCTGACAATCCAGTAATTAGCTGGCACAGAAGAGCGAGCAGCGAAATGAGCCCAGCAGCTTGTTCGCGGGCATTAGGGGCTGACTCCCACGGAGGACCTGCTTTCTGCCCTGACATCTGGGTCTGCGACGAGACCTGATGGCTGCTTTCCCTTAAAGTCACCGTCACCTTGGAGATCATTAACAAGGAACAAGCGCGGACAGCAAATCCTCGCACAGGTGCTGGTGGTCCCTACCTGCTGCAGAGTGGGGACAGGATGGTGGGCATCCCTGCTTCGTTGCTGTCTTGCTCCCCTTGCTCTCAGGGGATGTTGTTTGCAGGATTTGAGGGGGAGGGCTGACACTTGCAGCACGGTGGCAGCACCCCAAAACCTTGTTATTGGAGACACAGGGTCTCTCTCCCTTCCTTGCCATGCTGAATTTTCCTTCTCACCGGTAACATGCGTCTGTGATGGAGATGTCTTTGCTTTGGACCAGGGTTGGGGACACCAGGGAAGCGATGTCCCCACCTGCTGTGCACGGCACTTGTGTGAGTGGGGTACAGCGAGGAGGGGTTTGCACAGTATTTGTAGGCAAAAGTCTGTTGGGCGAGATGGGCACTCTGGTTGAAATATTCCTGCTTGGGTTGTCAGGAAAACTGCGCTGTGGTCCCTCAGCACAGGCTTTTAAAGAATTAACCTGCTTTGAAATGAGGAGAAGGATGGATAAATGGGTGAATGAGAAATTAAAAGGTGTGGGGTGAGTTTTCTCGGTGCAGGGAAGTTGAATTTCCCCTGGGGTCAGTGCTGTTCAGTGTCTTCATGTACAGTGTGGGAAAGGAGGCTGAGAACACCTCGCCAAAGGTGCCTGGTGTTTCTGGCTTGTCCCGGGTGGTGAAAATGAGTCAAGTGCAAAGAGTTGCAAAGGACACCAGGTAGCAAGCAGCTGCCCATAAAACAGTAGACAAAATCCAGCGTTGTTGAAGGCTGAGTGACACACGCGAGGAGAAACGGTCCTCTCATCCGTCAGCAGTGCTGGGCTCTGACCTGGCTGTTGCCAGTGAGGAGATGTGCCTGGGAGTTAGGATAAACACTTCCCTGAAAATACCGACTTGGTACTCTGTAGCAGTCAGAAAAGCAGATTGAATGTAATGAATTTTTAGAAAACAAAGAGAAAATGAAACCCAGAACATGGTTGTGGACTCGCGCATAAATCCACTATGTGTCTGCCTGGGAAATAAATACTGTGTGCAGCTCTGATTCCCCACTTCGAGGAGGAGAGAGGAGCCAGAGCAGGGACAGAGCAGGGTGACAAGGGTGACAGACATCCATACAAGGTGTGGCAACGTAAGCAGTGATGAAAAGCTGGGGGGGGGTGGCCAGGGGAGTGCGGCCCCGGGGCTGTGCAGGCAGGGGTGGGCACTGGGAGGTCAGTAGGAAACTACTTTGCTTTGTTTCTGTTAATCAGGTGCTGGGGCATCAAATTAAGTTAATAGGTGGCAGGAGCAGAGTAAACATACGATGCTTCCTCTATGGCAGGAGGAAGGCGAGCGGTAGAACTGGCTGCCAGATGAGTTCAGAAAGCATCCAGAAGTAATTAGACAAATTTGTAAGAGCAAAATACCATTGAGAGTGTTGGTAGCGCTGCCAGTGATGAAGTGAATCTCTGCACCATGGGCTGCTGGAGGTCAGGAGGATGCTGGAGCATCACTGAGTGCTTGTGTGACCATATGACCTTCCCTGGGCATCCCTGGTGGCTGTGGCTAAGGAGCCGAGTGCTGGAGAACTGAGCGTGGCCAGTGCAGGGCTGGGATAGCTGGCACGGCAGTGAGTACCACCAGGGCAAGGATGGCTGGTGACCCTAAAATCCTAGTGTGGGATGAATGGGAGGGTTACACTCTCAGGATGGTGGGGGGTGTGGAGGGAGTTGAGCTCCAAGGGGGTTATTTCTAAGCAGGAGGCATCACTTGGGGAGCTGTAGGTGGAAATCAGAGCTCCTCACGTCACCGGGACAGCACCGGGTGTCCCTATGAGGCTGGAAGGCACAGGCTGCGTCTCAGGGTGAAGAGGTTGTTTGTGGTCCTGTTTTCCTGCCTTCGTGAAGCTGTGTCAGGCTGTCACCCTCACGTAAAGGAGCTGGACAGTCGCGGAGAGAGGTGGGGAATGAGAAGTTCCCCATTAGCATTGGTGTTCCCTGACCCTGACACCTGGCTCAGGTTGTCGCTGAGGACAGGAATACCAAAGCTGCGCAGGGAGGAGGAAAGCAAAGCAAATAAACAAGGAGCCCGACTTAAAATCTCTCCAAGTGTGCAGTGTTTTGTGACTAATACTAACATAATTGCTGTCATGCTTTTAACATAATGCTTTTATCTCCCAGATAGACGCCTTCTTCTGGTCATTAATCTCCAGGGTTTCTAAGTGAGCGAGCTCTGGGGAGATGCAGCCGTTGTGCCGAAGCGTGGCCGGAGGTGAGCAGAGCATCCCAGAGCAAATGGGGGCTGCGGGTTCCCCGGGGGGCTGTGCTCACAGCTTCACTCTGAACCCTCTGAAGTCCCGGGGCTGGCCAAGGCTGTGTGGATTCTTTACGCTTTCTTTTCCTCTCCATGCTGCTGTGCCCTGCTGGCCCGTAAACCCACCATAAAAGCTGTCTGACAGCTCCCTCGGTGTGCCCAAGCTGTCTCCATCCTCCGCTCAGCATCCCTCCGCCCCTTGCTAACCTTGAGGAGCAGCACTCGGGGAACAACTTCTCCCTCTTTCTCGGTTCTCTGAAGTTCACAGACATGAAGCCCAGGAGGGACAGTTGCAGCCATCGGCTCCGACCTCCTACCTAGCATGGGCCAAGGATTTTCACCCAGGAATTCCTGCCTCGAGCCCCTACCTTCTCTTTGAGCTGGAGAGCGTCATGTCGATGGGCCTGGTGGTGATGTGTCCGTATTTGAGATAATGCCGGTCTTCTGCAGAATGGTCTGCTGGGGTTTTTGCTTTCAGTCATTTTCCGTTTGGCCTTTCTGGGCTGCTGTGAGCTGGGTCAGATCAGCAGAGGTGCTGCTGCTGCGCCGAACCCGCTCTGCTGCTGGTGGAGGACCTGCTCACAGAAACCTCCTCCTGGAAGCTCGCTCCAGGCGAGACTCTCCGGGTTGGTGCTGCTGGGGGCTCCCAGCGGTGGCAGAGCTGGAGGAGGAGAGGCGAGGAAATCCGGGATGATTTCTGGGAAATCATCTCGCTGCCTCATTTAGTTACTACAGAGCTCTCAACTTGTCACCCGGCTCCCTGGGACGCCCTGCCATGCCCAGGGTGAGCATCCCTGTGGTCCGTGGCTGCTGAGGAGGAGCAGCCCTTGCACCTTAGCAGCCCTGCCGTGTCCTGCAGTACGGGGATGCTCTGGAGACCCCCACCAGTCTGAGCAAGGCTTTGACCATGAGGTCTTTAGTAGCTGCTCAGCCTAAAACATTCTGCAAGCCACCTCAGGGTATCGTATCCCTGCCTGCAGGGGTGATGGGGAAGGGGCCATAAGGGGCTGAGAGGGGCTGAGACGTGGGAGACGCCGGACACATGGGGCACAGGGAGGGCAGCTCAGCTGCATGCCCCCGTCCCGTTGGCTTTATCCATAGAATCGTCTAGGTTGGAAAGGACCTTAAAGAATATCTAGTCCAACCATCAACCTAACCCTGACAAAAATCACTAAACCATATTCCTAAGTTGAACACCTCCAAGGATGGTGCCTCAACCCCTTCCCTGGGCAGCCCATTCCAATGCCTGATAACCCTTTCGGTGAAGAAATGTTTCCTAATATCCAATCTAAACCTCCCCTGGCACAACTTGAGGCCATTGCCCCTTGTCCTGTCTCCTGTGACTTGGGAGACGAGACTGACCCCCGCCTCTCTACACCCCCCTCAGGTAGTTATAGTGCATGATAAGGTCTCCCCTCAGCCTCCTCTTCCTCAGACTAAACAACCCCAGCTCCCTCAGCCGTTCCTCATAAGTCCTACTCTCCAGACTCCTCACCAGCTCCATTGCCCTTCTCTGGACCCGCTCCAGCCCCTCGATGTCTTTTTTGTGGTAGGGGGCCCAAAACTGGACACAGCACTTGAGGTGGGGTCTCACCAGTGCTGAGTACAGGGGAACGATCACCTCTCGGGTCCTACTCACCCCGCTGTTCCTGACCCAGGCCAGGATGCTGTTGGCCTTCTTGGCCACCTGGGCACACTGCTGGCTCCTCTTCAGCCGACAGTTGACCAACACCCCGAGGTCCTTTTCTGCCAGGCAGCTCCAGCCACTCTTCCCCCAGACTGTGGTGCTGCAGGGGGTTGGTGTGACCCAAGTGCAGGACCTGGCACGCTCCATCACACGCTCCCTTGAACTTGCCTGGATTTCAAAGGAGGAGACCAAGCCGACCCCAAGCGCTCCCCCGCCTCCCACCTTTCCCCTCTCTCCCATGTGAGTGAGAGAGTCTGGGGTGGGTTTTACCATCTGGCAAAACCTCCTCTTGCACACTGCTCCCAGCGTGTCTGCAGCCACTGCAGCGTGACCCCAGGGGAGTGTCAGACCCCACGGAGGGCAGCAAAACCCTGCAGAGTCCTTCAGACCTTTCTGCCCTGCTAATTTTCCCCTCCCTCCGCTCTGGAGGCTCAAAAAGGATTCCCCTTTTCGTGTCCTTCCTTCCCCCTTTTGCAAACAGTCTGTCCCTGCAGATGGCGGTGAGGGCAGAGGGACACAGAGGGACACAGCCAGCGCCTCCCCCACAACTGCCCATCGCCACCCCCGGGGCTGTGTCGCTGCAGGGTCAGGCCGGGCTGTGTTACCCGCTGCCGTCCCGGGGCTGGCAGGCACCGGAGGCAGCTCTCCTCCGTTGATGAAATGCTTCTGACCGGGCAGTCAGAACGATTTTGACATTTTGGGGAAGGAGAGAAATCTCGCCCGGCATTATGCATGGTTGGTAAAACTGTCGCTGACAACATGAATAAAGGTGGACGGCTCTCAATCAGCTTCTCTTTGCTATTTATTTCTAATTTGGACCGACTGCCAGCAAATCATCTTTCAGAT
Source organism: Gallinago jamesoni (assembly GCA_025769975.1). Classification (NCBI taxonomy): domain Eukaryota; kingdom Metazoa; phylum Chordata; class Aves; order Charadriiformes; family Scolopacidae; genus Gallinago; species Gallinago jamesoni. Next base: position 18,184,013 of record JAOQGH010000003.1, on the reverse strand, counting down.
CAGTTTGGAGGGTTCTGTATATGAGTGTTGCATTACATTTGAGCTATAATATTTGTGGCTTTCAGCGTGTTGCGGAGCAGGAAGGTGAGATGCCTCCTTGGCCTGCGTTGTCCTGCAGGAATCATTACCAGCATCGCCACTTGCTTTTTGGGTTCTGGCAGCTATTTCTTTCCTTGCACTGTAAATACAAGACCGTGCCTGGGGGAGCGGAGAGCCTCAGGGGCTGCAGTGGGGGTTTTGTGTACTGTGCACCCTGGTGTGCCCCGGGGGCTGATGTAGGTCTCCCTTAGGTGCTGCAGCTTGTCCTGGGTGGTCCTTGCTGGTGGGTCTGGAAGGGTGGGAAACCATCACCTTCCTCTGTGCTTTGGCAGCGGATTTGGTGCAGAGGGGCTAGGCATCCATGCCCCCCCCCGTATTGACAGCTCAGCCCCCCGCATCAGCAGCCTGCCCCCCCGCAGCCTCTCCCACTGGCTGGTTCTTCTCCCCGAGCTGCAACAAGTGCGTGCTCCAAGGGGGTGATTGCACTGAGTATTTTACTACATCTCCAGTGTACGATGCCATATGGGAGCGTACCATCAGTCAATTACAGCTTCTTTTCATATCTAAATAAAATGATTTGTTAATTTGGGTGAGTGATCACTGCATGGCCAGGATGTTTTTCCTGCAATGGGGAACAGCTTGCGCGCTCGCAGAGATGGATGGTGAGCCGGTGCCACTGGATACTTTCTGGGGTTGTTTTCAATTTAGCTGTGAATTGAATGAGAAGAAAAACGTTTCTCTTGGCAATTTGATAGGCGCTAGCTCTTCTGACAGATGTTGGAGTTTATTATCCCACCGGGACAATGTTTTGTAGCTTGGAATTGCTAATTGCTCGGAAGGCTCGGTGCTGCGGGAGGAGCAGGATGCGGCTGTCGGCAGGTAGCGGGTGCCGCCAGCACCCAGGGACCTGGGGGGGATGGACACTCTTCCCTTCCCACTAACAGCTTCTGACTGTGGCTAATGGCCACCAGCCCGGCCTCAGCACTGTGTCCTGGCAGTCCCCCTGTGCCAGCACCCATCCCTGCCCTGCAGTCCCCTGCTTCTGGGTGGCACCGGCTGCAGGCAGGGCTGGCTGCTGTACGTGGTGTGCTGGCTGGGTGCTCCTGGTGTGGGGGTCATTTAGCCCATGGGACAAAGCCTGGCAGCTGGTGTAAAAGGTATAGCTGCCACCTGGCATCGTCCCCTCAACACCCCCTCCCAGCGTGCCAGAGGGCAGAGCAGAGCACTACTGCCCCTGTGGCACAGGATCCCTGCTTGAGGTAAAGCACCCCCGGTGGCAGGACCCTTCTGTAGCCAAAATCTTGTCTGGATGCAGCAGCATTTCCTCTTGTGTGGGTTTCAGCCCCGTGGCACTTAAAAGGGGCTTGCGGTCCTCAGTCCCTGTATCCGTACCACGATGCCGTGACACGTTAAGGCTATCTCGGGACCCTCTGGGCACTGCTGTGCACGGGTGCCCTCCCTGCTGTGACCTTGGTGCCGGCAACAGGCTCGTGGCACCACCACCGAACTGCAGCAGTGCCTACCTCCTGCGTCCTGGCTGCCCATCCCCGGGGCCCTGCTCCTTCTCTGCCACCCCTGGCACCGCTCTCCTCGCCAGCTGCCCTTCCCCCTGCTCCCCTGCCATCCAAGAGCCCGGCACACCCCTGTGCGGTTGGTGGAGGTCACGGTGTTGGTGCTCCAGGTGATGGCAGTGAGTCTGGGAGAGCGCTGCCCCTCCCTCAGCCCTCCCCACGTGCTCCGGCTGGTGGCAGGAGGAAGGTTTAAGATGCCCAAAAGCAGTTAAAAGGAGCCAGGAGCCCGTGAACGTAAATTATTTGCGAGCCCGTCCTCCCGAGGAGGAGCGGAGCTGCAGAGGGAGGTGGGCGCTTGCCTCTGCAAACATGGCTTGGCAAACATCAGCCTGGTGGGCCCTGGGCGAGAGCGCTCCGTCCCCCTCCTCTGCCGGCGTCGGGATGTTTGCTCTGCTCTGCCACCCGGGCGCTGGGGGCTGGTTTAGATGAGGATTTCAGATGGGAAGCCGTGCAATGGGAGCTTGCTGGAGAGCCTTCCCCGGCAGAGACGTCACCGGGCTGTGCTCCTCCCTGCGTCAGAGCTGTCTCCTTGCCCTTTGTTTGGAGGGTACCCAGTGCTGTTGGGACCCCCCGCTTGGCTCTCTGCCGTGCCCAATGCGCCCTGGGGTGGGGAAACCGAGGCCTGGGGCTGCACGGCATCTCCTGGGATGGGACCTGTGCCTGGGGGTCCCACGGGGGTGGGGGGGGGGGGTGTCCTTCACACCTGGGAAGGACATGGACTTTTTGGAGCCTTGCTTGCCTACCCGCTCCAGGAGCCTCTCCTGGGAGCAGCCTCTTTCCCTGTAACTGCCCTGACAGCCCTCAATTCCTTTCTGCTGCACGGTGAGATCTCGGCAGCTCTGTGTCCTTCCCGTGCCCTTGGAGGTGGAGAAGCCTTTTGCAGAGCCAAGGGCAGAGCAAGGCAGCCACAGCCGCCTCGGGGTGGCCCTGCAGTGGTGGTTGCTGCCCTGCCAGTGGGATTGGGGTCCCCGCAGAGAGCTGGCACGGGGGGACAGTGGGCAGGAGGGCAGAGCTGGGGGTGGCAGAGGGTGTTGGGGTGGCAGGAAAGCAGTGGCTGCACTGTGCCCGAGCCAGGGAGAGCGGGCAGTGCCCCGTTTGTGTTTGCCCATGGGCACAGTTACAGGGGCTGTGCTCCTCTGCTCCTGCTTCACAGCTCCGTTGCTTCCCCATCCCCGTCCTGGAGCTGCGGTGGAAGTGCTGGCAAGGATCTGGGCTGCATCCACCCTTCAGACCACACTTTGCCTTTCCACGGGGGCTTTTCCCCTTGTCCCCTTGCTTCCCTCTCTGGTATTTTTATTTTCTTTAACCCTTAACCCAATGTAATGGCTGTTCTGGGTATGGGATTTGTGTTTCGTGGGGGCTCATCTCTCCGGTGGCAATCACCGCTGTGGCTGTGTGCGGGAACAGCAAGGGCTGGGGTCCCCAGGAGGAGCCGGCTCCTCCACAGCCGCTCTCCCAACATCCCCACTTCCAGACCCAGCATCAAGAGGAGAACGGGGGACATGGAGATGTTTAATATTTGAAGGGCGGTTATTCTTGAAAGCCAGAGGTCCGTACATCCTCCTTGTTCACAGCTAATTACAGCAGGGATTAGTCTGGGCCGGGGTAAAGTCCCTCCCCGTGTTGTTAATGATGGGAATTAAACCGGCTCTGGCTCCTAAACCAAACCCCAGACCCCAGCACTCCTAAGCCTCAGGGAAGCCGGGAGCTGAAACTTGGCTCCAAGCCCCCTGTGTGTGTCTAATTAAGGCTGAAATAATCGAAATGAGGGATATTCCCACTTCTTCCCAACACTGTGCCTGGCCTTCTCTGGGTGGGATCCTGGCTGGGCTCCTTGATGCCTGCTGGAGCCGGGCACGCGTGTGGGAAGGGACTGAAACTCATTGTGGTTTAAAGTGAAATTGAGGAGAAATGCAATTCTGCAGGTATTTTAGTACATATAAGGTTTTGTGTAAGATTGTTGGGGGGGGGGGGGGGAAGTATCCTAAAAATGGGACTTAAACAAGCTGACAGAGCTTAAGATAAATTTGTCTCTGCTAGTTTCCTCCTGCTCTGGTCCCAGAGCCTCAGCTGTTGCTGCTTGGTGAGGTGGGAGATGTTCTCACGGCAGGGGCTGGGCTGGTTGTCCTGGTGTGTGCTGTGAGTCCGTGCCCTCTGTCTGTCCGCAGCAGAGGCGGGTACGGCTGCAGCCTGCTGAGCCCTGCTGGTTGCCCATCCTGCAGGAGGTGGATGGAGCCAGGCGAGCCTTGCAGCCCTGTTTGCCTTGTGTCCCACCAAGCAGGAGGGTGTCACAGAAGCCAGGACCTGGCATGGCTTTGTGCAGGGGACTGGGAGCCCTGGCTGCCCACCCTGGCTCCCTCTGCCACCCTGGAGATGAAGGACAGGCGGAGTGGCCGTTGTGCTGCAGCGTCCAGCCAGGCTTCCCCAGCTCTGCTGCCTGTAGCCTCCCCACCGCTAGGTGTTTTGGTGGAGGCAAGGCTCCCGTGATCCCCAGCTTGCCCCAAACTCCCTGGGGCAGCTTCTTGTGCCAGCAGCATCCCCGTGTGCAGGTCACCTCCTTCCCAGGCCATCTGGGACAGGCTTGTGGCAGCTGGAAGGTGAGGTGTAAAGGCTGTGTCCTTCTGACCACACCAGCTCTAGCCACGTCTTGCACCTCTCCCTGCTTGCCCTCCGTGGGGTTGGACCTCTCTCCTGCGTGGCCCTCAGGGGATGGTGATCGAGCTCCTGCTCCATGGGAGGACACGGCAGGGACGTCAGGGTCCCCGGAGGAGGCTGAGGGATGGGACGGACTCCCTGTTACACCAGGTGCCTGGGGTGGGTGCTGCTGGCAGCACCGCCGGGGATGCGGTTTGAAAGGTGTGTGCCCCTGCCCAGGGCTTGTGTCCTGCTTTGTCCCCGCAGAGCCACGCTGGGGAGGGCAGTCGGCATCGTCAAGGCTGCTGGCAGGAAGGAGGGGGTGAGAAGGGGCAGGGACAACACAGCCAGACCACACCGGTTCACGGAGCTCGGCCATGGGCGCGGGAAACGAGGCTGCAGGGGTCACAGCTCCCCCGGGGGAGGGAGGCAGCGAGCTGAGCCCCTCTGCTCTGTCCCCATGGAGGGGCAGGGGGCTGGCAGTGTCTCCCCAGTCCTGGGATGCGCTGTGGGATTAAGCGTGGGTTGGTTAGCATGGTAATGAAATGGATCTTCTTGCTCGCGTGGTATCACGGGGACCGAAACGCCGCTGGAGCAGCAGCGTTCCCCCGGCTCCCTGCCTGCAGCTGCACCTTCCCAACCTGCCGCATTGCTCTGTGATTCCCGAGGAGCGGCATGCTGGCGTGCTGCCGCGGAGGAGCCGCTGGATCCGGGCACTTAGTGCTTTATTTTAACTTCTGTCAGGGCGGCGGAGTGGGGAGAGACGGGAAGAAAGGCTAAGAGGAGAAGTGATGGAAATCTCAGCTGGCTGTGGGAGAGATGGAGGAGCAGATTGTAGTGTAGAAGTCTTTTGATTGACCACAGTACCATTTTGTGGCTTTTTCTCCCTCTCCCTGGATAAAGCTGCACTGTGACATCCATGCCATTAAATAGGCCATGCTCAAAAGAGAAAATTGCTGCTATTTTCCCCCTTTACTTTACTGCCATAAAAAATTGATCCCACATAGCATCCTTATTTCAAAGACTTCTAAAAAAAATATGAAATTCTCATTTTGGTTTCTGACAGCTGCATAAAGCATTTTTTAAATAAAAGGGACGTAAAATGTTAGAAAAAAAAATATCTCAGCCCTCCCCACCCCCTGAAGTTTTTCCTCCAGAAAGATGCCCTTATTTTGAGAAGTGGGCGGGGAGAGAGAGTGTGAGTGTGAGAAAGGATTTGGTTATTTGGTTTCTCCCTTTTCTTGCGGCTGGTGATCTAAATTAAAGACTTTGCTCGTAGCTGGACAACAGCTAGAGCAGCAAACCCCCTTGCTTACCTGGGCTGGGATGTGATGGGCTTCCTTCAGTAGCAGAGTGCTTTTATGGGGGTGATAGCAAAGAGTTTGCACCAAGGTGGGAAGGCAGCAGGCTGGGGAGCTGGGGTCTGCTGGGGCACTTGGGGTCAGCAGGCTGAAGGATGCTGGGGAGAAACGGGGAGTAACGGATGAATCTAATCTGCATCCTTCTGACCACACCAGTGGTTCCCATCTCTTGCATCTTGCTCATCCTCCGTGGGGTGGGACTTCTGTCCTGCTTGGCAGGGTAGCACCCTGGGAGTGCAATGGGTAGGAGGAAAGCAAGAGGAAGAAGTGAGGAGCCCAAAAAGGAATTTAAATGGACAGTAGGGCCCTCTGAAGGGAGGGGATGGAGCTAGGTAACGCAAGGACATAGGCAGCTGTGATTCAGTGGTGATGGAGCACGTGAGAAGGACGAGGTGGTGTGAGATAAAGGGGAATGTGGACCCGGCGGAAGAGGGCTGCAGGGTAACGGGAGGTCAGGTCAGCTCTCACTGCAGGAGTTAATGATCTTAATAAGAATCATCCCATTTAAACAAGATGCTCTTCTGAAAAGAAGATTAAGCAGAGGGAGCGTTGACAAAGCGCTGAGCGGGGCTGCCAGGACTCCAGCAAGCAGCAAGCTGCTGCTCCCCCCCTCTCCACCTGCTCTCCAGCTCCTCCATCTCTGCTCTCTCCTTGATTAACGACCAGCCTGCCAGCCACAGGCACAACTGGGCCACCGGTGCCTGTCCCGGCGGCAGAGGTGGGTGCCACTCTGCAGGGGCAGTGAGGATTTCCAGCTGACGGGTGGCCCTGGGCTGGTGGCCAGACCTGGCTGGGTGCCCCTGCAGGTTAGTGGAACTGACTCCTGAGAAGCACGGTGCATGCGGTACCAGCTATCCCTGCTGATGTTGGGTGGGATGAGGCTTTGGCAGAGGGCTGGAGAGGGGAAGGTGACAGCACGACGAGCTGTCTGAGCTGCTCAGCCTGTAAATGTCATTACCAGAGCAAGAGCAGCACCGCTGTGCCCTGCATGCCCAGCCCCGAGCGAGTAGGGCCATCGGCAGGGCTATCAGGTGTGCCACCAGATCCTCCCCGTGTCTTCTCCCCGCTCACATTGACATCTGTTTGCCTTTGGTGTCCAGCAGGCCTCTGAGTTATGAGGCTCTTTCCTCCACCAGGATCTTAGGTGATGAAGAGCTAGATGAGCTCTCCATAAATAGCTCTGCCATTAAAAAGACCTCAGCTCCTGTTTTAATGTTAGCGGGATTAGCCGCCTGCAAAAGTATAGGCTTAAGACCCGGCAGCAGGCTTTGCCCTGGTAATATGTCTCTATTTTCTCAGGCTTGATTTCTCCAGCCAGCCTGGCTCTGAATGCAATAAATTTTCCTCTTCTTTACACCTCAGCTGATGACTTATTCTTTGGAGCCTGTGTCCTTGGCTAGCCGGAGACCCTTCAAAGCTAAATTTTGTGCTTGCCTGTTCTGAAACCAATGAGGTCCTTACAGAAAGGACCGGGATGCGTGTAACTATTAGGGTTGAAGGATGTTACTGGTGCAGTTCTCCAGTCTCCAAATTAATCTTATTTTTGATTAATGGCCGGGGCACAAAAGGGGATGTGCTAGTCAGATCCACTGGGGTGCCACGTGCATTACGCAGGTAGAGGAGGGTCAGGCTGTCACCAAGGAGCCCCATGACCTTGAGGACTGGGCAAACGCGAAGAGGCTGGGCTGGAAGGATGACAGAGAGCAGGAGGCTAACACGGCACCCGGGTGAGCACGAGAGCTGCTTTTGCAAACAGGGGGTTGACCGACTAGAAAGTCTGAGCCGTGGTTGTCGGTTGGAGGATGACCAGGAGCTCCTGACATGATGCACTGGTGGAAAAAGCACATGGGATCTAGGGGAGCTCGTAGGGGAGCCCCACACGGTCAGATGGAGGTTCAAATGCCATCCCACAGGGCTCTGGTGAACTGGGGTTTCCTTTGTAAACCTGTGATCAACCTCCATGTCTTTAGTGTGCTGCCCCTTGAACAGCTTGCGAGCAGCTACCTGTCCTCTTCAGCCACCCCTGCAGTGGGGTGGCAGCTGCCAGGAGGGAAGAGATGGGGGCAAATGGGGCTGCCTGTCCCCACTTCATCTGGGTCTGCCTGTGAGCGTGAGATGGAGCCCAAAGGTTGGGGGGAAATACAGTTGCTCTTGTAAATACAGCAAGGGGGTAAGTGTGCAGAGGGACAAAGGTTGTTCGGGCTCACGTACGGCATCAACCCCGGAATAAATGAGAAATTTCCAGCGGATGGCTCTGGGCTGCAAACCTGAAGGTTTCTAACCACCATAGGAAGCTGATTCTGGAAAATCACCCTACTGGCGCTCGCAGAGGCAATCAGCCGACCTGTCTTCAGCCGGGTTCGTTAGCGGTTTCCAAAGGGGTTCTCACCAAGCAGGGGCCTGTGCTGGGTGACCCTGGGCCACTGTGCCTCCAGGCCCCCCAGAGCGGTGCCGGCGTCTGCCCCGACAGGCTGCCGCTGGGGCTGGGGCGCTGTGCCGCGCCGCCTGTTTGTTTTGGGTTTGTTTTATTATTTTATTCCACTGCAATATAAACCCAGCGTGTCTTTAAGGCCATGCATGTGTAGGGGGATTTGCTGATGGCTCATCTTTCTAGCAGGCTTTTTTCAGCTGAACGTCAGTTTATTGCTTTTGCAAATTGTCTTGTGCCTACACAGAACCGGCTGCCTCAGCAGAGGGCTTTGCCAACAACGTGCTCTATAAAAGGGTTATTAGGATAACAAGAAAGAAAACAGAAACCTTTGCAGAATCATAACAGTATAGCGTAGCCCATCCCCTCCCCTCTCCCAGTTTATTACCCTCGAGTGCTTCTGGGGCTGGACTTCAACCCATTGTGCTGCGGAATACAAGCAGCAAGGTGAGAGTACCCGAGGCAGGAGCTGACTCTCCGGCAATTATCTGGTCAATGGCAGAGCACCGATCTGTAGCTCGGCGTAAACACCATCAGGAAAATATGCACAGTTTGCAAATTAAAAAGCAATCGCATTCTCTTGGCCCGGGCCAGAAGCTTTCTGGTGTGATTGGGGTCTCACCGGTGGAGCTGGCCAGAGCATCCTTTGGGCCTCTGACATCAACTCCTTCGTCACAGGAGCCTGTTGCTGGATATTTCTGGTTTATCTGCAGTATTTTTGTACCTTTCTGGGAGGCACGCTTTATCAGATGATTTTGTTTTCCGTGAAAGCACAGATTTTCACTGTTAAAAGGAAGGAGGGCAGAATAAGGCAAGAAAAAGCCTTTCAAAACTGATAATTTTGAAATGACACTGTGCTTTTCTAAGCTTTACGGAGAGGGAAACATTAAGTGAAATGTTCTGGTTGACACACCGCAGATTTGCCTTGTTTGTTGTTTTCCCAACTTTTAGGGTCAACTTCTATGATAGAAAACGTTATTGGTGCTGCTCCTCCGGTCTCGGCTTGTCCTCTGCCTGCTGTGCCTTACAGCACTCTGCAAGGGGGGAGCTGTTCTCTTGTTTAAAACCAGCCGGGACATTAAATGACCTGAGGAAGGTCACAGACAGCCTGAGCAGAGCTCGCCTCTCTGAGCCCCCAGAGCAGCAAAAGGCTGGACTCGGCTCCCCTCTTTCTGTTGCCCAATTTCCTCGGGGCTCGAGAGAGTTCGTTGCTAATTCTGGGCTAAGTGCTAAGACTTTTGGAGGTGAGCCTTGGAGGATATAACGATATAGAAGGGATTTGTGCCAGCACAGGTCGCACGGTTGGGCCCGGAGACACGTAAGGCAGTTTGGCGTGTGAACACGCCACCCCAGCCAGCTGCCCTCCAGTTCCCAGGGCTTTTGTAGGTGACTCTGCAAATTTGCTTTCATTTAAAACCAGGCCCTTTGGTGGAAAGACAACGGAAGTCACCTCCTCAGTTATCACTCTTCCCCTCACTGTAGGGCAGCCTGAGCTGGGGGAAGCAGAAGAGGTCCTGCTGTGGCAAACGTGGGACACCATCTTACATCCATTTCTGCTTGTTCCTGCCTCTATCTTTCCCAGTCCCATTTGGGCTCTGCTCAGCTCCCTCTTTCCCCATTCACTGAGGTCTTTCTTTTCCTCTCTTGATGTTTTCCCCCTCTCTGCCAAGGCAGGAGAAGCGATGCTGAGCTGCGGGCGGGAGGCAGAGCCGGCACAGGGCTCACATGCCTGGTAACCAGCATCGGTGGGTAGAGGTGACAATGGTTCTGCATGGGCAGGGTACCTTGTCCCAGGTGCTGCCAGAGTCTGGCCTGTGTCCCCAGCCTCAGCAGAGCCTGTTAGACCTGCTGCCACCTGGGGCCGGAGCTGTGTCCCTTTCAAAGTACGTTTTCCCCAGCACAGCTTGAACAGCAGCCTCCTAAAACGGGGAGGCAGCACCACGTCCACGTCCTCCTAGGAGCCTGCAAAGGCCACCTCCTGTCAGCTCCGATATCCTGTTCCCATAGCAATGCTGTCTCTCTGCTGCTCGTGGCCAGTGAAACGCATGATGAGACTCCGACGTTGTCCTTGATGCTGGCAGGCTGTGACAGGCAGGGCAGGGACGGCAGCACCGGCTGCTCTCCCAGATCCTTTGCAGGATCGCCCTCCAGGTTGGCTGCGGTGGTGGGAATACCCACTGGAGCATTTCTTTTTGAGATGACAAATAACCTAGCGGCCGGTACACGGGTAGGTGTGGGTGGGAAGGAGCTGTGCTGCCAGGAGCTCCCTGGGCTCCCTGCTCCAACCTCTTCTCCAGCATCCGGGACCATGCAGGTGGTGATAGTCCCTCAGATGTGCAGCTGAAATGTGACGTAGGGCTGATGCCAGCACCTTCCCGGTGAGCTCAGCCACAGGAGGGGCTGCAGGGAGATGTCTTGCTGGGGGTTAAATCTTCCAGAGGAGGCACCTGCCCTGGACACGTTTCTCCCTGCACAGTTTCTCTGCACTGCTGAGAACTTCTCCGTTTTAAAATTATGATTTTCAAAGGGAGAAAAGAACCTGGTACAGCCCCGCACTACAAGAAGGACATTAAAGTGCTGGAGCGTGTCCAGAGGAGAACCACCAAGCTGGTGAGGGGTCTAGAGAACAAGTAATATGAGGAGAGACCAAAGGAACTGGGCATGTTTAATTTGGAGGAGGCTGAGGGGAGACCTCATTGCCCTCTAAATTCCATGAAAGGAGGTTTCATGGAAAGGAGGTAGAGAGGTGGGTGTTAGCCTCTTCTCCCAAGGGAATAATGACAGGAGCAGAGGAAATGGTCTGAAGTTGTGGCAGGGGAGGTTTAGATTAGATATGAGGAAGAATTACTTTACTGAGAGGGTGGTGAGGCACTGGAACAGCCTGTCCAGGGAGGTGGTAGAGTCGCCATCCCTGGAGATATTTAAGAAACATGTAGAGGTGGCACTTCAGGGCATGCTCTGTTGCCTGAGACTGTTGGGTTGTCTGTTTGTGGTTTGGTTTTGGTGTGTGGTTTTGTTTGGGGTTTTTTTGTGGTTGGACTTCATGATCTCAAAGGTCGCTTCCAACCATAAAGATTCTGTGATTCTGTGTTTCTTTAACCATCAGATCCCTCTAGTCAGGCTGAGATGAGCAGCTCAGGAGCTGCGTTGCTTGGGGTGTCTCTGCTGGGAGCGAGCCACCCTCTCCGCAGCAGCAGGTCTCCTCAGAAGACCTGTTTCAGCTGCGCACCAGCCCTTGTCACCGACACCACGTTCCCCGTGCAGGCCCTGGAGGTGTGTGAGCATCAGTGGTTGCACCAGGCAAGGGTAAGCAGCTCAGCTCCACTGAAGCTGGGAATCAATAGGGGATTAATTTGTATTAAGAGAAACACGCGCTGCAAAGGGAGGGTTCGCCCTTCTCCCAAAAGTGGGGGAAACCACGAAAGGGATGCGAGGGGCCACCGGCAAGTGCTCCCTACATATCACCCTTCAGGGCTTGGCCACAAGTGGCCACCAGACACTAAGGAGAGGCGTGCTGGTGTCTCAGGAGAGCGATGGGGAGCGGGAGCCGTGCCAGCATTGGGCTCCTGCCACTCGCTGGATCACGGGGAGGTGACACACAGAGCTGGTCCACACGGGTGCCCTATCTCGAGCAGTGCTGCGTGTTGACGGGGCGGTTTTTTACTACAAGGGCTTTTAAGGTGATTCCTACCATCTGCTTGGTCTTCTTAGGCTATGAGCCAAATGTGTTCCCGCTGACACCAGTGTGTGGATGCTGTTGTGATGGCTCGTGCTCCTCTTCTGCCAAGGAAGACAGCTCCACCGAGCTTGGTGGTGGTGTGCCTGGAGAGCAGGGTCACCACACCAGCACTTGCTGGGACTCCGGACTGCATCCTTATTCCTCTGGAGATGAGTTTGGAGAAGGGTCTTTCTTGCAGAAAATTGCATTTTAGAGCCTGTTAAAATGACAAGCAGAGCTGAGAGAGGCCATCACCGGTTAGGCCTGGTGTGAAGGCACTCGGTGGTGGAGGTGACGGACACGGCAGGTTGCCTGGTCACCCTTCAGCCTCCCTGGAGCAGCCAGCTGTGCAAGCAGAACCCCTCAGTTCTCCCCCGGAGAACTGCTTGGGGTTTGCTGTACCAGCCAGGAACACTTGCAGCACAGCAGAAGCCATGCAGGTGACCTTGGTGGGGACACAGCCTGCCTGGCTGGCTGGATTAGCACCACTGGTCCAGCCAGTGAGGCTTGATCCCCAGGGAGTAGCCTCGCAGAAGGCTCTGGTGCCTGTGTCACATCCCACGGGGGCAAATGTGCCCTGAAGGTGTCCCAGCTCAGCAGGGAACTGGGAGAGAGGGGCAGAGTGTGCCCAGCCTCTGGGATAGGGACGGGGACTGAGGTGCTGGGGCTTTGCCTCCAGACCAGCTGCTGGTCGAGGTGAGCCAATAAGAGATTCAGGAAAGACTGTGGCTACTATATCCAAAACTGTAATCAATTTGGAAGGAAATGATACTGCAATCGTTTTTTCCTTCCTATGTGTTTCAGGCTGATTCTGCCTGCGCAGAGAAAGGGCTGAAACCAGCCAGGTGCTGGTCCCCGCTCCTGTTTCGCCTTGTTTTACCTTCTGGGAAGATGATGGGGAATAAAAATGTTATTCGCTTTTCTCTGAAAAACTCTTGACATTTTTCCCACAGCTCTAATACCAGAGCTAACCTTTCAGTCAGAGTTTATTGGAGGAAATCAGTTACACTGGATGCCTTGGCGTTATAATTCTCCTCTCCCTCTGTTTCCTCCTCCCTTAGTGCATGCTGTTTCTTCTTGCTGCTATTCCCATGCCTCCTCTCTCCAGCCAATCCTCCCTGATGGTGTTTGGAGCCATTGGAACGTAGGCAGTGTACTCCATCCCATGTCCCACCTCAAACACATCCCAGCCCACTGGAGTAACACTGCGTGTTTGAGCAAGATGGGGAGTAGCAGCATCTTCCCATATCCCCTGCCCAATCTTAAATGGCAAACCGGTCACCTTCCATGGAGCGTGCCACACACTTCCAAAAAAAGTCAGAGACAGAAAGGGGAAGCAAATAGAGCGACGGTGAGGTTCAGTTTGTCCAAGGCACGAGCTAATTCCGCTTGCCTGGGTTTGACCCCACATCAAGCACCTGCTCAAACCATAGACCTACTACAGAGAAACTGCCCGCGTTTGAGCTCTTGTCCTCCTGTAGCTTTGTACGTACATTGTCTGCTGGGGAAATACTCCATTTCAGGAAGCGACTAGAGATGTTTACAACAAATTATATAAAAATCAATAGGTTTACTGCCGAAAGGTCTGCCTTCCCGTGGGTGGTGAGCTCCAGGAGAAGGCATCTCAGTGCTCTGCTCCTGCAGCTTCTGCCTCAGCGTGGGCCTGGTTGACGACAGGTTACCCCAGGAGAAATGATAACACCCTCGTGTTCCAGTTTATAAGGTAGCAATCAGATCAGGTCAGGTTTATGATCCACCTGGCTTATTACTCTCTCCATTAGTAGCTGCTAGCAGATGTTGGGAGAGAAGGATTATTACTCTCGCAATGCATACTTAGCTGGCAGATTATTGAAATTTCTCTCTAATCCTAAGAAGTTACTTGGGAGGTATAAATCCTTGAGTGATAGCACTTATATTCCTCTGTACTTTGATCTCGGCTAGCATAACCCACGATGCTCTTGATTAATCTGATTTTTGTTCCTTGAAAAGCATCACGTCCCCGGCATCTCGAGGCATTGAGTTCCACAGGGAGCTGTGTTTCTCGTCGTCGGATCTGAACGTTTAAATAGTTGAGCTCAGAGGCACCTTCTTTCTTATGTGGGGGTTTATACCTCTGTGTCCTTTGAAATTCATTTCTTCCTGTAAGTGAATCAAATCCCCTGAATGTTTTCAGTCTGCCACTGCCCAGGTTCCTCCCTGCCCCACATCTGCCTCTTCCCCCTGCTCGGCGGGGCAGAGCCACGCGTGGTGTCACAGGTGAGGGACCCACTGATTTATAGACCTGCTAGCTAATGTGATAGCTTGATGTACCGCTCGTTTCTGAGCACCAACTGGCACCTTTGGACCCTCGCTTGCACGGAGATGTTTGTGCTCCAGAGTGCCACCATCTCTTCCTCAAACGGTTGGGGTTAATTTGGAGCTGCCTCAGCATGTGTCACGTGTCCTAACTGTTGCTCCCCAAAAGTGGTACTTTGGATATTCTTGCCCTGAATTTCATCTGTTGATGTGTGGTTGAATTCCCTGAATGAGCTGACTCCTTCCAAAGCTCCTTGTGCGTGGATCTAGTCCCATCTGATGTTTTTTTTCCCCTCTGTGAAGGATTGCCGCCTTCTCATCGCATGTGCATTCCCACGCAGGGTGCTCCACTGTTCATTCCCACAGCCACCATTTTGATGCCAGGGCATTGGAAGACAGGTTTCTCCTTCACCTCATGCTCTTTCCCATCCTCTTTCATTTCTCCTTCCCCAGACTGACCAGGCTCAACTGAGATCTGTTGCACAGAAGAGTGTGATTTGAGATTTGTTTGCATTTCAGGAGGCGAGGAGGCCCCAGCAGGTGAGCACTTTTAGAGGTCCTTGGTTGGACTAGATGATCTTAAAAGGTCCCTTCCAACCTAGGTGATTCTGTGATTCTGTGATTCTGTGATTGGAAGAAAGGCTTTGCCACAAGTTTTCTTGTGTCAAATCTCCCGCCTCCCCTGCA
>JAOQGH010000003.1:18140903-18158921 GCA_025769975.1 Gallinago jamesoni | reverse complement strand
TGATTGCCTCGCTGGCAATTTGCATAGCATTAACCAGAGATATTTTCTTTTTAAAATTGAAATTTCTTTTTTTTTTTTTTTTTTTTTTTTCCAGAGGTCACCTCAAACTAATTACAGCTCTGGCGCCGCTTTACAAAAGAGGGCTCTGTGGCTGCGACGGCAGGGTTGGAGTGTGAGGAGAAGACTTTCCCGGCACGGGGAAGCCTCATCCATGTGAATTTGAGTGGGTTTTTGTGCGTGCGCTGAGATAGTTTCATGAAAGAGCCCTTGTGGGTGCTGAGCACTGTGCCTGCCCTGGCTCAAGCCCCAGCACCTGAAAGGGTTCGATCCCCTCTGTTGGTATCTCCAGCGCCAACACAACGTCCTCCTGGGTCTGACCTGCCAACACAGCTTTGTGGGGCTGGAAGGAGATGGGGCGACCCCACTGCTCTCTTGGGATGCTGCAGTGGAGATGGTTGGGAGAGCCAAGCCCTGGGATGTTTGCATCTTCTCCTTCACCACGGTTTACTTCAAGTGGGGATTTCAAGGTGTTTTCTTTGAAGCTGGTGTATGACTGGGGACCTCAGCCAAGGAGGTCCACAGGAGAAGTGGCGTCAGGCTGCTGGGGGCACGGTGTTGTGGCTACTCGGCTCTGACCCAGGCTGTTTGCTTTTACAGTTGAATTCTGCCTGGGCTGTTTGTTTGGGTTGGTGTCTGCTTAGTCTTGTAGTTGGACTAGATGATCATTGTAGATCTCTTCCACCTGAATTATTCTAGTCTACTCTAGTCTAGTCCCTTCTATGGAATGTAGACACCTTCTAGTGGATGGTGTCCCTGCCCATGGCCGTGAAGTTGGAACTAAATAGTGTTTAGTGGTGTCCCTTCCAACTCTAACCATTCTATGATTCTATCCTGTTCTGTTCTATTCTTCCCTACCCTACCCTACCCTACCCTACCCTTCCATACCCTACCCTACCCTATTCTCTAGTGGGTTCATAGCTTAGTGTAGGTTTTTGCTAACCCAGTTGGGTTTGACCAGGGCGAGCAGCAGTGCTTTCACTGGGCAGCTCTGCCAGTGGGGCCTGAGCAACAGCCTGGACCAAAGGGAGACCTCAAGCAGCTTGGAGGGAGCCAAGGCTGCCATCTCTTCCCCAACAAAGTGGCTGCCTGGCCTGCGAGTGGGCATCATGCTCCTCAGAAGTTCAGTGAAGCCATGTAAGTGCTTGGCCAGCCAGGGGTGTGACGGAGCACCTCTTGTTGTGGAGGCTGTCTTCAGGATACGAAGTGCACGCTCTGTGCTCTGCAACCCTGGGTGGAGGTGGGATGGCCCTTCCAGATGGCGTCTGCCAGCTGCGATGCTCGGTGGATGGAGTTTGCCACCGGCTGTGCCGTAGTGTGAACAGCCCCTGCCGCAGGAGGCGGCGAGTCAGGGCAGCGGCGGGTTTGAAGAGCCAGCTGGACAATTTTATGACCATTAATATCATTTGTAGCTGTGCAGGCCATGGCTATGATACAAATAATTAAATCTCATGCTTCACAGCATCAGCTGATCGCTTGCTGCAGTCAGGAGTGAATCTCCTACGCAGAGCGTGTGCGACTGATTAACTCTTAGAGGTGTTTCTTCATGTCTTCTTCTTCTTGTTCCTCAGTTTCCTTCCTCCCAGCTGCGGCTGTGAGGTTCAGCACCACGGCATCTCCTTCTCCTCCTTCCCCTAAGTCCAGCAAGAGAGTTTTCCTCTGAGGTCCCTTGGTCCCTGCCTCCCTTGGGTGGAGGCAGGCCAAGCAGGAGTCTTCTCCAAGCCCCATATCAACATCTACTGCCTGCCCAGCTGTGTCCCACACACCTTGGCCAGGTGATGCTGGGGACCTGAGGTTTCTCAAATTCCCCTTGCTCCTCCCTGCTGCTGTTGCCAGAGTCTGGAGATGGTCAGAGGAGCAGCCTGCTCTGAGATGGCATCCTGGCTCCCACTGCCTGGTCTGCAGGTAGATCTGCCAGCCAGGGGCCATCCTCTGCTCCTGCCTTAGGGTCTTCAAGCAGTTTGTCCATTTGCTGCCCAGCTTCTGGCAATCCTTAGATCCTGAGTCCTTGGGATCTTTCCCTCTGGGCTGCTATAAAGCACTTATCATCTCCTACCAAGCCGGTGAGTGGACATGGCCTCATCTCGCAGCATTCTTCAGCCTCCTCCTCCTCCCCATTGCCTGGTGAGGCTCCTCCTTCCAGGCTGAAGCCAGCTGGATACAGACACATCATCTCCTTTCTCTGAGGCATCCTTCTACCCCGATTTTTAGCACGTTATCTGAGACGTTAGGCCCAGGAGCAGAGCTCTCAGCACTCCTCCGGGTTTGTCAGCAGCTCTGGCACTCTTGATGTCCACTCCATTCCCTGAGCTGCCCCTTTCTGGGACAAGATCCCAACCAAGCCCAGAAGGATGAAGATCAGCAGTGTGATGGCACCAGGTTATTGAGCAATGCTGGCTCAGCAGGTCACCGTGGCACTATCCTGCTTAGCCAGGGACAGCAGAGCTGCTGCCACCATGGCTCTGTGCCTCGTCAAGGGAATCAGGGTGGGGAAACTGAGCAGAGAATATTTTTATATTTTTCCTTCTTTTTTATCTTTCTCTTTCCTCTTTTTTTTTTTTCCCCATTCCTAAAGATTGAGTATAATCAGAGCTAATCAGAAAATTATGAGCTGTCTGATTGCTGATTAGATTCCTAATGTTAATATAGTCAAGAAGCCTCTCTTAGCGTTGTATTTTAAGAGAAGTGTAAAAATAACGTCTTGGAAGGAGCGAGCCCAAGCTGCTGGAGCAGCAGGGAACCCGGCGCTGGCTCCGGTGAAGGAGAGCAGGGTTTCACCGCTGGCAAGAAATTCAGGCCAGCAGAGAAGTAAGGGATAGGACCTACCCAAACCGTAACCAGGTGCCTTGGCTTCAAGAGGGCTGCAGTGCCTGGGAGGAAGAGTGTAAAACCATCCCTTCCTGCACAGTTAGTCCTTGAGCAGACCCAGACCTAGGAATTTTGCTGCTCAGGGAGCAGCCACGCAGCTTTCTCCCTTGGTTCCCTTCTCAGCAAATAGCAACTTCCCAGAGGGATTGGTTCGTGTGTCTCCCAGCATCATGTCCCACCTCCCCTGCTGCTGCAGGCAAGAGGCAGCCTCGAGTGCTGTGAAAGGGAGCCCAGGATGTGCCTGAAGCCAGTGAGCGGGACCAGGATGTCCAAACCCGGCACTGAGCAGCCAGCTGAGAGTGAGCATCACACAGGGGAGGCTTCAGCCAGAGCACTGACCCCACTATTCACATGGCACGCTCTGGTGGGGTCACTGGGCCAGCTTTTATGTTCCTCCCACCCAAAGCCTTCCAAAAAAAAGTGCATTTGTGATGCAGGCTGTATCCAGGGGTTATCATAGATTCATAGAATTGTAGAATTGTCTAGTTTGGAAGGGACCTTAAAGATCATCTAGTCCAACCATCAACCTAACCCTGACAAAAATCACTAAACCATATTCCTAAGTTGAACACCTCCAAGGATGGTGCCTCAACCCCTTCCCTGGGCAGCCCATTCCAATGCCCGACAACCCTCTCCGTGAAGAAATGTTTCCTAATATCCAATCTAAACCTCCCCTGGTGCAACTTGAGGCCATTGCCCCTTGTCCCATCTCCCGTGACTTGGGAGACAATACCGACCCCCGCCTCTCTTCACCCCCCTCACGTAGTCATAGAGCATGATAAGAGCCTCCAGCTCTTCCAGCTGTGCTGCAGTGGTGGTGCCAGTGCCCTCCCAGCCAGGCACCCTGTGGCATTTGCTGCAACATGGCATCTTGCACACGATCTGCTGCCACTCAGACCAGGGGTGAAAAGGCTTTGCTGCCTCCTTGCTGCTGGGGGACAGGTGCCGCTCCAGCAGGAGGAAACCTCAAAATAAATAAAAAACTCCAAATCTGCAGTGTCTTGCTGCTGGTGGTTAGGCAGCAGGTACGAGTGTACCTATTTTGGGCAGCCCTTACCCAAAAGGTGGGGGTGAGATGCCCTCTGTGGTGCTGGTGAGCACAGAGGGGATGCTCCCATGGGTGCTGGTGGGAGCTGTGGGGAATCCTTGTCCAGTGGCACTTGGCTGAGCCTGCAGAAATCTCCAGGGCTTCCCAGGAGCAGAATTGGAGGGAGATGCTGTGTGATGGTGGCCTAGGGATGAATTTTTGCCCTCTTTCCCTGCTTAAGCACAGGGGAGGGGTGATCCCCAGTGTCCCTACTATGGGGCTGGTGCCTCAAACTGTGCAGTGAAGCTGCCAGCCCTTTCCACAGCTTTCCTCCCCGGTCTCTCCTGGCACTGGTGCAGCGATAACTCCCCAGCTGAATGGCAGGTATTATGTTCTGGCGCACTAATGTTCCCGTTAATAAGCTCCTTGCCATTTGCCATGTGTTTTACTTTGATTCATCCCGACGGCAGTGCTATATAATGGACTATATACTGTAATTGTCCCCCATTGTCACCACTTAATAACTTAGTATGATGTTATCGCAGTAATTCGTATATTTTTTTGCAAACTTTGATGAATTATATTTTGTTCTTGGCGAATAAAAAAAATCAGGGAATGGTGAAAAGAGGCAGAAGTTTGACAGAAGTCTGCTCTAATTGCAGAATGGGCTTAATAATACAAATGTCCGTAGCTGGCATCCGCGCTGCTTTTGTTTCTGAGCCCCTGGGAACAGGCCACTGGGCCAGCTGGGATGGAGCTGCTATTAAATAACATCTCTTTTTTAAAACATCTTGATCAGCAGGAATTGGCTCAATGCTTGGGGGATTTATTTTGCTTTGCTTGCTCTTGACAAATGCAGCAGATGGGATTTGCTTTGGTGTCCACGGGCAGGGAGGACAAGTGATGTCCACGGGGTGCGTGTAAGAGCCATGTCGTGGTGAGCAGGAGAGTACAGATGGTGGTCGTTGATCTGTGCGTGGTTTGGGCATCGCAACAGCCTCAAAATCTACCTATACATTTGGGGAGGAGTTTGGGCCCCCAGCTGAGCAGCAGCACTCGGAGGAGATCTGCTGGAGCCTGGAGAAGCATCTTCTCCCTGTTTGAGCTCGCTGGCTGCCTGTCCAGGTGAGATGTGCAACATTCCACCAGGTGTTCGTGGCTCCCAAGTGTTTGTCAGCATCGCCGAGTGCTTATGGTTCCCGACTCCATTTCTGGCAGGGGAAGGAAAAGTCCAGAAGAGATCAAACCCCAAATATGATGAAAATCAAGGCAGGGAGATGGATGCCTGGGCTGAAGCGCCCCAGGTGGGAGGCAGGGGAGGGCTCCTCGGCATCCACAAGGTGGCGGGAGGGACCTAAATGAGTTTTTCCCTGTAACACATGTCCTGACCTTTTTTTAAAAATGAAATCTATTTTATTAATTTTTTCTTTTTATCAAATCCATCCGCGGAACATTAAAGATATGACTGTCGAAAAGGTCAAGAAACGTGTAGCTGTTGAAATCTTGTTCCAGTTGACGGCTTTTCCCTTAGGGGAGCTCTTTGTCGCCTTCTCCTCCCCCACCTTGGTCTTTAAAGAAAAGTGTCAAATCTCCTCGAGTTTTGGGTTTAACGGTAATGCTGAAACGTGCTCCTGGAGCGGGATGGAGGGAAGGGCATCACGGGGTCCCCAGCAATGATGCTGCCCCCAGGGAGCTGCAGGGTCAGGCCAGCATTGCTATAAAATGGGGAAAACCTGAGCTGGAAGTGGTTTCTCCCAACAAACACAGACTCCACAGCCCGAAGTCCTGCGCCCCAGGGAAGGGAGAGGCTCCTGGAGGGCTGGTCTGCAGTGAGGGCACGTCTCAGATGAAATGAATGAAGATGAAGCCTGAGCCATGGTGAGTGAATGCACTTTGAATCCCTCTCCCTGGGCTTGGGCAGCTCTTTATTCGCCCTGAGAATGGGAGTCAATCACGTTCGCCAAAGGAGAGGGAGGGGAGCTGAGCTCTCATTACAGAGGGCTTTATTTGCACCCATGCCTTCTGGGGGCCACGTCTGCTGGGCAGGAGCTACGTGCCCGGATTTGCAGCAGGAGGCGAGAGCCCTGTCCTTACAAAAGGACTGAGAGAAGGAAAGAAAGAAGTGGAAAGACAATAATGGAATCAGGAGTGGATCTGTATTGAAGCTCATTGGGAAAGGAAGGTCTGTGGAAGCCAGAAAATGGAGAGACCTGGGGTGAAGTTGAGTGATTGCACCTCCTGCCAGGGGTTAGGCTGGGTGATGGACACAAGGGTGGGCATCAGACCCCCTTGCATCCATAGTGGTTGTTTGCTGCTGTTTAGTTCCTTCTTTTAGGAAACTGGGTCATGACTTGGACTTGCTGCGCCGTAAAAATGCAGAGTCTGACAACACTGAAGTTTTAGGCTCAAAACAAGAAAGAATGAGTGGAGGTCAAACCACAGTGACAACAATCCTACTCCATCAGCACAGCAGCCCACCAGCAGCCTGGATTTGTCGTGTGGTCCATAAGCATCAATACAGGGATGGGGGCTGAAGGGAAATACCACGTGAGGATTTGGGGCTTTGAGCAAGGAGGCACGTTGGAACATCTTGCCAAAGAGTAACGAAGCCTGAAGAGCTTGAACTTTGAGCTTTGCCAAAGAGCAAGAGGCTGAAGAGTCAAGAGAAGGAGAGCGAGCATCAGTCTCAAAAAGGGGTGCATGATCCTGCCCCAGACCTGGGCACTGGGGTGAAGAATGGGAATGATCGTCTCAGCCCAAAGTGCCACTCAGGCAACCCTCTGCATCTCTCGGGAAAGGGGAATAACTGCCCTGGCAAAACAAGGCCAGGATAGGGAAGAGGCTTGAGATTTGTCTATTATGTCTGCGGGCAGCTTATCGGGTTTCCATGTTTGCAGGGTGTGAGTTTTCTGGCGCGGTGTCAATGCCAGTATTGCTGGTGCTCAGGGGCCAAGTCAAACTCCAGAAGCTTTTGCTTACATTTTTGTTGTGTAAATTCACGATAAGGGGCTTTCAAAATGAAGCACAGAATTTGCTTGGTGGATTAGCAGGCCATCTTCCTCTATAATTGTTGTGAAACCGCAGTGGTGGGTGAGCCCCAAGAGGCTGCCCAGCCCTTCACCAAGGCTTTGCCTCGTGTCTTGCTGCTCTGTCCATTCCTGTTTGCAGCACCCAAAGCCATGGGAGCTCTTTTGGAGGCTTCCTTCATTGTCCTTCCCTCTCAGGTCTTCCAGGGCACTATTCACACCTCTGGCAGTGCATTTTCTTTGCTAAATCTCATTCACCCTCTGCTGTGGCACTTCTCGTGCTCCCAGGGCCAGGGCTGCGTGCAGTGCTGGCCACGGGTGCTGGCAAAGCCCTGGACCCTGCTGAGTGCTCCACCTGGGTGCTGTCAGCGTTGTCCCCACAGCAGAAGAGGATGGCAAGAGTGGAGGTGGATGTCCCAAAGGGATGGGAGTTGCTCCTGGCAGCTGGGAGGCTGCCCCTTGCCCCATGGAAATGCTGGGGGTAGATGGGTGAGTGCTGGGGTCCCTGTGAGCTCTGGCATTGGGAAGAGCCTTTTGGTGACCTGCCGCGCTTGCTCTCTTCCACCTCCCTGAAACTTGTCCCAGCACCTGGAGCTGCTGGCGCTTGATTGCCGTTTTTCTGAAAGTTTGAGCAAAGCTGGTTCCAACTATGGTACCTTTTTTTTAGAGCAAAGCACCACTAAAATACCCTTTACAGGATTTTTTTTTTTTTTTTTATTGCAGACATTTTTCTTCAGTGTTTTAAACTGGAAGTTTAAACTACTCCGGTGACATTTATATTGAGGTGGTAGCAGGACCTGAGTTACTGGTTAGCATGCCTGACCCCTCTCAGGCTCCAGGAACGTTGCTGATGGTATTGGGAGACACAAGGAAGACACCACACATGGCTCCAGAGGGTTTCAAGATGGGAAATTTTGGGGGTTACTCCTGGGGCTTGCTGGGGGCACGGGGTGGTGACACTTTGGTGTGTTCTGGGGAGGTTTCTGTGCACTGAAAATCTGCCTTACCATAAAAACTTAATAACGGAGGAGCTGTCTCTGCGCCATGGTGTGCCGTATGGAAATCCCCACGCGGCAGCAGATAATAAATGAGGTGCTTTTTAAAGCTCGCACATCACAGCGCAGCGAGAGGTGATGCCTTAAAATAAATCGATCGTAAGTGGTTTCCAGTGCAAACTTTCTAACAACCTCCGCTTGAATGGAAGGCAAAGAGCTAAAGGGGAGGATTTCAAAGGCACAAAAGGGCTCATCCGCACAGAGCTGGGAGCTGGGGCACCGCTGGGACACGGGCATGATGCCTGGCTGTGCTTTGGGTTCCCAGGGATGCCCTCCTGCATCCCACGGGAGCTCCTCTGCTGTTGGTACTCTGCAAAGCACCGGCTGGGGAGGGGAGCCATTCCTTGAACTTTTTCTCCTCTTAACATGGGACAAATAAGGAAGGATAAGGATTAGGAAGGGTTCTTCTTTGCTTTGGAGACTCTGGCTGCTGAGACTCAACTGGGCAAATTCCTCTTTCTCCCGCCCAAGTGGCAAGCTATAGCACTTCCCTTTTATTTTTTCTTCCTTTATTTCTTAAAAAACCAATTCCCCCAAACCCTAAATAAAATTTATTTTTAAGTGAAAATATCTCTTAGAATTGCTGATGAAATGCTTTGTGATTATCGTAATGGATTGTGAACTGTGACAAGTCCTACTTGATGATCATAACTGGAGCTCCACATGTTATTTGAATGTGGTTTAGGAAGTGTTGTTGGAGTGAAGGACTGGGAGGAGACAGGGCTGGACCAGCGGGCTGAGATGTTGACTGGCACGTTTCCTGACCTTCCCAACACCAGAGAAGCTGAGGCTGCCCTGGGACCTTCTACTATAAGGCACCACCTCCTGAAACCCTTTGCAGGGCATCCCTCCAAGTCCACTGCTCGCCTGGGAGACAGCAGGGAAAGGATAGAGAAGGAGCCCAGGACAGCACCGTGTCCTCCTCCCCAGCTTGGTGAACCTCCCAAAACAGGCATTTGCTGTCCCCAAAGTAGCAGATAACAAGAGCCATGGGTAGTGGCGCTTGCCAGGCTTTTACCTGCAGTGTGTGCATCTGGCAGTGGTGCTACAGTTACTGGGGGACTCAGACAGGGGTGGGCAGCCCTGAAGTTGGGCAGCCCTGACTGCTGGGACATGTCTGTCCCACCCGTAGCCAACAAACAGCATTGGAGCCACGTTTGTCGGGTGGTTTGCATCCGTCACCCCTCTGGGGTGCTGCTGACATGCCCCAGCCCTTCAGCGTCTCCCAGGAGCCAGCCATCAATATTCTTCCTTGCCAGCCAGAATTTTGTTTATGCAATTAAATATTCAGACTTTAACCAATCTGACTGCTATGGAAGTGGTAGAAACTTTGTCAAGAACGGACTGGGCAGCTGAAGCCTCCCGCTTGCTTTTCCTCTGGCTGAATATTGGCATCTCAGAACGAAGGACCCTGCTTTCTTCTCCATCAGCTGTAGAAGATGCAGAAGGGTAACGTGACTGCAAATAGCGTGGCAAAGGGGGCAGAGAAAAGCGCTTTTTCTCGGGTCCTGAACAGAGGAGGCAAGTGTGGCTGGCTTGGCTGCATCCCAAAGCCAGGCAAAAGCACGTTCCACCAGGAACCATGCCCGATGGCATTTAACAGTGCACTTTAAAGGTATATTTATTGGGGAGCAGGTTTTTGCTGTCCAGTGTGAAAGGCTGGAGGATGCGGGAAGCGGCGATGCTGGTGCGGCTGAACCCCCTCTGCTGGCTCAGGGGTGCAGGGGAAGGGGACAGCGAGAGCTCAAACCTGCCCCGACCTGCCTGTGCCTGGCTCTGGCTGTCCATCCTGCCTCCCGTGTCTCACTGCTGGGGGGGAGGGGGGACAAATCCTGCTCCCTCGTGTTCCCCCTTCCTCCCCCAGGAGGGATGGGACAGTGGTTATTTGGCATAATATTGGTGAAAACAGGAGCTGGAGGGGGTGTGAGCAGCAGAGCTGAGGCTTTGCCATTGCTGGTCCCCAGGGACAGGCGTCCCTGCGGGGGGACAGGTTGTGGGCCCCCCCTGCCCTCCTCTTCCCCTCCTGGGGAGCAGGGGCAGAGCTGATTTTGGAAAGCAGATGCCAGCCCTCATGGAGGGCAGAAACACCAGGAGAAGGGGAACAGAGAGGGGCTTTTCTCTAAGGGGAGAGAAGAGCTGGAGAGCACCCGGCAAGGCTGGGCTGCCGCAGGACACCTGCTTCACTGCACTGCCCCTTTGCCCTTGGTGATTTTCCAATGCGAGAAGTTAAGCTGTTCTGGAGGCCTGAGCAGTAATTCAGAGTGGGAGACATCCCCCCCTCTGTCCAGCAATGCTCTCCCCTCGCTTCTTTCCCCCTCTGCAAACACATGGTCCATCTTCTCTGCTTGGGATCCTCTCACTCCTTCCCTCCCCGTGGTTCTTGGGACTGGTGATGGTGTTTCTTAACAGCAAAAACTGTGGCTCTGGAGGAGAAGGAGCAGAGGGAGACGCTGGCAGGGGAACAAGAGCCATGTGATGCTGGCCTGCCGAGCCATGAGTTACTGAGGTGGTTAGTAAAATGATGGAAGTTGTGGCTTTGGGGCTTGTCCCATGACCCCAGGTCTGGGTGCTGGCCGTGCCACTGCCCTGCACGCAAAACCTTGGGCACTGGTTTTGCTCCAGGTTTGTGCTTGTAACCAAGTGGTTCAACGTTGGGTTCTGGAAGCCCTCGGAGGATTTGCCACCTGCTCCTTACTCTTCTCTGGGACTTTATTTGTCCTCCCACGGGCAGGAGAACCTTAGCAGCCAGTGCCGGCTCCCGCTCCATCCTCCTCCCGGGACGGGCTGGATCTGGGCTAGAGAGGAGGAGAGATGGGCTCCGGCCACCCCTTTCCCTCCACACGGCCGAGGGAGTTATTGACAAACAAGTTAGTGCTCCGAAAGAAAAACACTACGGCATGTTTGAAGCTGCCTCCTTGATCAATACTCAGCCGTGGCTGAGCCCGCTGCCAACTGGATTTCAGATGACGGCTGCGGGGGTAATAAGAGCCCTGGGATCAACTGTCTCGGAGATTATTACAGGATGAGATGCTTCGCTGCTTTACAGTGTTTACTCAAGATTTATATTCCCTATGTGTATATAAGGGGGTTGTCATCTTTTGTCGCCGGTTGATCATTTTTCGGTGCCGGCGTGCGCGCTGTGCCCTTTGGGTTTGCTCCAGCGGGTTCAGGGAACGGGGAGAGGACGGGCTGGGGTTGAGAGGAAGAGCTGGTGGTGGCACCCCGGAGCTGGCAGCAGGAGGGGGGGCTGTGAGAGGTGCCCCCTGCTCCGCTGCACACAGGCAGACCGGGGTGGAGATGTGTGAAGCACAGGGAATGGGCTTTCGCCGTTCCGGATGCCCTGCAGTGACAGATGCAGCTTCGAGGTGCATCATCCATGGAGGGGGAGGTTGGTGCCAAAGGAGAGGGCTTGTGCCATCCTCGCTCCTTCATCATGGAGGAGGAAGAGCTCCAAACCCAGCTCCTGAGGGGTGTTCCTGACTGGGGTTTGGGTTGCTTGGCTTTTTGGTGTGCGTTTGTTTTTCACCAACCGGTCTCAACCTTGCGCCCGTGTTTTCTAGCTTTGGGAGGGCGAGGTGCTGCGCAGATCTCTCAGACCCAGTAATGCTGGGCTGTTTCAGTCCCAGCAAAGATCTCTCCTTCCAGCTGTGCGCTCAGGTGCGGGAGGTTAATGCGCCGTGGGGGAAGGCGCCGAGATGAGGGTGATAACAGCCTCGTTAAATGAAGGCTTAGCGGGAGCCGCTCTCCCTCGGAGCAAATACCCCCGGGCACAGGCAGCCACCCCGTGCCCGGCCATTGCTGGGCTCCTCAGTGCCGGCTGGGACACCATCCCAGGCTTCCCGAGGAGCATCCCCCAGCGTCGGCGCAGGTGTGGGGTGCTCCGTTTCCGTGGGGAGGGTTGGGAGAGAGCGGCAGCACCGCTGCCGTTAGGCAGGGCTGCTCGGTCTCCTCCCGCAGGGTGTTTGCCATAATCCTGTTTTATAAATCCAACCTTGGCCTTTGGCCTCCCCGCGCCGCGCTGCTCTCTGCTCCGCTGCCTCCCAGGTTAAACCCACTCATCTGACGGAGGTGGGAACAGCCAGGGCATGCTTATTGCCGTGTGGAGGGGGGGCTGGGAGGAGAGATTTAGCAAAGCATCGGACCAGTTTATCCTTGGAAATCCACCGTGCACCAATATTGGAGCAATGCAGGAGAGCCCCGGGTGTGGATGGGGAGAAGGGGTGGTGAAGAGGAGGTGGGCAGCACCCTTGGGTGCTTTGCTACACTGGGAACGGTCCCCCTGGGCGCTGTCCCCTCCAGCAGCAGGGATGCTGACAGCAGGGATGGTCCCCACCACCTCGCTCCCAGCAGCTTCAGGGCATCAGAGCGGCTGCCCCCCCCCCAGGAGGGGCTGCCATGGCTAAGCGTGTGTGGGTGAGCTCGTGGGCAAGCGGGGCTGAAACGTGATGTCCTGCAGCAAAGCGGGGCAAAACCAGCAGCCACGCGTGTGGGTGTGCCACCCTCGAGGCAGACCAGATGTCACCCACCTCGTCCCCACTCTCCTTTCCCACGGGGCTCGAGGGAGGGAGGGTGGGCACCCGGCTGTGCCGCCTCCGCTGCCACCTGCGCATCCCGAGTCCACGCCATCCCCGAGGCTCCTTAATCCCAGGCAAGCCACCGCGCTGAGCGGGGAGCTCCTGATGGATCTGCCCCGGCGAGCAGCGAGGCGGAGAGGAGCGCTGTGCAGAATACGAAAGAGGCCGGGGAGCGATAAAACCCGCTCAGCACCTTCCCCCTCGCAGACCCTGCCATCGGGACCTCCAATCCCTTGCAAATCTCCTGCTGGCCTTTTATGACCTGCAGAGTCATTTCAATTTGGTGTTCTCAGCCTCTAAATCTCCTGTCCTTAGCCCTCGGTGACTTCTGGGGAAAGAACTGTGCTCCTTAAAGTGCCACGGCCAGGGCAGTCCCTGCAGCAGAAACTGCTGGAAATTTGCAGGTTATTTCACGCAAGTGCTTTATTTTTGCGAATTCCTCTAATTTTTCTTGCTTCTTGGAACCACAAACAGTTGGCACCCCCAGGTCTGAAGTCCCCAGGAGGTTGCAGCGGCTGCCGTGTATGGGCACGGGACCCCTGCTTGGCTCCCCGTCGCGCTGCCTGCATCCCGGGCATCTCACAGTCCCCGCACGCAGCACACCTTGAGGTGGACTGATTGATCTGTAACACTTGAAAAATAATGGTTTAATCATTATTAAGGATTAGAAATAATCCCTGAGTTGTATCGATCACGGTAACGTTATTCACAATGAACTCATTTGGCATTAATGGGGACGTCCTGCAGCAGTGTGTAGCTCCAGGCAGACCCATCACCTGCCCTGGGGAGACGTGCTCAGAGGGGGTTGCTGGAGCAGCAGCACCTTCCCAGCCTTAACACACCACTCCAGGTCCTGCTTGTGACCAAAGCCGTCCCAAATAACTTTTGGGGGTCCCATCCTTGTTGCCACGGTGTTTAAAGGTCCTGAATCCAGCGATCAAGTCAGCAGCCCATTTCCAGGCAAGGCTGGCTGGGGCTCCCCTCTAGCACCAGCCAGGGATGGGATGGGACAGGGCTGGTCCCATGGGAGCCCCCTGACATGGCATCACTCCAGGCGTGTCCCCAGCAGGGATGGAGGGAGGCAGAGAGTCCCCTCTCGCAGAGGAGGGGTGGCTGGCTGCCTGCTTGGTCCCAGTTCCCAGTTGGTCCCTCCTCCCACTTCCCATCTCAGTCACGGGACTGAAAAGTCTTTAGCAAGGAAAATGGTGCAGGAGCAGCAGCTGGGAGGCTGGGGGGACACTTCTCCTGGGATGGGTGTCTGCCAGTGGCTGGGAGCCATCACACACCCTGCTATGGCTGTGCCATCCTGCCACGGGCTACCCTGTCCCTGCAACATGCTATTTATCAAACAAGAACATCTGGATTTATTTTTTAAAAAAAAAAAAACCCAAAGTTGTGTCCCGATCGACTTTGACTAATTGACATTTTCCAGAGGAGAAATATCTTCTGTCCAAGTGTTGTTCCTGGGTGTAGCCGTCTCCTACTGCACCATTTGCAACTCTCCAGGCACTTGGCAAAAGGTGATGAATAGTTAAAGATCTCCATAAATCTTACCCCGGCCCATAATAAACAAACAGGCTCTTATCAAGTATAGAAAAATGCATATTTCATCACTGCTGCCTTAAACTCGACTCAGAATAAATGCTCGCCTTTAATCAGCCATCTCGGTATATAAACGGAGCACAAAACCCCGGGGGGGCTGAGGTGCAGAATGGGGCCACAGCTTTTCTAGGGGGCTCTGGGGAGGCAGGGCCGTGGCCACACGCATGAGCCCCCCCCCCCCCCCCAATTGACATTCCTTGGCTTTTCCCTCCAGCCACACGTTGGCTCCCGTTCTCTTCTCCCTGCCCCTGGGGCTGTAGGTGTTTTGTTTCAGCGCTCAGCTGATAGCTGATCTTTGCCCTTGGATGCTGGCCGTTGAAAGCAAGCGCTTTGATTTGGAAATCAAGATTTTTAAAAAAAAAAAAAAAAGAGAGAGAGAAAAGATTAAACAGGAAAGTTTCGACCAGTGCGTGCCGAGATTATGTGGTGATGGATACGTGTTTCCCTGCATCTGATAAGAACAAGCTGCGTTCTCCAGCGGGGGAGGGCCAGATTTATGATGTCTTTCCCCGCTCGTTGCCTTACTTTCGAGTACCTGTGCTTTGCTGTGCTCCTGGAAATACAGCACCCCGTCATCACCCTGCTCCTGCCGCTCTGCCCAGGCTGGGGGCTGCTGGGGCTGGGCGCTGCCGCTCTCCTGACGGTGGTGGGGGCAACCTTTGGGCTTCCTTTCCCTGGAGCATCCCCTTAGAAGGGCTGAGGCATTTTGCATCCCCGTGTGCTGGTGGGAGCACCAGAGGAACTGGTGACAGCAGGGCTGGTGGCTGTGGCTCCTGCCAGGGCTCCTGCCCACCTCTTCGGAGATCATCCTCCAGAGCGTGCTCTCACCTCCAGGCACTCTCCAGGCCCTGGGGAAATAAATTCCCAGGGATGTAGCTGACCTTCACTGCCGCCCCAATGGACTCGCACCAGCACGTGAGGTCCCTGACGAGCAAAGAAGTGCTGGTTTATTCTGGGATTTGTGGTTCACAGGGCAAAAGCCGGGCCTGCGGCAGCACGGGGACTCTGAGAGTGTCTGTGTGGTTCCCCCCAGGCTGTGATTTGGGCTTGTTACTTGGCCCAGGATGTATGTGCCCCTTCCTCCTCCTCCTCCCTTTTGGGGCTGGAGGTGAGCAGGACTTCCCTCCCCGCCTGCACTCTGGCCGCTGGCACCGCTTGTGTGGGGCAGAGCGTGTCCCATCCTGCTGGGGGGTGCGGGGAGCTGAGGGGCAGGCAGTGCAGCAGTAATTAACCCTTTACAGATTAGCCACTCAGCACTGGAGCCGAGACCCCGGCGGTGTGTATTCCCCGGGAGCCTTGCAAAGCCAGTGGGCGGGCTGTGCCGGGTGACACCAGGCTGCTCCGTCCCCTTTGCTGCCATTTAAGGCCAGATGGCAGTTTCTTCCCGGCACTGCCAGTACCCCAGGGATTGCCTGGTCTCCAGCCTTGCCCTGATGCACCTTCCGTGCTGGTGAGGCCTCTCGTGACTCAGCCCAAGCCCAGCAAGGTTGCCCCAGTGCTGGGCATCCTGCTCCTGGTGAGCCTTGGTTCCTTTGGCTACCCAAGATGCGGGTCAGCAGCTTGCCCGGCCTGCCCGCTGCCTCCAGAGCCATCAGGATGGAGACACTTGGGTCTCCTTTGAAGCCTCATGTGGTTTTAAAGCATTTTGAAGGGTCTGCTCTGCCCTGCAGAGAGCTGGGTGCCATGGCTCCAGGGATCCAGGTTCAGCCCTTGCCCTGAGCCACAAACAAGAGCCTGCCCAGCTCTGGTGGTAACACCAGAGGCCACCAAGCTGCGATGGCTCAGCCCTGACTGAGTTTAAGTGGCAGCAGTCCCTTAGGAGACACCGGCTTGCTCTGGGAATGGTGGGAGCAAGGAGAGAAACACTGGCTGTCCGTGCCTCAGACGTCCTTTTCCAGGCATCTTTGCCCACGTGTTTGCCTCCTTGCACGTCAGAGAGGTGTTGGGGTCCCAGAGGGTCCCCAAAATGGAGAGAGGTCAGGTGCTGGGTCAGTGCTCCTGGGTTGACATGGACCATGCCTAGCTCCTCTTGCTTTCCCTGGGCTCACTTGTCCTCTCCCACTTGCTTTGCAGAGACTGGCCAACGCAGCGGAGAAGTTCCAGAAGGCTCACCACTGGCAAGACAACATCAAGGTAAGGCTCCGCGTGTGCCCCGGACGCTCCCACCCCATTCCCTCCTGGATGGTGAGCTCTGCGGAGGCATCAGCTTCAGGAGTGACTCCTGGCACAGGAATCAGCTCCTCAACCCAGCCCAGCTCCCATCCCTCGGCTCTTCCTTCCCCACATTCCCAGCTCCCTCGGGAGCCACCACTGGCCGTGCTGAGCTGCTGGGCACCCAGGCAGCCCCAGCACCGCCGCCTGCCAGCACTAATGAGAGCAAACGAAGCCATTTTGAGCTTGTTGCCAACACATGCCATAAGGAGAAGGCAGGAGGTGAAGGTCAAGCTGGTGTTTAAACACTGGGGGTGTGGGGAGACCCTCGCCTCCCTGCCCGTCCCCGGCAGCCGGTGGGTTGGGTGCTGAGCAGGGTCTCGCAAGGGGTGACAAGCAGTGGCCATGCTCACATGCTGGCACATCGGTGGTGGCAGCTGCCAGCAGAGGTGGTGGGGGCTGTTTCTGAGGGAAGGAGCAATCTGGGCCGGGAGAGGGAAGATGCGGGTTTAATGATTGCATTTGACTTTGTAATTCTGGCGGTGATGGCGCTCAGCGGGAACCTGAAGGATTCTGCCTGGAAATGCTCTCAAATTATAACAATAATATAAAAGGAAGGAAAGATTGTTTTCCTTCCAGTGCTAACGGAGTCTACAATAAAAAATACTCCTGAGCCACCCAGCACCTTCCTCCGAGTCGGGCTGGATCCAGCCCCAGGGAACCCCCTGCAATACGGAGGAGACAGCCCCACTGCTGGGCCTTGCTGGTGTGTCTGGGGGGCATTTCTCTATCTGCAACCACAATCCACTCAAGGAGGAGAGGAGATGAGGACCTAGAGCCACATCCCTCTCGTGCAGACCCTCTTGCCGATGGTGATGGTCACTAGGGTTTGAGAGGAAGAGGCAGGAGGAGCAGAAGAGAAGGCAAAGTGGCAAGCTGCTTGACTTTTTCTTTTGCCACTTGGCCAGCATGGGGTGGACGCTCGTGGCCAGTTCTCGTCCCCCCAGGAGCTGTGTTCCATAGGTACCCAGAAAGGCTGAGCTTGCAGGGGCTTTTCCTTCCTTAGCAAACACACCCTCGCTAAGGAGAGGTGAGGTGTCCTCACTGACCCCCCAGCAGACAGTTGTCGTCGTCACTGGTGGGTCACCAAGAACTGCTGTGAGGAGGATAACAGGTTACAGAGCAGGCTGTAGTGCTGGGGAGCTCTTGGCTCATTTTGCCATTCACGGCACAAACCTTTCAGAAATCCACTTTCGTAGAAAAAATATTTTTAATAGCACTGTTTGCAACCACTTAATCAAGGTAATTAGGAGCGAGTCACCCAGAAACAATGTGCAGTGATGCGTCGCCGCAGAGCTCGACGCAGCTTTTATCAGGACAGCCCAGACCTGGCTGGGACACTTGATGGACTGGCCCAGCTCTGCGCACAGCAAGGGGGGGTGCTGGGCTTTTGCTCCCCCCAGCGGGCAGCCCTGCCTCCATCAGCCCTGCCTGCATCAGCCCTGAGTCCATCAGCCCTGCCTGCATCAGCCCTGCCTTCATCAGCCCTGAGTCCATCAGCCCTGCCTTCATCAGCCCTGTCTTCATCAGCCCTGCCTCCATCAGCCCTGCCTCCATCAGCCCTGCTTTCATCAGCCCTGCCTCCATCAGCCCTGCCT
>JAOQGH010000003.1:18120865-18140803 GCA_025769975.1 Gallinago jamesoni | reverse complement strand
CTTCATCAGCCCTGCCTCCATCAGCCCTGCCTCCATCAGCCCTGCTTTCATCAGCCCTGCCTCCATCAGCCCTGCCTTCATCACCCCTGCCTGCATCAGCCCTGCCTTCATCAGCCCTGCCTTCATCAGCCCAGGTTCCCGGGCAGAGCTGAGGGATGGAGGGACTGCATAAGTGGCTCTCACTGCTGACATTCAGCCTCCTTTCATAGAATCATATGGGGTTGGAAGGGACCTCTGGAAGATCATCTACTCCAACCCACCCGCCAGAGCAGGTCCACCTAGAGCAGGTTGCACAGGAACTTGTCCAGGTGGGTTTTGAATATCTCCAGAGAAGGAAACTCCACCACCTTTCTGGTCAGCCTGTTCCAGGGCTCTACCAGTCTCACAGTAAAGAAGTTCCTCCTCACATTTAGGTGGAACTTCTTATACTCGTTTGTGCCCATTTCCTCTTGTCTTGTCCCTGGGAACTAGTGAGAAAAGACCAGCCCCATCCTCCTGACACCCTCTCTTTATTTATTTATAGGCATTGATCAGATCCCCCCTACGTCTTCTCTTCTCCAGACTAAAAAGACCCAAGTCCCTCAGCCTCGTCTTGTAAGAGAGATGTCCAGGCCCTTAATCATCTTTGTGGCCCTCTGCTGTCCCCTCTCCAACAGTTCCCTGCCCTTCTTGAAGTGTGGAGCCCAGAACTGGACCCAGATGGGGCCTCACCAGAGCAGAGCAGAGGGGCAGGATGACCTCCCTCCACCTGCTGGCCCTGCTCTTCCTGATGCCCCCCAGGATGCCATTTTTTGCCTCCTTTTGCTGTCCTTTGGCTGTATTATAACCGTCAGACCCACGTGCCAGCACCGTGACACCGTCTCTGCTGCTGCCCCCGGCTTCCAGCTCCTCCTCCGCTCCCTCCCCACCGAGGGGCTGGTTCCTTCTGGCCGCAGCTCTCCCCCCCTCTCCTGGCGTGTCGCTTCCTGACCTCGCGCCGGGGTCGATGACAGATTGGGGTGAGCGGGGTTATTTTTGTGTTTCCGTCCGAAGGCGCGCCGGCAGATGCCGAGTGTTTGCGCTGCATTAGTGCTAATGGCAGCCCCATTAAACCTCGCTGCAGATGGGTTGCTATGGAAGTCCGGGGGAAAATGAAACGGGAGCAGGAGCCCGAGCGGCTGGGAGGCTGCTGCCAGCGCTCGCTCACGACACATCTCTACTGGGGAACTTTACTTTTTAGACCTTTTTTTGTCTTTTCGCCTTTCCCAGCCGCACGCTGGCCGTGCTGGCCTTCCTAAAGGGATTGAGTTCAGCCTCAGGGGGCTTTGTAAAGTGCTTCCCCCTTTCCAAAATGCTCTCCTCACCCCACGCTCTCCTGCCCCATCCGTGGTCCCTCAAGCCTCCCACATCAATCCAGGGTTGTGTCCCCACATGTCCCCAGGGCTCCCCTGCACACCAGAGCACTGGTGCAGGCAACAGCTGGGTGCTGGTGCTGGCTCTCACCATGGGCCAGTGGGACCTCCTGGCACTGGTACCAAAAGAGACCACAAAAAGCTCCCAGTTTCAGTGGCCTGGCCAACCAGTTTTCCCAGTGAGAAGCTTCTGTCCTCCAGACATGCATCTGCAGGGGGTCTGCCAGGACACGCTGGCCCTGCTCTGCACAGAGTCATGGGGCTCTGGCCCTTGAGGCACATCAGGGTTGTCCCCCTGCTCCAGATGTCCCCCCCAGCTGTATCAGAGGTGCTGACCATCCCCAGGCGGAGGTGCCAGGGCTGCAGCCCACCCCACGGGGTTGTTTACTAGGTTTCCATCCTCTCTTTGCCACCCTGCTCAGGTGAGAGACCTGCAAAATGTACCTATAAAAATGCGGGAAGGTCCTGTTGAGTTTCTTGCTGCCATCCTTCCTATCCATCCTCGCTGACAAGCCGTCCATGCTGCATGTTGGGCATCCCACATCCCACATCCGTGTTCTCCCAGCTCCTCTCCAGCTCCACACTCTGCTTTCCTCCAGGGTTCTCCAGTGTCTTAGGTGCTTTTCCAGTCCCTCAGCACCACCCCAGCACCATCAGCACTGTCCTGCAACCCACAGTGCATGGGAGCGGGGGCCGTGCTGACCCTGGGGGTGCCGTCGAAGGTGCAGGTCTGCACCACCCACTGCAAAATGCATCTCAGGGCATCGGCATCATCACCACTGCCTGTTGGTCTGCTGGGGTGGCTGGAGCTGTTTGTCCCTTTAAGGGACACACCGACGCTGCAGAGAGCCTTCCCTGCATTTATGTGCACTTGGCAGGATTATATAAATTGCCTTTAAAAGTTGACTTCTTTATAAGCCATTTTCTGCTTCATAAAATGTTTATTACCATTGTTTTTCTCCCAGTTCTTCTTCCTTGCTGCATTTTCCATCGCGACACTGGGAAGCTCCCCTCTTCCTTCGCCTGCCGACCCCCCTGCCTCCCGCCTCTCCCCACCTTTCGGGTGCTGGAAAGGGGCGTTTGAAGGCTCAGAGCCTTTTATCTTGGAAAAGAAAAATAGCTTATACGTTGAGCCATGGACGTAAGGGCTGCTGGGGGCAGGGTTTAACAGCTGGGTGCAGGGTGGGTGGTTTTGGGGTTGCGGTGGCGTGTGCGGAGGCAGCAGAGGGAGCACGGGCAGCCCCACGCCCCTGCCTCCATCCATAACCCCCGCCTGCAAGCACGCAAGCAAATAACAAAGCCCAGATAATTTCAAGCTCCATTAGAAACGAAACTCCGGGGAAAACGGGATCGCTGTTTGCCAAATAGGGAAGGACAGGAGGAATAACAGAGATTGCGCTCCGGGCCACCCAAGAAAGGTGAGGGATAAAGCAGAGGGACGTGGTGGGATGGCTGGATGCCCCCCCCGCAGCCACAGAGCCCTGGATGCAGCATCCCTCCAGGCGTGGTGTGCCCGCTGCGTGGCTCCGGTGGCTGTGCCACGGCCGTGCGTGGTCACCGGTGGCTGCTCCCGTGGGTTTGCCACGGCGCTGCAGGCAGGGCTTTGTGTTCAAAGCGGCATTAGAAGGGCGAGCACCAGCTCCTTATCCCCCTTTCATTTTTTTCCTCCTTTAATTACAGATCCTACTTATCGGCCGAGAACAGAAAGATCGTCTCCGTAACCTTGCACTTGCCCTTGTAGAAGGTTTACCTAAAAAGTTAGAAAATAAAATCAAATACTCTAATTTGCAGTCGTCTTGCCATTTCAAACCCAGTTTTCATTACAGCACAGAAAGTGCATTGAAGCTGTGTTTATAACCCCTTTTTAGATAACAAATCACATTTTCTTTTGGCTGGCAAGTGTGTAGAATTGATATTTTTTTTTTCAGTTTAATGGGTTTGTGTGTTCAGGAATGATCTCCATCAACTGAGAGTCTTTATTGTGTTTGATATAATGTCAGCTTTCATTACGCTCGGAGAATTACTGTGTTAAAGCACCAACCTTGCTGTAGAGCCATTCTGGCCAAAAAGCAGAACAAGAAAATCATTCACAAAAACCCCATGTTGGTGCCGTTCCCTCTTAAAAGCCAAGGATGGGGCTTGAGGGGGCTCCCTTTGCCCCCCCTCTGCAAGACCATGGTGGTCCCATGGGTGCGATGCTTTGGTGTGGGGGCTGCTGGCTTCCCTCCTGGTGCTCCCATCCCATCCCATCCCGTCCCATCCCGTCCCATCCCGTCCCATCACTGGCAGGGCAGGAAGTCCCCGTCACCCACCGGCTCTGGGGGGGTGCTGGCATCCCCGTGGTACCCGGATGCCACGGAGGGGAGAGGCAGCCGCATCTTGTTGGAAGAAGCAGGAGCGGGCGGGAGATGCCGTGTAAAGAATAGTTGGCGAGGTGTGATCAGATAAAACATCTTCTCAGGGAGATGAAAAAACTGTTGATGGGTCACTTAAATATTTCCCCAGCTCTGTCAGAGAGGGAGAGGGAGGAAATTGCTTTAAAAAAAAAAAAAAAAACAGATGCCAAGGCAGATTATGATGACTGTTTCCACCTGGCCTGGGTAACACATATGGCCTCTGCTGCTGGATAGGATGTGAGAGGACTCGTATGGTGAGGGCTGCAGGAGAGGCATGGTCCCTGCGTGGGACCCAGCATGGTCCTGGGTCATTCTGACAGCCCATGGTGGCTGGGGCTAACGTCCAGGCATGGCTGCTCCTCCTGACGCAGGTGAGCTTGGCAGGGGTGATGCTGTGGTGTCCCCCTACTTGTCCCCCTGCTTGTCCCCTGCTGCCACCCAGCCCTTAACGCAGATGCAAGGCTGTGGGTGGTGGGAGGTGTGGGAGCTGCGTGGCATGCTGCAGGCTATCTCCCATACCAAAGGTGCAACTATAAGCAAAATCTGTTGCTATTTCCGTGTGCTTAATGGTTCAGAGACATGAAGAACTCCCTAAATATTCACCACTCACTATAAGTGCTGATGGCAGAGGAAAGATGGGCTCGTGAGCAGAGCCACCGGTGCTGCGTGGGCACGTCGGCTCCCACGTATTCTCCCCACCTGCTGAATTGCCCAGGCACAGATCCCGGGCACCTGGCTCGTCCCCACATGGGCACGTGGTGGGCTGGGATGCTGGCCCTGCCACTGACCCCGTCGGGTGGCTGGGAAATGGGTGGATGCCAACCTTGGGATTGCAGTTTCTCTTTCCCACTGCCCTCAGAGTTGCTCCTGAGTGCCTGGAAGGCAAACCTCTGCAGGACTTGGCTCTTCCAGAGCCAATTAAATCTTGAAGGAGATTTCTTGACCGCAGGGGTCACCTGTGCTGCTGGGAGAAAGGAAATCTGCAGCTAGAGGGCTGAGATGGACCAAAATCAGTGCAGTGCAGTGGGAACGACCTGCAAAATCGCAGCATCCCCAGGGCATCGCGAGCAGCGGGGTGGCCTGTATGAGATGACCGTGAGTGATCTTGTGGAGCACAAGAGATCCGTGAGAGAAGGATTACCCAGCTTGGGAGATCTTATAGAAAAGCTATAAGGGGAGAGTGAGCCGTGGCCCCTTTGCTGTGTCCCTGCTGGCTGCATGCTCCAACTGGAAGGGCTGGAGCAAGGAGCTGATGTGCCACCCACTGGCAGCTCCTTCTGAGGCTTTTTCGGGGTGGTGGCTGCTGTGTGTATGACATGGTTTGATTGCCACCTCGTTAGACTCAGAGGTTTGGGCCAGCACCCCTCTGTCCTGATGTCGCCGGGCTGCAGCAAGATAGCAGAGCACTGACCTCTCTAATGTTATTTTTAGTTGCTGTAGTTGTTTTAGGTGCAAAAAGACCTATTTGAGTGCTCTTGGAGAAGGCTGGGGGGGGGAAGGAGGAGTGCCCCTCACCGCCCACCTGAGCCCCCCTCCCCCCCCATGCTGCTCTTTGTCGTGCTCTTTGACTCAAACCTGGCCAGGGAATGCCCGTGCCAGAGCAGGGTCCTCCCTTGAGCTGCTGGCAGGGCTCCAGCCTGCAGTTCTCCAGGCGCTCGCAACCTGGTTTTGTTAATTAGCTTTTTGCGTGGTGGTTGGGTGTCAAATTGGCACAGGAGTGGAGCAGGGGGCTGGCAGGGAGGACTCGAGGGGGACAAGCAGGCGGTAGGGTCCCCGGGGAGACTCTGACACGCAGCATCCAGGAGGTCCCACCTGGGTAGAGCCCTGGCCGGGGGCGGCCCGGTGACACCAAAGCACAGAGGGTTGGTGCAGACATGGCGGTTGCCCGGTGGCTTGGAGAAGCCTGGGTGATGTCTTCAGCGTTGCACTGAGCTCCCACAGCCGTTTCCCCCTGGCTTGCAGTGAGGGTTTAGGAGATGGAAGTAACCCCATCTAGGAGATGGCAGTGCCATTACGCCCATGCCATTTGGCAACTACGGCACGAGAAGAGGGGCAGCCGTTGGCACGTCACCGAGGAGCAGCCACCCGGCATCTGCCTCCCCCCACCAAGTGCTTCCTGCAGGCTTCGTTTGCAGGAGACGGGGGCAATGTTTTTGCCCTGAAATCCCTCGACGTCTTCACTCCCTTGTTTTCTTTATTGGTATTTATTCTGAAAGGCTCTAGAAATATCAGTGCTATTTACACAGACTGGCTGCTGGCTTTAACGTGGACTGGAGGAGGAGGAAGAGAGGATTACGTGAAGGAGGCAAGCGTGGCTTAAAAAGTAAATATTAGGGAGAGGAAATTGTAGGGCCCTGTGTTGCCTCTTGGGAGACCCTCGGCATCTCTCTTAAGGGGTCTCCGAGGGCTCTG
Source organism: Gallinago jamesoni (assembly GCA_025769975.1). Classification (NCBI taxonomy): domain Eukaryota; kingdom Metazoa; phylum Chordata; class Aves; order Charadriiformes; family Scolopacidae; genus Gallinago; species Gallinago jamesoni. The sequence continues at coordinate 18,134,604 of JAOQGH010000003.1, read as the reverse complement.
TCCCACCTTCCTGGAATAATTTGTCACCGGTTCCACCAGCCTCCAGATGCCACGGCTATGGATGCCCTCACACCCCACAAGCCCCACAGCATCAGCAGGATCGTAGCAAGGGGAGCGGTGCCTGGCATCAGGGCATGTCCTGGGGCCGGGGCCGTGGTGGCACTGACCGTGCCACATGTGCCATCTCACGTGTGCAAAACCCCATGTGGAGTGGGGACAGGATCTCACTTGGCTGCTCTTGGGGTTGTGAGGGCTTGAAATAGTGCACAGCAGGGGCTCTGTGATCCCTTGGGAAACCGGTGGGAGAGGCGTCCTTTCCAAGTCTGCTCCCCGAGCCACGCCGAGCTGTGGGAGCACCAGGGCCACCACGTGTGGGGGAGGATTCGAGCTTTTCCAAGGAGCCAATGGAAGATAAAATGAATAACAAAGCACCTTCTGGATGGCTGTTGTTAGTCACACTCACTTCTGATTAAAGATCATTAAACATGAAATTAGCTCGTTTGTGTTACGGGTCTCCCGGGGGTTCCTTTAATTAGGAAGTGCAGATGGCCACCGACCCGGGGAGCCGGCGGTGCCGGCGAGGGGCAGGGGCGTGCGTGGGGCCGGGAGGGGCGCGGGGAGGGCATCTGAAGAGAAATTAATTTTTTTTCCCCTTTTCCTGTTGTTGTAAACCCCTCAGCATTTCACAACAAATCACAGATAATTAATAAGTACATTCCCTTAATGACTAGGCTTTTTAATAGCAGAAATTGGAAGATGTTGCATCGATTTTTTATTTTTTTCCCCTGCTTTCCTCTCTGGGTGCTGTCTTATGGCTGTGATTAGAGCCACGGAGCCCGCGGGAGGGATGGGTCCCTCTGCCCAGCAGATGCTGAAACTGCCCTTTTGCAGTCCCCATCCTGGGGGGACATCGGCCATGCAGCCGGCGTCCCCCTGCCACCGGTGCCCCCGAGGGAGCAGCACCCCTCTTTCCCCCTTCTTGGTGGTCTTGTGTCTTAGCCTGGGGAAGCAGAGGCAGCAAAGGGCCCTGGGGAGCAGGTTTGTGGCTAGAAGGTAACGCCAGTGATGGGTTAGGGGCTGCCAGCTCCCAGTGGGGACAGGGCAGCGGAGCTGGTGGTGGCAGCTGCCTGGCGAGCTGCTTGGACCTGCTGGTCCTTTCCCCAGCATGAGCCCGTGGCCAGGCAGGGCTGGGTGTCACGGTACCACTGTCCACAGCACTGACCCGTGGCCAGGCTGGGGTGGCTGTCACAGTGCCACCATCCCTGGCACAAGTCCAGGGCCAGGCTGGGCTGTGTGTCATGGTGCCACCATCCCTGGCACAAGCTTGTGGCCAGGCTGGACTGGGTGTCACAGTGCCACCAGCACCAAAATGAGTTTGTGGCCAGGCTGGGCTAGGTGTCATGGTACCACTGTTGATGGCACTGACCCATGGCCAGGCTGGGCTGGGTGTCATGGTGCCACCATCCCTGGCACAAGCCCGTGGCCAGGCTGGGCTGGGTGTCACAGTGCCACCAGCCCCAAAATGAGCCCGTGGGCAGGCTGGGCTGGGTGTCATGATGGGACTGTCCCCAGCACTGACCCATGGAGAGGCTGGTTTGGGTGTCACAGTGCCACCATCCCTGGCACAAGCCCGTGGCCAGGCTGGATGGTGCAGGGGCAGCAGCAGGAGCGGGGAGGACAGGGATGGAGTCAGCAGCGTTAAGGTTTCAGCTGCATTTCTGTTCTGGTCCCAGATAGCTTTCCTCGTTAAATACGAGCAGCAATAATCATCCCAAGGCGCTGGCTGTGCGTGGGGGGAGGAGGGCTGGTCTGCGGGGCGGCTGCTGACGGCTGATGGAGTGGCAGACATGTTAGCTCTGCCGCGGCTGCCGGAGCATCGCACTGGCGTCCCGGCACGCAGAGATGAGTCTCCGAGTGCCCTTTAATTACCCCTTTCTGATGGCACACGAAACGCTGTTGTGACAGTGTTGCCGCTCTCCGAATTGCCTCTTTAGGAATTTTATCAGCTGCCTCGCGTCCTGACACGTGGGGAAGAGGAATCCAAGCAGACCTTTCTGCCTAAGTAGGCTCTAAATACCCCAAATTAATGACGTGCGTTTCTCCGTGGAAGCGAGGAGGCTTTTCTCCCCGTTTCTGCTGCGCGGGGAGGGCAGCTCTGCCGGCTGCGTGCCCGGCTCTCCTGCAGCTCCCAGTGCTTGCAGCAGGACCACAGCATCCCGGGTGTGGGGACACAGTGGAGCTTTTCACCCGGGGGCAGCACAGAGGTCACCATCACACCGGTGGCACCGTGGCAGGGGTGTTTGGCTGCAGCAGAGGCTGTGCGTGGCCCCGCACTGCTGCATCTCCGTGACAGCCATGAGTGGAGCAAGCCACAGCAGGCAATGGCCAGTCCTTGGAGGGTGGACAGGGGGGATCTGTGGTCCTGACCACGTCCCAGGGGCAGTGTGGGCTGGGCAAGGCTCGGTCCTCAGTGACGTGGTGACGGCCAGCAGCTAGATAGAGGGGACGAGGAGATGAGTAAAGGGGAGGGACCCCTATTCCATCCCCATCCCTGCCCGGTACTAACTCAGCTCTCCCTTCTCCCTGCAGGAGGAGGACATCGAGTACTACGACTCCAAGGCCGACACCGAATACGTGAGTACTGTCCCTGCCACACCACTGGCACAGTCACCACCCCTTCCCAGGGCTGTTCCAGTGCTATACTGGGGGGGTGCTGGTGCAGCATTCATTACAGCTGGCATAACAAGCATCTGCAGTGGGCAGCGAGTGCCTGATCCACAGCCATGTCCCCCCCCAGCAGGCAGGCGGGCAGGTCGCTCCGCTACCTGCAAAAGTTTCTAAAATTAAAGCTGGCATATGAAATTCAAATGAAGAGCAAACCTTTAATTAGAGACTGAATCTAATTCTCTACCCCCCTCCCGGCGCAGCCGTCCTGTGATTTCTGGCAATCAGTGCTTTAAATACAGACCCGACAGCTCCGCTCTCCCGGTGCTCCCAAGGGAGCTGGCATTTGCCGTCTCCTCTGCACGGTGACAGCACTCAGGTGCCACGCCGTGGGCACGGGGCGCTCCACTGGCAATGACTGCTGTCCCACGGCACCCCACTTTGGTGGCACATCACCTGGCTCCTAACTTGTGCTTGGCCACGGGATCCTTCCGAGATAGGGGCTCGCTGGGTGGGTGATGCTCTTGGCACGGGGCCACTGTTGCCATCATGGTGTCCTTGCCCTGAACAGAGTGAGGTGGGGGCTTGGGGCCAGCCCCAGACAGCAGTGGTGCCCCAGGACCAGTCCTTGCCTGGAGGCAGAGCTGGCAGCAGATGTGCCATCGGGGGACAGTAGTGCCGCGGGAAGGGAGGAGAGGCAGCACGTGGTGTTGGCAGCAAACCACTGGCAAACCACATGGCCTCCTCTGAAAATCACGCTCGGGTGGCCCCAGAAGCCTTCAGAAGGCCCCACGTGGAGGGGAGGGAAGGATCCGGGCTTGATGGGGTCCCACCAGCTCCAGGAGGCAGGCTCCAGCTCTGCTGTCTCCCCGCCTTGGAGGTGATGCCCCAGAGCAGAGCTGGGGGCAGGCTGGAGTGGTGGATGGATGCCTTCAATGCAGAGTTACTGTCAAACCACCTCTGCCATTGTCCCCAGGTGGTGACAGCAGGAGGGCTACTTGTCAGGGGAAGCTGGAGCCATGGAGAGTGTGGGAGAGGGGATGGGAGAGGTCGGGTAGATGCTGTGACCAAAGGGGAGGGTGCTTTCCCAAGCAGCTCTCCCTGGTCAGGGTCCTGCTCCTTCAAAGCTGGGGACGTCTCCTGTCCCTCCCCATCCTGGGGGGATCCACCAAAGGAAAGGGAAGAAGATCCTGCTCTCCATGGCAGCTCTGGAGAGGATGGAGCTAATGGGCTTAAAGTGCATTAAAGCAGATTTTGGGGAGAAGCAGAGGAAAAACTGGCTAGCGGTTGAGGCAGAAGGAGACAGCCTGGGGAGCAGGGCAGCTCCCTGAGCAGGGAGCCAAGGAGCAGGACTGATGCATCCATCAGGCTGGGCAGGGCTTTTGCCATCACTGTTGCAGGGGTGGGGACAGGGATGTCCCCATGCCTGGTGTTACCCTGACTGGTCCTGGCTGCCCATACCCGGCCAGTGTCGGCAGCAGCCATATGAGCCAGCAGCTCCTGGCCATTAGCTTTGGGATTAGCCACTTAGGCGAGGAGAGCATCCTGGTTACATTAGGAGGCATCTTGACCTCAGAACTGTGCCCGCCAAGCCGTCCCGGCACATGGGACACAGGAGAGAAACTGCACACCACAGCATGACCTGGTGTTCCAGGGGACAGTGGAGCTCAGCTCCCTGCTCCCCAGCCCTTCCCCGGGGGAGGTGGCGTGTCCTTGGAGAGGAACAGCCTTGCCGATCCGTCATCAGCCACGCTGACTTCAGTCCTCCTCAGGGGGAAAAATCAAGCAAAATTGGGGGTGTCCTCTTGCCAAGCTTCGTGGGTTCAGCTGGAGGGGCGCTGCCCTGTCGATGCCGTTGCTGCTTCCCCGTGAAATCCCAGCAAATTTAATTCCAGCAAAAATAATGGAGAGAAAAGGTGATGCTGAAATAAAAAAGGAGGGAGATGATACCCGAAGGTCTGAATGGAACTAAATAGCGCTCTTTCCGTCTTTTCTTTATTTAGCTTCAATTTTTGTATTTAAATTGAGCAGGATCTAGCTGAAATGGAGTTAGTTCTGATGGACAATGCCTATTCAACCTAACTGGGGCTTATTCACAAGCCTTACGCCAGCTTTAACTACAGCAAGAAAGAAATGAGCTTCCTATTCATTTTGCTTGCACCTCAGTTCCGCTATCTTCCTAAACAGATTTTGGATTTCCAAGTGGTTTTTAACAAATAAGAACATCAGAAAATTTTCCTGGGGGTCCCCGAGGCTCTCAAAATGTTTGCAGAAGAGAAGTTTTCACCTTTCCCCACTAGCAAGGGCTGTGGGGTTTATCTGGGGACAAGTGTTCAAATCAGCAGACACTCTCAGATGGGTATCACAGGCAGAACAACACAGAAATAAAGTGATTTTCTATCTTTAGTACTGCGTTTATGGCAGGAGATGATGCCTAAGTCACAGCTGAGGCCAAAATCCCCTGGGTTGTGTTGTTCTCTGGTGGGAGCTGATGGAGCTGTGCCCAGGTCCCGGCTGGAGGACCACGTTATGGACTTAATTTTCTGCTGTGCCTCAGCCAGGAGCTGTTGGGTCCCAGGCTGTAAAGTGGCAGATGAGAGGCTTTGCTGTTGCTGCTCCTCCCATGGTTGGAGAGAGGTACCCAGGGGCCATACAGCATCCATTAGGACCTGGTCTCCACCCCTGGGGATATCTGTGCAAGCCCTGGTCCTTGTCCCCATCCTCTCTGCAGGACACAGTGCTGATGTGATGAGGAGAAGTGGGACCGTGTCATTCTGTTCCCCCTCCAAACCAAACATCATCACTTGTCCTCCTCCATGGGGACACAGTTTGTAGGTGAAGGGACCGCTCCCCCCAAAATCAGCCCCCCCAGCACCTACCCGCCTGCTGGGGTTCCCTGGGGAGGGGTGGGAGCGAGGGGATGGGAGCGGGAGGCTGCGTATCAGGCTCAGCACCCTCCGGTGCCGGGGAGAGCACGGTGCCGGTGCCGGTGCCAGCCACAGGCAGGGGCTGCCGCTCGCTGCTTACCCAGCTCAGGAGATGCAGGGAGGAGAGGGAGGAGGGAGAAAAAAAGCCCCTAAATGTCAGCAGCAGCAGATGAAGGGTGTTGGAAAATTTAATCTTCCAACTTTCTCAACTAATGTGACATTTGGATTTCCTTCCGATAAGCTATCAGCCCGAGAAGTTTCTTTCTTTTGCCTTTTTTCTTTCTTTTTTTTTTTTTTTCCCTTTCCTTCTTCTCTCCTCTGGCTGGTAATTTAAAAATAAATGGTCTAGAAAGATCTCTAAACAGTACCTTTGGCAAAGATTAAAAAAAGCGAAGGGGGATAGGGGAGCAGGCTGGCGGGAGAGGCTGATTGTTATTTATAACCTGGGCTGCTATAAAAGCAGGAACGTGGCTGGAGAAAACACTGTCTCCCTCCCCAGCATTAAATTGCTGCATTTCAGGAAAAGCTGAGATATTTAAGAAGCAGAAAGGCCCTATTGCATGGGCCTGGAGTTTCTCAGCCATGTGCCGGGGGCTGGCATTTATATTCATTAGTAGCAATCACGGCGTGCTGATATGAATATTTTGCAGGCTTTTCCAGACTTAACATTTTCCTGGGGAATTTCAAAGGATGTGTTGTGATCTCAGAGAGGTATATTCTTTATCGGGCTTGTGAGGAGCAGGATGCGGGAGGCAGGGATGCTGTCAGGGTGCTGCAGCTCGCAGGAGCTCTGCTGGTGCTGGGGGGACCGGGAGAAACACGGCAGGGGAAGGCTGTGGGTACGGGAGCTGCGACACCCCAGCCGTCATCCTGGAGCGGCCACCGGCGCCGTTTGCCGGATCAGCCCTGCGTTTGTCATCGGTGCTGCCATTTAAGCAGCCGTCATTAGCTGTGATGGCTCGTTCCCATGGAGATGAGCAATGAAGGGGGGGGGGGGGGTGTTGTCTCTGCATCCGCAGGAGCCACCCGGCCGAGGCATCGCTGCTGCCCCAGGTCACATCCCTGCCTCCATCCACAGCTCCAAACCCCATCACTGGTGGGGACCCCCCAGTAGCCCTTGTGCCCGTGGGCAGGCTGGCTCTCCTCAGCTGGTACCAGCCCGGATGCTATGGAGGGCAGGGACTTGCCAAGAGTGTGGAAGCTCCAGTAATGCCATGGAGTGGTGCCACTGGTGCATACTGGGTGTTGGGGCATCTCTGGGTTTTGTCCCATGACCGTCATTTTGGGAGACTCAAGAGAAAACATTGTGACTGGCAGCCCAGCTGCTAAAGCACTGGAGATGGCAAAGGCTCTCAGGGCGTGATGACTTCTTGCTGAAGCAATAAATATGTATAATATTGATATATTGCCATGGAGTCGATTTCTAATGGTGTGTAGCAAATAATATATTCAAACTGTAGCATCCATTTGTGTTATGTTGTACATATTGCGACAGATAAATAGATGTTTCCAAGTTCTTTTGAAATGTGATGATGAGGAATGCTGCAAAATCTGGCCGGGGGCCTGCCGAGATGCTCGCAGTTAAACCAGTCCAGGAGGACTTGAATCATCTTCTCCTTTGCTCTGATATAAATATAATGCAGAATTTCTTCCTCTGGCCTTCCCAAGGTGGTTCCTTGTAGCCTCAGCCTAGCACTGAGATGCCCCTGTCCCTGCCTGGGCTGGTGATGGCTCTGCTTGCCTTCATCCGGCTGGAAACGACCCCGCTTCAGGGGCCAAATTCAGCCTGGCTTAAACAGGAATAACTCGGTTGAGGTTGGAAGATTTATGGATAAAGGATAAAGGTGGCTCGGATAACATCAGCTCTTTCCGCGGGTCTGTTTGCCATATAGGTGTCAGTGATGCATGAAGTGTCCTACGTATAGATAGCTGTATATTTGTCTCCGAGATCTATGCGTATGCCTCTTTACAGCTACATGAATGAGAGCAGGCAGACAGCGCCCAACCTGGCAGAATACAAATTAGCCCCTCAGAAGTGGGTGATAAAATGGAATAATGATAAACAGAGGAGCAGTAATTATATACAATAATTCCAGCTCGGGTGAAGTGTGGAATAACCATGCCAGCGTCGGGGAAAATAGAGAGGGAGGGATTTTCCTAGATGCCGGCAGTGGTGGGGTCAGTGGATGGGCTGGACCCGGGCAGGGTGCCCTGATGGTTTGAGATGGGGAGGTGTCACCAGGACTTTGCAGGGCTCTGGAAAAAAAAAAAAAGTAAGGTTTTGGTGGCAGAGCAGAGTTTTTTGGTGCTGCAGGTGCCCTCGGGGCCGTGGCTGTATCTCAGTTAAAGCCTTTTTTCAGCAGCTGCCTCGAAATCACCGCCTGGTGCTCGCAGAGGTTGGCAGGACCAGCTATCGTGTCTGCCATCGCTTTCCCCCAGAGAACCGAGCCCCACATTGCTGGCAGACTTGGGTGGGATCCACTCCCCGGGGAGCCCATGGACCTGCGTGCACGGGGTGCCGGCTTTGCTGCAGCGTGGCAGCTTTGCAGGGTTCCAGCAGTCAGTTTTGTGCCTTTTCTCTGGATTTACGTGAAACTGAGAGCACAATCTGGATTTCGATCTTGGCGACGTGGCTGAGGGGAGGTGGGGACGGTCCCTGCCCGCCTCCCGCTTGGCTACTGCGGCTCTAATTGAGTTCAGCATCTTTCTGGGCGGCTGGAGCCCCTGCGCCGGGGTCGGCTCGGCAGCGTGTCTATGCTCACAATCCATCGGCTGGAATTAAATCCCAAACCTTGCATATCAATCCTGTTATTCTCCTGAAGTGTGGCGAATGCTTTGGCCACCCCTCACAATGTCAGGGGAATGTCACCGCCTTGGTGGCTGGCCAGAGCTGGCAGCAGGGGAGGTGGCTTCTCTCGGTGGCATCTGCGGAGGGGAGATGGGGAGGAGGGCCAGGATGGATTTTAAAGGTGCTTCATAGTTTACTTCCCAAATACGTGATTTTCCTTTAAATATATGGCTCTTCCCATGAGAAATTCAGATCTTTTGTCCCCTGTGCCTTTGCCCCTCTTCAGCAGGGACGTAGCTCTGGGGCCACAAAGGGCAGGAGCTTCAGCATCCTCCTCTTCCTCCTCCTCCTCCTCCTCCTCCTGACCCCAAGCATCTCACAGCCGGCTGCAAACAGCCTTCCCTGCCCACTGGGCCTGTGGCAGGGATGCGGCAGCTCGGAGCCAGCACTCTCTCCCAGGTTTCTTTGCTCCCAGTGGGATGGTGGAAGCGATTCCCCCAGCTGTGTACTACCCCAGTACCGGTACTGGTATCGTACTGGTGGCAGGGCCCCGGGAAGGGAGCGGAGGGCTGGGAAGGCGAGGGAGCGCGTTCCAGTGCCAGCAGTGGGGAATTCACCATCTCTCCGCCATAATTAAATATTGTTTGCATTGCTTATTGACAGAGCGCTAAGCTGCACTCCGGTTTAATTTGTTCTTTGATAGTTGCCTTTTGTTGCTAATTGATTTTCAAGGCTTTTTTTTATTTGATTTGGGGTTGGTTTTTTTTTTTGTCTGATTTAATACCTGCGTGCCACCAAAGCCAGAGAGGCAAGTGTAGCTGGCACTCGCCTTCATGCCCACCCGCTCCCCTGTGTCCCCGGGGCAGCACAGGCTTGTGGGCCAAATCCGGCACGGGATCCGGCACTGCCGGTCTCTGCGGGGGGACGTTTGGTGATGTTCCAGGTCCCCCACCCCCCCGGGTCACCCTATGTGCTCTGCTCCTTCCCCCAGGATGATCCCGACGGAGAGGAGATCGAGAGGGAGAAGTCCAACTCCTTGAAGCTGGAGTTCACCGACGATGCCAACTTCAAGACCAAGGTTAACTATTCGTACGCTGCCGTGCAGATCCCCACGGACATCTACAAAGGCTGTGAGTGCCCCTCCTCACCCACTCCGCTCCGCGCTGCCAGGCTGGGTTCAGCCCCCACCTCTCCTGCTCAGGGTGCCACAGCCCCGGGGACCATCACCCCGGGCTGCCCCGGCTGGGTCTCGGTGCCGGGACAGCACAGATGAGAGGCAGAGTCACCATGTTAGGACAGAGGTGACAGCCTGTCCCTCCCCAGGGAGCCTCGAGAGCTCAGCACAAACTGAAGAGGCAGATGGGGGACGAGGGTTTATTAGGGAAGGGATGGAAAATCAAGGAGAAGTGATAGTTATGGCACAGGGGGAAGCTCGGCTGAGATCCTCCCCGTGGAAGAGCTTGGCAAAGCTCGAGGAGGTTCAAAGGAGGTGCTGGTGATTCTCAGAGGGACGGAGCAGCTCTGTGCAGGAGCAGTTATGGAGATGGCAACTCCCAGCTCATGGAAGGGAGCGAGATGGGGCTGAGCAGTGGGACAGGGCAAAGCGGGGATGCTTCCTCTTGTTTTGGGGCTGCTGAGGGTATGAAAAGGGAAGAAGAGCAGCTGAATCCTGCGGGAAGGCAGTGAGGGCGATGGCAGGACAGTGTGATTGGAGGGCGCGGGCTGCTCTGGAGAGGGGGAGCAGGTCGGTGGGCCAGCCCAGGAGCAGGCAGGGAGGGATGAGCAGATGGGACAGGACGTGCCACACCAGCTTTCAGTCCCTGCCAGGAGGTGACACAGTCCCTGAGCTTCCAGAGCTCTTTCCTACCTCCCTCACCCTGCTGCGGTGGCTCGGTGACAGTCGGTCTCCATTTCCCTCTAGTGGCTGCTCTGCACTGAGCTGGGGACCGGAGATCCACCTCTCCAGCACCTGCGGGACACGTCCTGCACCCAGCCCCACACCCTGCTGCTGGGGGTCACCCCTCGTCTCCCCACGGTGGCACCACCGTCCCCACACCCCCTTGTCTCAGCGGCACTTGCCGAGGGCTTCTGTGTGGTCAGGGTGGTGACGGGGGGGGCTGAGCTTGCGTTCCCACCCAGGCTCATGAGCGGTGCAGCCGTGCTCGGAGCCGCCTCGGTGACACGATTTCACCACCGCAACGGCAGTGGATTTAGAAATTTGCAATTAGTTTTATTACCCAGCCAGCACGGGCCAGGCAGCTAATGAAGCACATCGTGCCAGCGGGGGGGCAGGCGAGGCGGGGGGGTGGGCTGTGCGGGATGAAATATTCATTACCCCTCAGCCCTGCTCTCCAGCCACTCGCCGTGGGACGGGAGCAAATTGGAGACTGTGGTGCTCCATGGACTCACCACCACTGGAGAAGGATGCTGGAGAGGGGATGGGGCAATGGGAGACCCCATGGTGGGGGAGAAAGGACCACAGCACAGGGATCCGACCCTGCCCAGCAACACCAGGGTGCTCTGAAAAGCCAGGGTGCAGGAGAGGGTGCTCAGCCACTGCACCCTGGAGAGGGGGTTTGGGGTGCAGGCACTGTATGCCCCCTCCTTCTGGGGACACTGGCGAGCATGGCCAGTCCCCACAGAGCCATGAGCAGGGAACATCTCCCTGGGGGGACCCGGCAGAGAGGCGCTATCGCTGCCTGGCACGCTAATTAAACCACTGCGGAGACGCCCTCCACCGTCACCCCTCACTACACACACAAATTACATCCTATATGTGTTTTATTTACTGTGCCATTTTTAATTAAATCTGCAATCGCTTGCTGGCGGGGCAGGGCTGGGCTCACCCTGATGGGGACGGGGACGAGATGGAGACAGGGCTGAAGATGTCACTTGGGGGGGTGGGGGGTGCTGACAGCTCTGACCTTGACCAAGGGGGACAGGAGCCACCTCGACCAGGGACACAGCCTTCCATCCACTGAGCGATAGCACGGGGGGAGTGTGGGGGCTGTGTTTGGGCACGGGGAGGGTATAGGGGTGGCCTTCATGCACAGGGATGCTATAGGGGCTGTGTTCATGTGCAAGGATGGTATAGGGACTGCAAGGATGTGCAAGGATGGTTATAGGGGCTGTGTTCATGTGCAGGGATGGGATAGGAGGCGTCTGTGTTCACAGGGCAGCTTTCATGCACAGGCATGTATAGGGGCTGTGTATGTTCACAGGGATGATATGGGGGCCTCATTCATCTCAGGGAGGATATAGGGGCTCCATTCGTGCTCAGGGGTGATATAGGGGCTGTGTTTGTGTGCATTCAGCATGACCCTGGTGTGGCTGATGAGCCCTGAGGGGCTGAGGGTGCAGGTGCTGCCAGGGCTGTTGGGGATGTGTCGGTGCCCATCTGGGGCCAGTGGCACTACCCAGGGCTGCTCGGGGCAGACAGGAGCCTGGGAAAAACCACGTCCTGTGGCAGAGCCAGACAAGAAATCATCCTAAGTGCCCAGATAACAGCGCTGGGTGCAGGCACGGCGCTGAGAAATGGTTGGGGAGAAAGGGTCGGAGTAAATCACGGTTTGAAGGCACAGCTGCCCGAGGGAAGAAGTCTTCTGCAGCGGTGGTGCTGGGATGGAGGGATCTAGAATGCACCCTGAGTGACACCTGCCTGTGTCCTGCCAGTGCCTCGAGGTTGTGGTGAAGGTTTGAACGGGTGATGATGGTGTTTCAAGGAGGGACATGTGTGGGAGAAAGCCTTAGGAGAGCTAAATCTACTCCTCAAACACATGCCAGCTCCCTAGCAGCACTACATCAGTTGATCTGCCCAATGCCAAGGAGAGGGACTGCTCCAGGGATCTTCTGCACCCCAAAAACGCATTGGGGGTCCCCCAGAAGGGTACAGTGCCTGATCTTGGGGTGCTCCTGGCTGCCCACTCCCACCTGTAGTCGCACAGCTGGCTCCTCCATGCCACGGTCCCAGGGTGGCCCAGCATGGGCTGCTGGTGGACACCATGGGTCTCCCCCCACCTGCCCAGGGCTTGGGGCACCTGTGGCATCTGGGGTGCTCTGAAGGGTCCTGTGAGCATGGGGAGGTCCCATTGTCCCCAGGGCAGTCTCCCCACCTGCTGGGCGGCCCTGTACCTGCCTCGCCATGCCGGCCCCCCCGCGCACTGCCAGCCCCCCTTGATTAATCACAGGCTGGGGCTGCCGGCAGCTTATCTTTTGCTTTAATAGCTGAATAATTTAAAACGGCTGTTTGCCGGCATCTTAATTGCTTTTGCATCAGGTGCAGCGGCCGGCGGGGATGCAGAGAGGGGCCCGGGAGGCTCCGTGTGCCCCTGCAGGGACACAGCCCCATGGTTTCCCAGCTGGTGACCGTCCCCAGGGAGCGGGGCTGGCACAGTGGCAGGGGGAGCGGGGCTTTTTCGCAGGAAGGGGATGAGAAGGCAAGCTGGCTGCCCCAGCGGTGGCTGTCCCTGCTCCAGGGGATGGGGACACTGAGTGCTCAGGTGACCGCCAGAGTGTGGCTCCCATCCCTGGGGACAAGGGACAACAGGCTGATGCCAGAGCCCTGTGGGAGTGAGGGAGTCAGGGGGCGCGGGAACAGCTGCAAAGCCCCTGTGGGCTCTTCCATGGGAAGGGGCAGAGGGGACACGGGGGACACACCACGTCTCCCTCCCTGCCATCACCACGGGGACACCACGGTCCCTGTTTACCCCCAGCCCACCCCAGGCTCTGCTGCTCCCCCCGCACCCACCCGCCTCCCCCGGCTCTGTCTCCCGCAGCCACCGTCATCCTCAACGAGCTGAACTGGACGCAGGCTCTGGAGAACGTCTTCATCGAGAACCGGAAGGAGGATCCCTCCCTGCTCTGGCAGGTGTTCGGCAGCGCCACCGGCGTCACCCGCTACTACCCCGGTGCGTGGCGAGGGGCAGCAGGGGGCAGTTGGGGGGGCTGGCTGGGGGAGATGCAGGTGAGCATCCCCCAACACCAAGGCACCGGCCCTGGTAGCCACCCGGCACCGTGTAACCGTGCTGCACCAAAGCCATAGGTGTGAGCTCCCCACCAGAGCCTGCTGCTTCCTTGGCCGTGGGCATCCATCCCTCTGTCCTGTCCCCAGCCTCCCCTTGTCCCCCACCCTGGGACAGCCCCACATCACTCACTGCCTTCCTTCCCCCCTGCAGCCACCCCATGGAGAGCCCCCAATAAGATCGACCTCTACGACGTGCGCAGGCGGCCCTGGTAAGGGGGAACCAGGTGGGGAGGGGGGGTTTTTGCCAGCCCTTCCCCTCCCCTCTTCATTTCACACACGGTTGGCGTTGGCAAAGAGACACCGTAGCACGGGCAGGGGCATCCCAGCTCCCGCTCCC
>JAOQGH010000003.1:18079752-18120765 GCA_025769975.1 Gallinago jamesoni | reverse complement strand
TCCCAGCTCCCGCTCCCCTCTTCCCAGGAAAGCAGAGGGGGGTGGAGAGATAAATCCTTGGATACAGATCAGCTGTGCAGAGCTGCCCCTCGCCCTGCTCCCACCTGCAGGCGCTCAGTCCCGGACAGCATTCCCATCCACACGGGAAAGCAACCAGCCCTGGGGAGCCGGGAGAGAGAAGCGGGCAGGCAGTGCCAGGCTGGGGTTAAGCGGTCGCTCCGAGCAGCCATTCAGCCACACACCGAGGGAGGCGGGATCGAATCCCTTCCCCTTAGCCCAGGTAGAGGTGTTGGTTTGGCAGCACTAATTATCAGCTGCTAATTATCATGCAGCTGGGGGAGCTGCGGCCCCGTTCTGCCCACAGCTGCTGCCTGAAAGCGTGGGCATGGAGAGGAGAGTGGGCACAGGTCCCCGGCATGTGCCCGGGGAGCCCTGTATCCCCCGGGGGAGCACCCCCTGCCTGCGCCGGGAGCTGCCCCCACTCCTTGTCAGGAAATTAATGGCCCTGCTACTGTGCTTAATTGTCTTTGATTGCTCCACATTAATTATTAACTGTTCTCCACCAGGGCGTCCATGCAGGCTATTGGCAGAGGGAGGGCTGGCAGGCCGTTTCGGGGGGGTGCTGCTGATGCATATGGGGGCTACCATGCCCAGCTGCCTGCCCGCTACCGCGCTGGCCACCAGCTTGCTCAGCCGGCCACGGAGGAGCAGCAGCACCCTTTGTGCTGGGGGGCAGCACACCCCCTGGGATGCCCCTTTGGGGTCCTCTCCTGCCCTCACCCCGGGGTCCGGTGTGGCACACAGCCCCCCCCGGCAGGGGCCCCGGTGCTACCAGCAGCCCAGGCAGGGTGGCCAGCGCCGCTCGCTGCCTTCCCCTCCCTTGATGAATGGCACTATTAAGCACAGCCTTCTCCCATGGAGCCCGGGGTATTCATCTGAGCGGGGCAGCCGGAGATGGATGCGCTGCCACAACCCATTACGGGCAGCATCTTAGTTGTGCTCCTCACCGCGCCAGCAACCCAGCCCTGGGGAGTGGGGTGGGCACCGAGCCCCCCACGTCCCCCCCCCTCCAAGTCATCAGGAAGCCTGCAAGCAGCTTGCTGCCCCTCCTGCACCCCAGCACGAGGCGGGGGGGAGGCTTGGGGTGCATGTGACACCCATGCCAGGAGGGCCCCACATGCCAGCATCCTGCATCCCGCATCCCACCTAGGTAATCACTTGCAATTAAGGAACATCAGGACCTGGGATTAGAAATCAGAGCCTGCCCCTTCCCCAGTCCTCCCCAGTAATGGCGAGTAATTGATACTAATAACACACTAATTAATTCATGTCAGGCCTGATCCTGATCAAACCAATAATGAGGCTGCCTTGGACTTCAGCCACGGCAGGATCAGGCCCTACGCGGTGGGGTGCTTGCCGGGTGGGTGCTCAGCACCCTGCCAGCTCTGTCCCATGCAGGACAGCACAGTGGGGCTGGGAGCAGGAGCGGGTTCTCTGAAGGGTAGGGAAGGGTTCCCTAATTGTTTTCGGGGGGGGAGGATTTACGTAGTTTTATTATTTTTCCTCCTCGTTGCTAAAAATAACCTAATCAGCCTGGCCTTTGAAGCTACCAGGGGGGTAAATAGCATCTTAATATGGATGTGTGTGTCAGCATAATCAGCGCGCAGAAAAGAGCCTGTGATGATGGAAGAGTTTAGCATTTAGAGCTCATTAAGCTGATACGGTACCGAGCGGCGGGTCGCTGGCGGTCTGCCGTGCCGTGCCGTGCCGTGCCACATCCCCGCCTCCACTCGCCTGCCGCCACCTTGTCCTTGCTCCTTGCCACAGGGTGACCTCAGCCATGGGGTGTGCGGGCTCTGGCCCCCCGGCCACCTGTGCCCTGGCAGAGCTTTGCTCTTAGGCTGCACCCAACAGGGTCGGGGTGTCCTGTCCCCCCCCAAGATGAGCCGAGCCTGCTGACCCCCCCTCTGTGCCCTGCAGGTACATCCAAGGCGCCTCCTCCCCAAAGGACATGGTCATCATCGTGGACGTGTGAGTACATGGGTGGGGGTGACCATGCCTGGGCTGAGCCAGGCCAGGATGGTGGCACAGCCCGCCAGGGTGACACTGTCCCGCTGGTGGCCCTGCGGGAGCTGTGTGGGACAGTGCTGCTGGGGAGTCCCATGCCCCCTCGCTGCCGAGCCCCAAGCACCCCTCTCTTCTGCCAGGAGCGGCAGCGTGAGTGGCCTCACCCTCAAGCTGATGAAGACCTCGGTCTATGAGATGCTGGACACCCTCTCGGACGATGACTATGTCAATGTGGCATCGGTGAGTGCCATGGAGTGGGTGGTTGGGCTGTGCCCCCTGGGCAGCTCCCAGCTCCCCACCACAGGAGCCCCTTGCCCACAGACCCACCTGGCCAGGGGTTCTGCAGAGAGAGAAATGCCTTTTTTTTTCCTTCTTAACCACCAACCTGGGCACAAGCAAGGAAACAGCTGCTTGGAGCTCATCTGTATATGGTGGCAAACGAGAGCCACCTCTGTCGCAGGGCGTTTGGCAGAGATGCTCCCGGGGTGATCGCAACCAGCCACCTCCTCTCTGTCACCAGCCAGTGACATCATGATCCCCGTGGCGATGTCACCAGCCCGTGACCTCACGCCAGCACGGTGGCCCTGCCGCCACATCTGTGCATCGCTGGGCGCCCAGCCCATGCCGGCCCTCCCCTGTCTGGCCGCAAGCACGCCGGCGCTAATTAACGTGTCTGGCCCGGCTCCGTTAGCTGGATCGCTGCTCCCCTAATGAAGGGGCCCTGTTGCCAGCTAATGAAGCCGTAAGCGAGAGGCAGCACCTGCTCCTGCTGCCGGCACAGCACGGCGCGGCCGCTTGCACGATCCTGGGGGGTCCCGCAGAGGTGTCAGCATCAGCTGGCCCTGGGACGTGGGACACGGGATGCTCTGGCCACCCCCCACCCATGGGAGCTGAGCGTGGCAGGCGGTTTGTGCCCACCTTTGGGTCCCCGTCCCCTTTCTGCCACCCGCTCCCCTCCCTTTTGCCTCCCAGTTCAACGAGAAGGCGAAGCCGGTGTCGTGCTTCAAGCACCTGGTGCAGGCCAACATCCGCAACAAGAAGGTCTTCAAGGAGGACGTGCAGGGGATGGTGGCCAAAGGCACGACCGACTACAAGGCTGGCTTCGAGTACGCCTTCGACCAGCTGCAGAACGTGAGCCGGGGGCTGGGCTGAGGGCTGGCGGGGGGGACACAGAGTGCACCCGAGGGGGCTGGGGGCGGTGGGAGAGCTCCAAGCCCCTGGCTGCTGCCCTGTGCCTGGGGCTTCGACATGTAGAGGGCTCCTTGATCTCCCTGCAATGCCATGGAGGGGGTGGGACATCCCCAAACAGCCAAGGTTTTGCTGGAGCCACTGCCCCTCTGAGTTATGAAAAGTGAGCAGGGCTGGGCAGAGGGGGCCAGCTCCAGCCGGACACTCTGCCGGAGGCAAAATGAAGGTGAATGGTGCCATTACACACCGAGTGGCAATAGCCACAACGTCATTGCCAAGCAGACGGCATCCCTTCTCCTTCCCATTCACCCCGGCCACCCTCAGCCCAGAGAAACAGCCCAGGAAAAGAGGTGGGTCGGGGTTAGCCCTCCTGGCCCACCACCATTCCTGGCTGCATCCAGCCCAGTTCCCAGCCGCATCCCACCCCACGCCTGCCACCGCTCGCTCGAGGTCCGGCCTCAGGTGCCGTCTCTCTGCCCCACAGTCCAATATCACACGTGCCAACTGCAACAAGATGATCATGATGTTCACAGACGGCGGCGAGGACCGGGTGCAGGACGTCTTTGAGAAGTACAACTGGCCCAATAAGACGGTGAGGGGCTGTGGGGCTGTGTGCTGGGCTGGGGCCGCTCAGCAGGGAGGGAATTGGCTGCTCCATCTTCATTGATGGCTTCCGCCTTGTTTGCCATCGTTGCCATCCTCTCCCTGACAGCCTGCTCCTGCACCGAGCTGCTGCCCTGGTAATGGTATGGCTGATGTGCCAGTGCCTTTTATAGCTGGCTACCACCTTGGTGTGCACAGGACTAGGCATGGGCTGCTGGGGAGGGGATGGGACTGGTGGGCTTCCCCAAGCATGGGGAGAGCGCTGCGGGTGGGCAGATGAACTGGCAGGACTGAAGACCTCCACTGAAGACCTGTGGAGTCGGGGGGTTCTGGTCCATGCAGGACCCTTGGGAAGCACAGACCCCTCTGGGTGCAGTGTGAGGACCCCTGGAGTAGGCTGCTTGGGTCAACGCAGTGGCACTGGGGAGCAGGGCTGGTCGAGGCTGGGCAAGTAGAATGCTGGCCAGCACTTGCAGGAGCCACCTTCTGCCCACCTGTGCTTGGCCACCACCAGCCTGGTCTTGGGGCCCATGGCAGGCGATGCCACACTGTCCCTGGGAGGCTGTCATCAGCCAGGGGCACCAGGTGTGGAAACTGGGGTGCCCAGCGGACGCCCCTCAGCGCTGCGCTCTGCTACAGGTGCGGGTCTTCACCTTCTCCGTGGGGCAGCACAACTACGACGTGACCCCGCTGCAGTGGATGGCCTGCGCCAACAAAGGTGAGCGGGGCTGACACCCGGCTGGCACGGGGGGCTGTGGGGTGCTCACCCCTCGCCTGGGGCGGGGGGGGTGCTCTGCTGTGTGCTGCTGTGGGCACGGCGCTGGCTGCAACCCTGGGCGGCAGGACAGCCAGACTGCTGGACAGGCAGACAGACCGCTCTCCAGCTGCTTTTCTCTTTTTTTTTTTTTACCAAGGTTACTACTTTGAAATCCCCTCCATCGGCGCCATCCGCATCAACACGCAGGTACGGCCGGGGGCTGGCAGGCAGGGCAGGCAGGGTGCTGGCAGGGAAGGTGCTGGCAGGGAAGGTGCTGGCAGGGAAGGTGCTGGCAGGCGGGCAGTGCCACCTTCCTGGGGTGCCCTGCCTGGGGTCCCCCGCTGCAGAGAGCCCAAAGGCTGGCAGCCAGCGTGGCAGCGAGCTGGGGAGCTGAGCCCTCAGCCAGACCTCACGCTATTGAAATAAGTCATTCATCTTCCGCGGCTCCCCACGGACCTGCTGCCTTTTGAGTGACTAATTATGAAACATCAGGCGTTAATCAGCAGAGAGCAGAGCTGAGTGCAGGCAGGGAGCGTGAGCAGAGAGCGAGCGCGGGCAGGGCCAGGCTCTTCCACCCCACACCCCATCTCCCTGCCCCTTTTCTGCCCCTTTTCTTTGCTGAATGCACTCGGGGTGCCATTATGGGCAAGTGACAGGGGTCCCCAAGCCAAGCAGCCCCTCAGGGCAGGGCTGGCATTGTGGCACAGGGGCTGCCCCCCTACCCAGAGGTCTGCCTTGGCCAGGTGAGCCAGGGTAAGGGAAACCTGCCCCAGGAGAAGATCCCAAAAGGCTGGTGGGGGCAGGCAGGGAGACAACAGCGATGTGGTCCAGGCGTGACAGAGCAAACCCAGCCCCGGGGGACGTCCGGGAGCTGGGGGGGCTCTGTCTGGCACTGCCTGAGGACCCCCTGCCTTGCCCACTCGTGGCCAGTGGGGAGCAGCACCTTATCTGCATCTCGACACACACATTTGGTTCCCAGCCGGAGCCATTACCCTCGGGTTTGGTAGCTGCCAAGCCCCTTCCCCTAGCTCAGCCTGCAGCTGGGGGTTGGCACCCAGACACCTATTAATAGTCCCTGGGGTGGGCATGGGGACAGGGGTGTCACCAGGTTGGAGCAGGGAAGCATCTTGGCTGCCATGTCATGCTTTCCCCAACACTGCATCCCTGCAGGAGTACCTGGATGTGCTGGGCAGACCCATGGTCCTGGCCGGGAACCGAGCCAAGCAGGTTCAGTGGACCAACGTCTACCAGGATGCCCTGGTAAGGACCCCCCTGCCCCAGCATGTCGGGGGGGGGACACGAGCCCTGAGGCCCTGCACAGCCCTGGGATGTGGATGGGAACACCAGCCTCAGGGTCCTGCACAGCACATGCCCCCATGTCCCTTGCCGGGGGAGTAAACCTCCTCTGCATCCCACCCCAACTTGGGGTCCTGGGGCCAGTGAGGGGCCACGGGACACTCTTCTGTGCTTGTGCAGGGGCTGGGCCTGGTGGTGACAGGCACGCTGCCGGTGTTCAACCTGACAGAAGACAGCAGTGACAGGAAGGTAGGAGACTGGGGCTGCACCGGGACCCTGGTGTGGGGCTCTGGTGGGATGGGGAGAGTGCCCTGATGCTGGGGGGGAGGGAGGGGAGGAAGACTGGCACCCCTGGGGTCCTGCCTGCTCTACACCCCCTCCCTGGTGTGAGACCAGGGGTGCCTGCCATCTGCAGGACCCAAAATGGCTTTGGGTAGCTCTCCCGGGTCAGTGGGGACAGCTGGCAGCCACAGATCCCTGGGGGGTGCAGCATCCCATGGAGGGCTGCTGAGGGACTGGCACATCCCAGCTTGTGCCCCTGTGGTGTCCAGATCTGACCCACACGTCCCCAGAGGGCAATGAGGTCTATCTCCCTGTTTCCCTGTCCCCGCACTGGTGGTGGCAGGTGACAGCCCTGCTCCCACCTCCCTCCCTCCTTCCATGCGCTTCCTTCCAGAACCAGCTCATCCTGGGAGTGATGGGGATCGACGTGGCTCTCAACGACATCAAGAGGCTGACACCGCGATACAACGTGCGTGGGGGCACCTACGTCCCTGCCTGAACCCACTATGGGAGCCCACTGTGGGGACCCCCAAGTTGCCCCATACACACACCAGCACCCCATAGCACCTCCAGCAGTACTGGTGGTAACAGGGTGCAGAAGCCATGGTTGCAGGCAGGGACCAGGGTAGGCAGGCACACAGGGACCCAGAGCTGGGTGATGCTCTGGGACCCGGATCGGAGCTGGGTGATGCTCTGGGACCCAGAACATATCCAAAACCCTTGCAGGGTCATTGGGGAATACACCTGGGGAAAGGGCAGCGGGCAAAATCCAGAGCCGGGGTGAGAGATGCTGTTGGCCTGGGAGTAGAAATAGATGGATAGAAGGGGCTGAGCCCCAGGGGTGGTGTGGGGGGAGCTCTGCCCGCAGAGGTGGGGGTGATCCCACTGGCACAGCACAGCATGGCACGCCACAGAGCCATCCGGCCACCTTCATCCCTCCTCCTGTCCTCCCGCAGCTGGGGGCAAACGGTTACGTCTTCGCCATCGACCTGAACGGCTACGTCCTGCTGCACCCCAACCTGCAGCCCCAGGTAAGGAGGGACCCGTGGGGGTGGCAGCAGTGGGGGTTAGCTGGACCCCGTGGGGTGTGTGGCTTCCTCGGGGTTGTGGGAGTTGTGATGAGTTTGTCTGGACTCAGCGGCACCTGCGGGAGCCCCTGAGCCCTGCCCTTGCTCTCCCTTTCTGCCTGCAGATCATCAATTTCCGTGAGCCGGTGACACTGGACTTCCTGGATGCCGAGCTGGAGGACGAGAACAAGGAGGAGGTGGGCAGACCCGGGGACAGCTCTTGGGGTACAGGTTGCCCCCCCACCCCACCCCCCCCGCCCTGATCTGCATCCTGCCATGGGGAGCCCTCATCCAAAGGGGCAGCCCAGCTCCCGTGGGGCCACAGTGGGGATGGGAGCTGGCTCGCTGTCCCCTGGGGCCAGCAGCTCTGGGCTGCTAGCTCCTGTGCCTTGCGGGTCCCCAGTGCCACCCTACTGGGGTGAGTGCCGCATGGCTGGGCTCTGTGGCCCTCAGTCGCCTCCGTGTCCCGCAGATCCGGAGAAGCATGATTGATGGGAATGACGGGCAGAGGTTCATCAAGACCCTCATCAAGTCCCTGGATGAGGTAAGGCTGCAAGGGGAAGGGGGTCCCAGCCAAAACTATGGCCACGCTGAGCACCCAGCCCCAGTGGCAGGGAGTGAGGGGCCATGTCAGACACTGGGCTCAGAGCCAGGGGTCCCGTGCCACCTCTCTGGCTGGGTCTCGGTGCCACCAAGGCCTGACTGGCTCCCTCTGACCTGCAGCAATACATCGACGAGGTGTTCAGGACCTACACGTGGGCTCCCATCAAAAGCACCAACTACAGGTGAGCGGCGCTGCCGGTGCACCCCGTTATCATCCGGACCCCTACCAGCACAGGGCTGTGGTCTCATGCCTGCAGCTCGGGAGGTCCCTGAGGCCACCAGGAACGTGTCCCCACGGGCTGCAGGGTCGGAAACATGCCGTCGGATCACTGCGTGCAGTCAGTGATGCTCAGCGGCGCTCCCAAAATTGCTGCCCGCCATTATTTGGCACTGCGGACCTGGGCCACGGTCCCCAGGGCTCGAGACAGGCCCTGCAGGGCTGGTGGGCAAGGTGCTACCACTGCCACCGCCTGCCTGCACAACCAGGGGCTGGCACAGGTCTCTGCCTGCTCTGAGGTGGGTGATGGGGACACGCACCCGCCCCGCAGCACAGGACAGCGACTGAGGAGGAGGAGGACTGCGTTTATTGCCCAGTTTGCACCGCTTTAGACCGGCAGATGTGCACAAAAGAGCCCAGCATCGTCATGACTCTGCTGTCCAACCAGTGCTGCCTTCATCCTGTGAGGAGCCGTGCAGTCCCCTGGCTGTACTCTCCTCCTCCTCACCACCCAGCTCAGGAGGGGCCAGCAAGGGTCAAGGCCACCTCCTAGAGCTGTCAGATGTCCCCTGCACACTCCTGGATCTGTCTGCCACGGTGGCACCTCTCCAGAGCCAAGCAGCGCTGTCAAGGAGGGAACAATGACACAGGGTGACATGGCTGTGGCCAGGTCCATAGGGTGAAAAGCGCTGCCTGCGCTCCCGTGGCTCCACGTTGCAGCAGGAACCTTCCCCAGGGTTCCCTGGGACACCATCAGCCCTGAGTGGCACCAGCACCGAACAGAAAACACACACCACCCTCCTCTTGCCACCTTTTCTTTGGGGTGCCACCACCTCTGCCCTCTATGCTGGTGTGCCACCACCTCTGCCAATGTTTTTTGGGGTGTCACCACCTCTGCTATACTTGCTGGGGTGCTCGGTCTGTGCTGCCAGCTGCAGACAGGACAAGCTGGAGGGGTGGCTTGGAGGGCAGATCAAGGTCCTGGTGGCTCAGGTGCAGGCGTGACATGCCATGAGAGTCAGGAATATGGCCCTCACCCACCAGTGCTCACTTACCCCAGGCAACACCTGGCACAAATGGCATCACCAAAGGCCACCAGCTGCTGCAGCTGGCACCAAGGAGCCTGGCTCTCTCCGGCAGCATGTCCTGTGGGTTCAGTAGCCCCAGCACTACCTCTTGCCACCTTCTTTGCCACCCCCATCCTGCACCCTGTGTGCCGTACCCCTGGCTGGTGAATCCCTCTCCTTCCTGGCTCACCCAGTGCCTGTGTAATGGCTGTCTTCAGCCCCTCCTGGCGGGGAAGGTTTTGTTCCTTTTTTTCAAGGGCTGTGTCTCTTTCTTCCTTCCTTCCTCCTTTACAGGGGGTATCATATCCCTCTTCCATATGCATCTCACTTGCTTTCCAGGAAGGCACATTCTGCCCGTCTGAGCCTTGGCTCAACAGGCTTGCCACCTCCTGTGCTTGGGGTTGCCCTGGGATGGCCCTGGGTGCCACCAGGATGGCCCTAGGTACTGTGAAGATGGCCCTGGGAACAACCCTGGATGCCACCAGGATCGTCCTACACAACCCAGGATGACCCTGGGTGCTCTGGGGCTGAACCAGGGCAACCCAAGGTGGCAGTAGGTGTGCTGGGGATGGCCCTGGGTGCCACCAGAATGTCCCTGCATGTTCCAAGGATGACCCGGGGTGCTCCAGGATGACTCTGGGTACCCTCAGGACAGCACTGAGTGCAGACCTTGGAGAGAAGGACATGGCAGGGTGCGCCGGAGGCCAGCATGGCGATGCTGGATGCTATGGGCCAGGGTTGGGTACTTCTGGGGGGGGGTTGGGGGGGGTGGGCAGGGGCTGGGGGCCAGCCAAGGGCTCTGGGTGGGTGTAAAGCCTTACGCTGCCCATCTGCTCTCCCCCTCCGCAGCCTGGGGCTGGTTCTGCCGCCCTACAGCACCTACTACATCCAGGCCAACCTCAGCGACCAGATCCTGCAAGTGAAGTGTAAGTAGCCCCTGGCTTTCCCCGCCGCCCCCGTATCGCACCCCCGCTCGCCCCCACGCCAGCCCGCGACTCGCAGGGGGAGAAACACGAAGCAAAAAGTTGCAAAAAAAGAGATAGGGATCACTGTGAGAGGCCAAAAGAAAAAAAAAAAAAAAAAGAAAAGAAAAAGAGGAAAAAAAAAAGAAAAAAATAAAAATCAGAGAGGCATGAGTAGAGGTGAAGGCACAGAGGGAGAGGAGCTGCCTGCCCGGGGAGCCCCAGGGTGCCAGGGCTTGGTCCTTACACCTCACACCCCAAAACCTGAGCCCCAGGCTGCAGGCAGGCGCTGCCCGGCGCAGGCAGAGGCTGTGCCCCTGCCCCTTCGCCGCCTGGGGACGAGGGGTGACGCTGCAGCAGCCAGTTAATTTGCGAGCCTGGGAAAGTTTGCATGGATCTCTTTAATTTTCTTTGGTTTATTACGATTCTTTAGTTTCGGTTTCAGCCATTTATTCTTCTTTTTATGAGTTCGGTTTCGGTTGGTTTCAATTTTCGTTTGGAATTGATCTGTGTACATGTGTGTTAGCCTGGCCCCCCCCTTTCTCTCTCTTTCTCTCTCCCCCCGACCCCCAAGCCTTTTTCCCACCACAGGTCCATGCTACTCCCGGGGACCCTCTCCCCCATGGCAGAACCGGACCCTTCCCCTCTCCCCTCCGGTTCCCCCCATTTCTCCCCGGTGGCTTGACCCCAGCCCAGCTCCGGATCCGGCCCCTGCTGCCCCCTCCATCCTTCGGCAGGAGCCCCGCATCCCCGCGGGGACGAGGCCAGGCTGTCCCCCGTTCCCGGGAGGGGGGACCCCCCAGTCCTCCCCGGCTCTGCCCGCCATGCCGTGCATGCCCCCCAACTCAGTGAGGACATTTCGATATCAAGACTGTTGCAACTGTTTGCTACTGACTCTCATTTTCCTTTGGAGTATTGAATATATATATATATATATTTCTCTAGTTATATCTTTGCATTTTTTTTTTTTTATTCTTATTTCACCGTGGCCTTTTCTTTTCCTTTCGTTACTGGGTTTTTCTTTCTTTTTCTATTTTTCATGTCGTTTTTTGCAAGAGGTTTCCTTTTGGTATGATTATGATACACAATATTTTTATTCAAACGGCGATTGAATAAAATATTGTTTGTGCCCCCCTTCCCCCTTTCCACCCAACCCCCTTTTTTTTTGTTTGTTGTTTTTTTGTTTGTTGTTTTTCTTGCTTTCTCTCTATGGTGGATTCACACAGTACCAAACATCAAAATGAAGGGCAAGTATTTTCAGTCTCAGACCACTCACCTTCACCACCCCGTCCCCCGCCCCGTGTCCAGTCCCCCCCCCAGCCCCCCTGCTTGCCCATCTCCCTGCCCGTTTGCCACGCCGAACCTGCAAACCGCCACCGACTCGCCCTTCCTCCCTCCTCCTCCTCCTCCTCCTCCTCCTCCTCCTCCTCCTCTCCTCCAGTTCCCCCTTTATTTGAAAGCAACATGTCTTGTTCTGTCCATGAGAGCTTTGTCACGACAATCCCCCACTCCCTCCCTGTGCATCGCTCCCAAACCTGGTTCGATATCGTTCAAGAGCCGATCTCGTATGAAAGTCTGCCGTTTTCAATCCACGAGGTTTTTTGTAGCTAGTTTGACACCCTGCTCTTCCTCCTCCCCCCCCACCAGCACCACCCTCTTCTTGCTCCTCTCCCTCTGCTCGTCCTCCTCCCAATCCTTCTCCCCCTCCCCAATCCCAGCTCCTCTGCTTCCTCCCTCCCTAAGACAACTCAACCTGAAAGGGATAGGGCTGTGCAGGGAGCGGGGGGCTGTGGGGTGGGTGCCCGAAGGTGAGGGGGGTGGAAGGTGGGTGGGGGACCCAGTCCTCCGCTGCCATCGCCCCCTGGGACAGGCTTTTCTGGGGAAGCCCCCCAAGCAGAAACCCTGGGCAGAGGCGGGGATGGGACCACCCGTGGGGGGTGGTGGGCCTGGCCCCGCAGGGTTGGGGGGTGTCTGAGCCCTGGGGTGCCACACTGCCCGCCCTCACTGCTGCTTGGTGGCTGTCCCCGCTGCCCCGGGGCTCAGCATGGCATGAAGCCCCCGGTGGCCATAGCATCCCGGTGTCGTCCATGCCCCCCCCGGCGCGGCCAAATTTGAGCCCAAAGTCCCACCGAGGCAGGTGGGGGGCTGTTGGGGCTGGTACCCCCCTGCAGCGGAGCGGGACATCGCCCATGCAACCCAGGGCAGGAGTTAGCCCTCATCCCTGCGATGCCCAGCCACACGCCAGAGCAAGAGGGACCCCATGGGGCTGGACCCACAGCTCCCATGCAGCCCCGGGGTGGGCAGGAGGACACCCGGGTACACACAGTCCTGGGGGGGGTTAACCCACCACCACACTCCCTCCCGCGTGCCCCCCAGCACGATGGCACCCACCGGCTGCCTGCCTGGCAGGGGCAGGGGGAAGGCTGTGGGGGGCACAGCGAGGGCTCGAGGGGGGACGGGGCCAGGCAGGCAGCGGGGACAGCGGGGAGGTGGAAGTGTCACCCTCAGCCCTGTTCTATCAGCTTTGAGTTGCCTCCTCCCGGCGCCCCTGCGATGGCAATGCTGATGGACCAAGTACGAGTGTTTTGTACTCCTCTCCTCCTCCTCTTCCTCTCATCGGCTTGTACCCAGCCCCAGCCCTCGGAGAGCAACAGTCCAACCTCTGGCTGTGCCCTGCAATGCACCCGGGGCCGGCAGGAGGGCAAGGGGGTGGCAGTGCCCGCCGTGGGGGGCCCCGTAGCACCCTCGCATGCAGCCCCTAACCTGGCTGAACGCCACATCTGCCGCCCCTCTGCCGGTGGGGTCCCCCCGAGGCACCCCAAACCTTGCCGGGGGCTGCCACCGCCCCCTTAAAGCAGAGCGAGGTGCCGGGCTGGTGGGCGAGCGTGGGTCCCCGTCCCTGTTGGGGTCCCACCGCCCCGGGGAGGGATGGGGGGCCACCAGCGCCCAGCGGCGCATTGCACGGCACTTTGCTGGGCGGGCAGCCTCTGGTTGGACTGTCCTCGGCAAGGTTCCCCGTTTGGCCATGTCGATGCCTGAAAAACTCCTTTCTTTTTTTCTTCTTTTTTTTTAAATTAATTTATTTCTTTTTCTCTCCCGACAACCAAGTGTTTTGGTGATCCTCCTCCGGCCAGGAGAGCGCAGCATGCGGTTCCCTGCCCTCGCCCACCCCTACAACCCCCCAAACTACACCTCCCACCCCCCGAGAGAGAGACGCCCCCACGCCCTCCCAAACATGCATATATATACATGTGCGCGCATATATATATGTGTGTGTGTCTGTGTGTCCCTGCGTACACGCCACCGGCCGCGCGTACGCAACCGCCCGCCTCCAGCCCGCGACCGAGCAAATTCCAGCCGAGATGGGCAAACCTCTCCCGATTTGGCTATAACTTTCCTTCCCGTGCGGTGCCAGCGACAGCAGAACGGCCTTTTCCTTTCTCTCTTGTTACCAAGAGCAGCAAACGCCTTTTTTTTTATTTTCGTCGTTGTTCCCTCCACCACCACCCTCCCCACCCCACCCCTCTCCCTCTCTCTCTCTCTGTCCGTCTCTCTCCCTCCTGGCCCCCCCCCTCCCCGGCGTCCCCCGTCCCCCCCTCCCCGCCGGATAACCTCCCCTTTCTGTTGCAGATTTTGAATACCTGCTGCCCAACAGCTTTGAGTCGGAGGGACATGTGTTCATTGCTCCCAGGTAGCTTTGTGTGTGCGCTTGCTGAGGTGTGCATCCGCCCCGGCCCCCCTGCCGAAACCCACCCCACACCCCCCCCCGACACACACACCTCCATCGCCTCCCATCCCCGCCTCATCGTGCCTTGTCCCCCCCTCCCCGTCTTCCTCCCCGTCCTCCCACCCCGTCCCCTGTCGCTGTGTGTGTCGTGTGCCCGCTCAGCCAAGGGGGGGCTGCCGCCGGCCCCGCTCTGCCACCCGGTTGCATCCAGCACGGTATATATGCACCCGGTACGGCCCGACCTCTGGGCGTGCATATATAGGTATAGTTTCTGAAAATCCCCCCCCTGCCGAGCGAGGGGACGGCGGTGGCATCCTACAGTCACACTGGCATCCTACAGTCACACTGGCATCCTACAATCACCCTGGCATCCTACAGTGGTGCCGGCCATGGTGGGGGAAGGAGGAGGAAGGGTAGGTTTCGGCTCAAATTCGGGATGCCCCAGGGGTTTGGGAAGGCTGCCGGCCGCAGGCTGTGGACAGGGGGACGTGAGGACAGTGCAGTGTCCCCCAGACAGACAGATGTGTCCCCTCCCCTGGGCCGTGCCACTCAGTCTTTTGTCACCTAGCAGGGACAAAGGGTTGTCCCTCGGCAGGCTGTTTTGGGGGAGCCCCCGTGGCTCTGCTGGCACCCTGCCCTTCCCACCACTGTGGTGCAACCTCTGACCAGCCCTAATTAACATTACCAGCTAATCGCCTGTGTACTTATATATCATCCCAACAACCAAGCACCCCATTAGGAGATGTATCATCGCAGTTCTTGGGGACTGCAGCAGGTCATGGAATCACAGGACTGTTGGAGTTGGAAGGGACCTTCTAGAGACCATCCAGTCCAACTCCCCTGCCAAAGCAGGGCTGCCCAGAGCACATCACTCAGGAACATCCAGATAGGGCTTGGAGATCTCCAGAGAAGGGGACTCCATGACCTCCCTGGGCAGCCTGTTCCAGGGCTCTGGCACCCTCACTCCAAAGAAGTTCTTCCTCAGATTTGAGTGGAACTTCCCATCTTCCAGCTTGTGCCCATTGCCCCTCAGCCTGTCACTGGCAACCACTGAAAAGAGTCTGGCTCCATCCTCCCTCAAACCGCCCTTTAGATACTTCTAAGCATTAATAAGGTCTCCCCTCAGCCTTCTCTTCTCCAGGCTGAAGAGTCCCAGCTCTCTCAGCCTTTCCTCATAAGGGAGATGCTCCAGTCCCTTGACCATCGAGGCTGTACCTCCTGCAGGTACCCCCACCCTCCCTGCCTACAGCAGCCGTCACTCACTCACACTAATTCTGGGTAAACCAGCCCAAAATGTACAGTTACTGTACAGCCCTGCCTTTTTGGGGAGGATGACCTGGTCCCGGGGTGATGCACAGGGCAGCGGGGGTGAAGTCCAGGAACCACGGGAGCTGAAGCAGAGTATTAATGACAAACAGAAAAACCCTGTTATTAAAAAAATTGGCCTGTAAATGCACTAAGGGAATAGATAGAGGTGATGGCCGGGCCCAAGGAGTGGGTCTGCCCCACAACTGCCCAGCTCAGGCTGTGGGGAGGGGGGTCAGTGTCCAGCATGGGGTTCTTCAGCCGGAGAGACGAGGTGGGGTTGGAAATGGAGGCGAGTCTGTCGGTGCCCCCCACCATGCGGCTCTGTGAGCACCCCCCTTGGGGTGGGTGCCAGCGGGCGGCCGGGGGGAGCTGCGTGCCTGGGGAGGGGACCCAGGGCGACTGTATGATCTGCCGTGCCCACGGGCCACCAGAAATTTTCAGAAACCGTATGTCCCCGTCCCCCGTGGGTGTGTGAGTACCTGTACCTGTGCCTGTCGGGTAGATATTTAGGTGGCTGCTCCCCCTGAGCAGGGGGCTGGGGGGGGGGGGGGGAAGCGGGGGTGCCCCAGCTTTTTCAGCTGCCCCAAGGGCATGCTCCCTGCCACCCTCTGGTCCGGAATTTGTCCTCTTAATGAGGTTTCTGGCAGAAGCAGGAGCTTGGTGGAGGGGGTGTGAGCAAGGGGAGCCCTGTTCCCCCCCCACCCCGGCACTGCCTGCAGCTGGACTGCTGAGGCTGGGAGGCTCTTAGCACCCCAGGGTGGCACTAACCCGTGCCACCGGGCTAAGAGCCTCTTGGTGACCGACGGGATCGTGGCTGTCCTTGGCATCAGCGGGGCCAGGGCTCTGCACTCAGGGTGACCCCAGACCGGAGCGGGGATGTGCCTGTCCCAGGAGGGGCTCAGGGCCAGTGATGCCCATGGATGAGTGCCCACCTCCACCAGCTGGGCATCACCCAGCCCCTAACTACCTACGGAAAGGGTGCAGGTATGGCTGCTGAGCACCGGTGTG
This sequence comes from Gallinago jamesoni, assembly GCA_025769975.1. Taxonomy (NCBI): domain Eukaryota; kingdom Metazoa; phylum Chordata; class Aves; order Charadriiformes; family Scolopacidae; genus Gallinago; species Gallinago jamesoni. Next base: position 18,104,613 of record JAOQGH010000003.1, on the reverse strand, counting down.
GTGCCACCGGCACAGTCCCGGGAGCTCCCAGGGCAAACCCCCGCTCCCCGGGGGCAGGGCAAGGTGGGCACCTGTGGCCCCACAGGTAAGTACGGTGGCAGAGATGCCCAGTCACACCAGAGCAGCCCCACCAGGATGGGGAGAGCCAGGGCTCAGGCTTGTACCGCTCTGGGCAAAACGGGATCCATCCAACCTGGCCCTGGCAGAGGTCACGACACCTTGGTGGCCGTGGTGTGGCCACCCAGAGCCGGTGGCTGGTGTGATGGCCGAGCCAGCAGCACTGCGGGCAGCAGAGGGCTGGGTGCCAGGCAGTCTGCAGAGGTGCCCACGGCCGGCTGCCCCGGCGGGGTGACACTAACGGGAGGTGGTGGCACGTCGCCACCATCGTGTCCCTTGGCAAACCGAGGTGCTGGCAGCATGGCTGGCGCCTGCCCGGCTGTCCCCAGGGGGAAAACTGACCTTGCCTTTTCCATCCTCGCGAACGACAAACCTTGTCCCCCAAACCCCAGAGAGTATTGCAAAGACCTCGACTTGTCGGATAACAACACCGAGTTCCTGGAAAACTTTATTGCCCTCATGGAAAAGGTGACCCCAGACTCCAAGCAGTGTGAGTAGCTGGGGATGGCTGGGGGGATAGCGGGGCGGGGGGGGATTCATAGGGGACAGGGGCACTGGGGGAGATGGGGCAGAGTGTGAATCGTGCCAGGGTTGGGGTCCCAGGAGCCACTGAAGAGCGGGTGCCAGTGTCAGGATGGAGGGGGGGGGACAAGGGTGGCCCCCACGGGGCCAGCCCTCACTTCCTCCTTCTCCCTCCTCCATCTTCCTCCCAAGGCGACAACTTCCTCCTGCACAACCTGATCCTGGACACGGGCATCACGCAGCAGTTGGTGGAGCGGGTCTGGAAGGACCAGGACCTCAACACGTAGGTGGGGGCGAGGTGGCTGGGGACAGAGGGGGCTCAGGGGGCTGAGATGGGCTACGGGGATGGGGCAGGGGCAAAGCAAAACTCCGCTGATGCCTGGCGTGCCCACCCCTCTCCTTGCAGGTACAGCCTCCTGGCTGTCTTCGCTGCCACTGACGGGGGCATCACCCGTGTCTTCCCTAACAAGTGAGTGCCTGGAGAGCGCACACATGGCAGGCCCTGCGTGGTGACACGTCTGGTCCCACATGGGGCCATCTCTAGTGGGACTGGAGCTGAGTGACAGTGACCCTGGCTGCTCACCCCCAGGGCTGCAGACGACTGGGAGGAAGAACCGGAGCCCTTCAACGCCAGCTTCTACCGGAGGAGCCTGGACAACAAGGGCTTCATCTTCAAACCGCCCTACCGGGATGGTGGGTGCCAGCTGTGGGTGGCAGGGGGTGACATAGGCTGCCTCTGGCCCCACGCATCCCTCATGCCACCCCTACCCTCTGCAGCTGGCTACCGAGGGCTGGACCTGGAGAACAACACCATCGGGATCCTGGTGAGCACGGCCGTGGAGCTCAGCATCGGGGGCAAGACGCTGAAACCAGCAGGTAGGCAGGGGGCTGTGTCCCCCACCACCAGGCTGGGGGGTTTCTGTCATTCCCCTTCCTGCACTGGGGCTCACTCCATCTCCTCGCTGCCCCAGTGGTGGGGGTGAAGCTGGACCTGGAAGCCTGGGCTGAGAAGTTCAAAGTGCTGGCCAGCAACCGGACGGACCGCGACCAGCTGGGCACCCGTCGGGTACGTCCCTTAGGGCTCCCACATGGCTTGGGGATGGGGACAGGCCTGTCACCCTGCTTGAGGCACCCATCCTGTGGGGACACCATCCCACGTGTCCCCTCCTGGCCAGGAGGACAGCTCTGGGGCAGGGGGGTGGTCCTGATAACCTGTCCTTCTGCTCTGGCTTCGGTTGACAGTGCGACCCCTCGACCAGCTGCGAGATGGACTGCGAGGCCAACAACAAGGTGGGTGGTGGGCAGGGGTGGGGACAGTGGGGGACAGCAGGCAGGGGGACTCCCTGTCCCCTGCCCACTCTGCCTTTGCTGTCCCCTGTCCCCCTGCCACTTCCAGAGCTCAGGCAGCCCCCTGACCCCCCTTACAGGGACGAAGCCCTGGGGGTTGCCCCCTGGACCATGGGCAGGGAGGGGGACTGTTAAACCCCTCAGTGGTGGTTGGAGGGGTTGGAGGTGGTGGTTCCTGCTCCCTGCATCCAGTGCAGGTACTCCCAGCACCAAGATGCTCCTGAGCAGCCCCCAGGTTTGGGGACACTTTCTGGCCCCCCTTGCCTGCCTGCCTGTCACCCCCTGGCCCTGCCTGTCCTGCCTTGTCCTGTGCATGGCCAGGTGGTGGGTGACGCAGCCCTCCTTCCCCAGGACCTCATCTGTGTCCTCATTGATGATGGGGGGTTCCTGGTGCTCTCCAACCAGGAGGACCACTGGTACCAGGTGAGTGGTGCCTGCATGGTAGCTCTCCTGGGCATGGGATGCCAGAGGGGAGCTGAGACCTTTGAGCTCATGTCATGGGTGGCATGACACAGCCCCGCTCAAGTCCCCACCAGGGGAGACCCATGGTGAGGTGTCATTTGGATGCAGACTCGGTGTCCCCATCCCAGGTGGGCAAGTTCTTCAGTGAGGTGGACGCCAACCTGATGTCCGCCCTCTACAACAACTCCTTCTACGCCCGTAAGGAGTCCTATGACTTCCAGTCTGTCTGTGCCCCTGAGGCCCAGAGCAACACGGGAGCTGCACCCCGTGGCGTCTTTGTGGTGAGCACCCATGGGGATGGGTGGCTTCCAGGTGGTCCAGGAGCTCGGGGACCCATGGGTGTGTCCCCAGCACCCTGCACAGGGACCTGCTGGCTCACTGCCCCCTCTTTGCCCACAGCCCACTGTGGCCGATCTCCTGAACCTCGCCTGGTGGACCTCAGCTGCAGCCTGGTGAGTCTCACTGTGTCCCCATCCCTGGGTGCTCTTTCCATTGGGAGGTGACACTGGCGTGTGTCCCCAGGACTGGGACAGCTGACGTGGCTGCTCTCTCCTTCCCCAGGTCCCTCTTCCAGCAGTTCCTGTACGGCCTCACCTACAGCAGCTGGTTCCAGACGGGTGAGTCCCTGGGGAGCCCCAGGCTGGGGGTGGGCAGGGGATGTGGTGGGGCTGTGTGGCGAGGGGATCGATGGTCCCTGGCCCACGGCGCTGTGCCGGTGCAGAGGAGGTGGCAGGGGACAGCATGGAGGCCAGGGAGACGAGCTGCATCATGAAGCAGACACAGTACTACTTCAGCACTGTCAACGCCACCTACAACGCCATCATCGACTGCGGCAACTGCTCCAGGTGGGTTCGTCCCCACCACCCCTTTGCCAGGACCCCCATGCAGCCACCTGCCAGGGGGAAGGGGAGGCGATGGCAGATGCCCTGCAGTGCTTGGGGGGGCTGTGGTATCCAGACAGGGGAGACGGAGGTCAGCGGTAGCATCCCCATGGGCAGTGGGGTAATGATGATGTCCCCAAGGCTCCTCCAAGTGGGATTTAGCCCTGAAAGCCCACGGGTGCCAGTTCCCTGGGCAGCCCCTCGGCATGGGAATAGGGAGTGGGGTGGAGGTGGGGACAGGGATGGGGATGGGGACAGGGATGGGGAAGGAGGAAGGGGATGAGGCTGGGGAGAGGAAGAAGGACGGGGATGAGGTTGGGGATACGGGGTTGCCCTGCTGGCTCAGCTTCCCCGGAGCCACCCGCCAGCAGGTCTGGCACCAGGGGCCAGGGGGGGATCGGGGCACAGGGTAACTGGGCTCCTCGCTGCTGTCACACCCCCAGGCTCTTCCACGCGCAGAGGCTGGCCAACACCAACCTGCTCTTCGTGGTGGCCGACAAGCCCATCTGCAGCCAGTGTGAGTCTGTCAAGCTGCTGCAGGCGGAGGTAAGAGGTATCCTTTGGTGGCCCAGTTGCGTCCCCCAGGGATGTGGTGGCAGAAGGGGGGGGGGGGACAGGCAGAGGCCGTGGGACAGGGCAGGGGGGCCGGGAGGTATGGGGTCTGGAAGGGGTGGACGGAGAGAGTCCACGGCCAGAGGGGCTGAGGGTGGCCATGGGGTGTCCCACGGGCCCCCACCGTCCTGTCCCCGGTGGTTTCCTTGACCTGCCAAGCCCCCCCGAGGGATCCCAACCAGTGTGAGCTGGTGGACAGACCTCGCTACCGGAAAGGCCCCCACATCTGCTTCGACTACAATGCAACAGTACGTGGGGTATGGGGGGGAGGGGGTCCTGGGGAGGGATGGGGGCAGTGGGTGCCCCCTGGGGACAGGGGGAGCAGAACCATGGGGTTGTCCCCAGGGAAGCAAAGCTGTGGGGTGTCCCCCTGGTGGGAATTGGGGCAGTGGGTTCCCCCTCAGGGGGGAGGGGAGCCATGGAAGGTCCCCAGAGGAGCAGAGCTGAGGGGTTCCCCCCTGGGGTGGAATGGAGGGGTGAGTGCCCCCACCCCCCTTACAGGGAAGCAGAGCCATGGGGGGATCCCAGGGGTGCAGTGGTGTGGGGAGACTCCTTTAATGGGGGTTTGGAGCCCTGGTAGGACCCCGGGGGAGGGGGTGGGGGTGGGAACTAGGAGCCTTGGGGTGCCTCTGGGCAGAACAGCACCACGGAGTGTCCCCTGGCAGGGGGCGGGGGGGGGTGAGCAGTGCCATGGGGGTCCTGGGACAGGAGGGGGACAGCAGGTGCCCCTGGGGTGCCAAGGCACTGCACGAGGTGCCCCACTGTCCCTCTCCCTTTGCCCCCCCCAGGAAGATACCTCAGACTGCGGCCGAGGGGCTTCTTTCACCCCCTCCCTGGGGGTCCTGCTCTCCCTGCAGCTGCTGCTCCTCTACTCCAGCGCCAGCCGGCACCCGTTGCCCCCGGCCGCCTGCCTTTAACCCCCCCGCCAGCCCCCCCCGCCAGCTCTCTTTTCTTTCAAGCTCCCATCTTCATCCCCCTCCCCGGCCCGGTGGAGCCACGTCCCCTCCACCGCCTCGGGGACCCCCGTGATGCCGCAGCCAAAGAAGAGTCGGGGTGCGGGCGGGGGCTCCCCGGCAGAGCGGGGACCGGGTGGGTGCCCCAGCATCGTGCCCTCCCCGGCCGCTCGGACTCGGAAAGTGGCGTCGGCACCCTCTGCCCGCAACACCACCACCCCCACCCCCCCCCAAAAAACCTCCCCCCATCCACCTCGCCTATTTTTTTAGCCTGAAGATTTTAAACCAGATCTTTCTACATCGAGTTTCCAACATTTTCACCTGGAGACCGGCGGCGTTTATTGTCAGCAACGAGGACACATGGAAAAAAAAAAAAAAAAAAAAGGAGGGGCTGGTGAAGGAAAAAAAAAAGAAAAAAGAAAAAAAGGACTTGACTTGAATGTGCGGGTCAGTATTATTTGTTCCAGTGGTTACCACCACCACCCGGGTGTGCGGGGCTGACGGCAGCTCCAGCATCCCTGGGGGCTCGGGGCTGGTGCGGGCAGGGGCAGAGGCGGGGGGGGCACCAGCCACCGCCTGCACTGGAGTGGGATAGAGCCCTGGTCCCCGCCGTGGGCTCAGCCGCTCTCCCGCGTTCTTGGGCACAGATATTGGGGTGAAAAGGAGGGGGAGAAAAAGTGTATTTTGTTTCTTTTCCGTTCTGCAGATCACTGTGAAATCCTGCCCACCCCCAGCCCTGCCAGGCCCCCCCCCAGGGCAGCCCTGCCAAAGAAACCGTGCCGGCCAGCAGGACCTGCTGCCTGTCCCCGAGGGGGACATGCCACATGTCCCCAAACGGGGTGTGCTGTGTGCCCCCGAACGGGATGTGCCACATGTCCCCAGGCAGGAGGTGCCACGTGTCCCCCCAAAGGGACGTGCCAGGCCCCCATGCCTGTCCCTCGGGTCACCGGCGCGGGGTCTGCCGGCCGGCCATGGTGGGGGGAGCTGCTCCCCAGCTGCTGCCAAGGTCCTGGGGGGTCAGGAGGTACCCCTGTAGTGGGGTGCCCCGAGGTGCTGGGGCTCACAGCGGGGCACTCGGGTGGGGGCATCCCCACCCACCCCCCAGCCGAAACACTGGGTGCCATGGAGGCTCAGCCCCAGCACCCCTGTACCCCACCACCCCGGGGAAGGTGCCACGGGGTTGGGGGGACCCAGCACAGCCCCCCCAGGGTGCTGCAGTGCCAGGGGTGCTGTACCCCCCACCCATGCCCCCCCACCGCCTGGGCGGGCAGCCCTGGGGACCCTCACCCCCCTGGGGCACCCCGCTCAGAGCCACCCCCTCAACCAGGGCTGGGGGGAGCCCCCCCGGGCACGGCCACCCCCCGGTGGGGGGGTGAGGGGCTGGGGAGGACACCAGGCGCTAATTAGTGCTGGGGTTAATTAATGGTCATTCTGCTTGTAGCTTTTTCAGTGTGTGTTTGGTTACTGTCTCTGGGAACCGTGTTTGAACAGATGGCTCTGTGTTACCGGGAGTGTGTGTACTTCTGTAGTCTAGTTAGGTGCTCTGCCAGAAAACCACCACTATACATACCTATAAATATATACATATATAGTCTATTTTAAGTTAAAAACCAATGAGATGAAGAGGCGGCGCGGCCCCGGCCCCCCCCTGTCCCACCAGGGTCGCCTCCTGCCCCGTCCCCACCTGAAAGCTTCTCTCTGCTTATTCCAAGGCGTTGGGTTTTTAATTGATTTTCTTTAATTTATTTTTAATTTCTTTGGGTTTGGATTTTATTTTTTTTTTTTGTACAGAAGAGTTGGAAAACTTCAAAAAAAACCAACAAAAAAGACAATTTGTAAGATAATCGTGCGTGTGACTCCTTGTAAAATATTTTCAAATGGTTTATTACAGAGACTCAGTTATTAAATAATGTTCATATTTTCACTTCACAGGCGGTGGCTGCGTCATTGCCCGTGGGTATGTGGGCAGGGCTGGGGGGTTGGGGGGGGGAACATGGTGCCGGTGGGGGGCAGGAAGGACATGGGGGTGCTCCTGCCAGCCGTGTGCTGCCTTCACGCCTGCCTGCGCCTCCGCTGTGACGGGCAGGGACACGGGTCGGGGAGCAGGCAGGGATAGAGACAGGGATACGGTTAGGGGTGCAGGCAGGGGTGTAGGCAGGGATACAGGCAGGGTGCAGGCAGGGACACGGGCAGGGATACAGGCAGGGGAGCAGGCAGGGATAGAGGCAGATCTGCGGGTTTACAATCAGCCACACGCTGCACAGGAGGGGCTGTGGGACAGCAGGGGGTTATCCCCCCGCCCCCCTTCCCAGCCTTCCCCAGGTTCCCCCACCTCTCTGTGTCCCCTGGGGACTGTCCCCCCTCTCTCCCCACATCCCCCTGTTCGTGTCCCCTATGCCACCACCCCCCCTCCTTGTGTCTGTACACACGTCTGACAGCACGTCCCCCTCTCCTGTGGGGTCCATATCCACGAGTACCCCCCGCACCCCGTGCCTGCCCCCCCGCACTGTGTGCGTGTGGTCCCATCAGGGTTTGTAACCCATGTCTCTGTCCCACCAGGGTTTGTGCCCCCCCCCTCCCCCCCCCGTGTGTGTGCGCGTCCCCATTACTGTCCCCCGAGTGCCCCCATAACCGTGTTCCCCCATCCCTCTCCTACGCCTGCGTTCCCTGTGCCTTTCCCCCTACAGCCCCCACCCCCCCCTCCGCCGTGTCCATGTTCCCCCTTGGCTCTCCCCTGTGATCCCCAAGCGCCGTGCCCACGAGGCCGGACTACATGTCCCAGCATACCTCGCGGCGGGATCCCGGCCCCGCCTCCCGAGAGGCCGGTCCCGCCCCGTCCCCGCCCAGCGCCGCGCATGCGCAGAGCCGCTGTTTGTCCGCGCCCGGCCTGGCCCAGCAGCGGGGCCGAGCGCGGCCTGGCCTGAGGCGGCGGGAGGGGCCCGGGCCTGGTCGGGGGCTGAGCGGGGCCCGGCGGGGGCGGGGGAGGCCGGGCGCTGTAGCCCCCGCGGGGCAGCCCCGTCCCGCCGGCAGGGGCCAAAGATGAGGCGGTACCTGCCGGTGGCCCGGCAGCACTTCCTGGCGGCGCTGGCCGGCACCAGCGTGGTGGTGAAGTCGCTGAGCGCCGCCGTCGTCCTCCTCTACCTGGTCTCCTTCGGACTGGACACCGCCTACGGGCTGGGGGTGACCCCCGGATACCTCCTGCCCCCCAACTTCTGGATCTGGACGCTGCTGACGCAGGGGCTGGTGGAGGTGCGAGCCTGGGGCCTGGCGGCCAGCCTGGCCACGCTGGGAGTAGCAGGCCGGCTGCTGGAGCCCCTCTGGGGAGCCCTGGAGCTGCTTGTCTTCTTCGCGGTGGTGAACATCTCGGTGGGGCTCCTGGGAGCCCTCGCCTACTTCCTCACCTACGTGGCCTCCTTCCACCTTGCCTACCTGTTTGCCGTCCGCATCCACGGCGGGCTGGGCTTCCTCGGGGGCGTCTTGGTGGCCCTCAAGCAGACGATGGGGGACAGCACCGTCCTGAAGGTGCCCCAGGTCAGAATGAAGGCCGTCCCCATGCTCCTGCTCCTTCTCTTGGCGCTGCTGCGGCTCGCCGCCCTCATCGAGAGCAATGTACTGGCCTCATACGGCTTTGGGCTCCTCTCCAGCTGGGTCTATCTCCGTTTCTACCAGCGGCACAGTAGAGGCCGCGGAGACATGTCTGACCACTTCGCCTTCGCCACTTTCTTCCCTGAGATCCTGCAGCCTGTGGTGGGTCTGGTGGCCAACCTGGTGCACGGCATCTTGGTGAAGGTGAAGGTCTGCCGCAAGACAGTCAAACGCTATGATGTGGGCGCCCCATCGTCCATCACCATCAGCCTGCCAGGAACGGACCCCCAGGATGCTGAGAGAAGAAGGTACCGCTCGCCCCGCATCCACAGGGATTGCATTTGTGGGCAGTGAGGTTCAGGTTTAAAATCCAGATGAGGAGTGGGGAGATTTGGGTGCAGGGTGGACCAGAGGGTCTGCTGGGGGCTGCCATCCATGCTGCAGAGGTGGTGGGGAGCATTTCAGGGGCTGGCGGGATGTTGTCCAACTCTTCACAACGCAAAGCAGCGGTGGAAGTGCAGGGGAGGAGCTGTGAGATCATGGGGAAGAGGCAGGCGGGGTTTGGGGGCAGGGTTCCCTATAGAAGGTGGTCGGCAGCTGCCTGGGGAAGTGCCATCGCCCCACACGCATCATCGTGGCACCCGAGAAGGCGCTGAGTCAGCCCCACGCCCCAACCCTCCTGCACAGCTGGCCTTGGCTTTCCCGAGTCCCGGCAGGATGGTTTGGACAAGGCGTTGGCATTCCACCTTCCCCTGCCCTGTTTTATGCCTTTCTTCCCATTCCTGGAGCAGCCCACGTGCCATCTGACAGTCCCTGAGCGCACCACGTGGCATGAAAACTCCATGGGTTTGTCAGGGAGCATTGAGTGCGTTTCTGTGGGGAAGTCCCAGGTGCTCTGGATCATCTGTGGTGCTGCTGAATCCACCCTCTCCTGCCAGGAAGGAGCCAGGGATGGGCACGCGCAGCACCCCGTGGGGCAGAGCCATTAACCCCTGCCCTGCCTCTTGGAACTGGGGTTAACACACCCGTCTGCCCTTGTCCCACAGGCAGCTGGCCCTGAAGGCCCTGAACGAGCGGCTGAAGCGTGTGGAGGACCAGTCGGCCTGGCCTAGCATGGAGGACGATGAAGAGGAGGTGGCAGCGAAGGCTGACAGCCCACTGCTGCCTGACTCCGGCACAGCTGTGAAGGGTGCCGGCCAGGAGTCCAGCCTCATCACCTTCCAGGATGCCCCATCCCAGCTGTGACCAGCCGACACGCCACCCCCCCTTCCCCGCCCTGTCTCCGTCGGAGAGCTGCTAACCCCCCTCGTGTCCCCCCACGCAGCCGGGACGCTCAACGAGGAGATGGGACTCCTCCCACGGCAGAGGCAGGGGGGCTACCTCATTCCAATGCTTTGTTGCCGCTTGTGGCCAGCACCGGGCGCCCAGGATGAAGGACAGGGGTTCCTCAAGCTGCTCCCCTCGGTGCAGGACAGGCCATGGACATCAGTGCCAGCAATGGGGGCTGCTCCAGGAGGGGGACATAGGGCTGATCCAGCCCCAGGTGTGCCCCACACACAGCCAGCCAGCCCCCTCCCCACATGAGAGCAAAGTCAGCGGCGCTTCCTCGCTTTTCCTCTTCACTGGGGGTTGGCCAGAGCACTCAACACTTATTTTCTCCTTTCTGAAGGTAGTTTTTGTCCCTAATTGAGGGAACAGGAAGGCTGGCAAGTTTCTTTTCTGAATCCTTTTCCCATGGGGAGACTTGCCCCTGGCCTGGCAGGAGCTTGCCATGACCATTAAGAGGTTTGCCAGGTGGGGGGGACAGAAAGGAGCTGCCCAGCCCCTCTCAGCAGTGGTCTGGCACTGACAGCTCTGGGCTTTCACATTGGGGGGTGTCTCTCGTCCTTCCTCTCCTGTCCCCAAGGCTGGTCCCGCCAGGAGCTGGTGCCCTCAGCCGCTCCCTGGCTAATCTGTTTGTCAGATTACACTAGAAGCTGGAATTAATTTTTACGGTGGGACTCCCGCTGCTTCCTACAGCAGTGGGTTTTTTTCCTGCAGGTAGAAAATGAGCTCCCCTTTCTGTTTTCCTCCCTCTGTGTTGGTGGGCTTTGTTCTGGGTTATTTTGGTGGGTTTTTTTCCTGGATGGAGAGGATGCTCCCTGCGATAGCCTCCTCGCAGCTCCTGATCCCCAGGCAGTCCCCAGCCCGGGACGTGGGTCAATGGTGTCGTGATTATTTTTTTAAAGGACCACATGAGAAGGTTTTGTCAATTGGGAAAAAAAAAAAAAAGACATTTCATTATCAATAAAGAGTTCTTTGAAAGAGTTGGCTCCCACAGCAGAAGGACTGGGCACAGAGTCACTCCCGGGGGCTCATGCACAGGAGTAGAGAGGGGGTTTCTTTCTGGGTGCATCCAGCAGGTTGGGAGAGACCCTTTGCAAGCCCAGGGGGGTGGGGATATCTGCCAGCACCCCAAACCCCCCTCCCTGGGCAGTAAACAGGGCTCGTCGCACTGTAGCTGCCTGAAATCTTTATTGAATAAAAGCTCTGGATACAGAGGAATTTCCCAGCCTAGGAGCTGCTTCCAGCTCTCCGGCCCTGCCGGGAGCAGGATATGTGCCAAGGAGGAGCTGCTGCAGCAGATGGAGCCTTGCAGCGCCCAGCTGCCCTGACGGCGGGCAGGCTGGAAGGAAGGCTGTTGTGCTGGCAAGGCGAGAAGTGAGGAGGTTGCTTCTGCCTTCCCGAGGGCTGTTTCGCAGGCTGGCACGAGGGCTTGTCCCGAGCCCTGCTCCTGCCATGCTCGCACTGGTCCCTGTGCCCCTCAGAAGGACAAAATGCCTTTGCAGGCTGCCAGTTTACATCTCATCTTGGTAATTTGCTCTGTAAAATGACCCCTTCCCACCTCCCACCAGGCGAAAGCTTCGCTGTCCCAGCCTGCAGTAAGGATTTGTGCGTGGTGATGGGTGCCCCGAGCCACAGCCATTTGGCAGGGCTGTCTGTACTGGTCCTAGAGACCCCCCTCCCCCGACTCTCTGTGCAGAGCTGTGCCATGGGGATGGACACTTTGGGTGCTGCCACCCTGCTTCAGCCCTCCCGTGGCTGAAGCCACAACTGTATACTGTGCTTTTACTGGCCAAGCTGCCTTTTGCAACAGGAGAGGCAGTGTGGTGCCTGCTGCAGCCTCCCGGGCGAGCAGGGACTCGCTGCCTTCCTCACCAGGAATGTGACAGCTCCTGTCCTCCCTGCTCCGAAGCACCCCTTGGTGGCAAGGGAAGAGAAAAGGAGCAGGAATCCTGAGTGACCCCTCTGGTTCCCAGCACTGAGCACCAAGCTGCTGCAGGGACCAGCAGCGTTACCTGTGCTGGGAAACATTCCCACCGAGGCAGGCACAAGATGGGCAGCTCCTGCCCGCTTGGTGTCACGTACATCGTAGCTGCTCCCTGGGAGACGAGACACTACAGATAATCCAGGACTAACGAGACACAAGTAGACAGAAATCTAGTTTTGAGGAGACCCTGTGCGAGCAGGGGACACCCACAGGGACCTGCAGGGACAAGCCCCGGCCTTGCTGGCTCACGCAGGGGAAGTTTGGATCCACGCCGAGCCCTCAGTGCTGGCTCCGCTTGCGGTACAGGTACGCATTGCTCACCTGGTTCATGATAACCAGGCTGGTGAGAAGGGGACACAGCATGGCGAGGTACCAGGAGACGCTGGTGACTGAGGTGGTGAACCACAGCGAGCACATGCCCAGCATCAGGCTGGCACAGCCCAGCAAGTAGCCCACCAGCCCCGAGGTCGCGTGGTACAGCTTGAGCTTGGCCAGCGTCCAGTTCTTCATCAGCTTGGGGTAGAGCAGGAGCACCCCCCCCGCGCACTGCCCAGTGGCGTACAGCACGGTCAGCAGCCCCGTCAGGCCGTGCCAGGTGACAAAGTGGGCCTTGCCGTTCAGGTGCTTGTTGTAGGTGATGATGCCCAGCCCCAGCAGGGCGCAGAGGAGGGCCAGCAGCTGGAGGGCCCAGTGCACCCGCACTTTGACTTTGCGGGAGAAGGAGCGGAGCAGCGAGATCTCCGGGGAGAATATCAGCAGGGCTTCCGTCATCAGGAAGGAGAACTGGGAGACAGAGGGCAGGGAGAGGGGGGATTGGCACTGGGGGCACAACGGGCAGCAGGTCCGCCTCTCCCGGGGCTCAGCCTCCCGCCACCCACGGACAGCAGAGGGGCCTTGTCCTCTCCGCCAAGCAGAGCCCCTTCCTCTCCCGGAGGGAGGTGCGGGTGGCAGGGGAGGTGGCCGGTCACCGGGGCGGGGGGACTTACCGCGAGGGCCATGAGCAGCGGGTGCCAGGAGAAGAGGCCTGCAAGGGAAGGGCAGGCGCTGAGGTGAGGGGAGCTGAGGAGAGGCCCGGCCCGCCGCCCCCCCACTCCCCGGTCCCGGTCCCCAGCACTCACTGGATCCGGGCCGCGCCAGCACGGCCACTGCGGTGGGGAAGCCCAGCGCCACCAGGTGGGCAGCGGCGCCGGCGGCGGCACGCAAGGAGCGGTACAGCCGGGACTCGGTCTCGGCCGTCAGGGCCATGGCGGCCGGCGGGGGAACGGCCGCCACCGCCGCCGCCGAGAGGGGCGGGACCGGGGGAGAGGAACTCCCACTCTGATTGGGCTAGCTGGGCTGTCCGTCCACGCTAGAGCCCGCCTCCGCCGCACCGCGCCTTCTCTGAATGGGTGGCTGTGCTGTCGCTCAGTGCGAGAGCCCTCCTCCTTCCGGCGTGGTCTTGTGACGTAACGTCCCTCGGCGACGCCGTTACGGTGGCCGGGCCGGGCGCTCGGCGCATGCGCCTTGTGAGCCGCGCCGCCGCTGCCGCTGCTCCGAGACCCGTCCGGTCTGGCCATGGGCGGCAGGATCGAGTGCGTCTTCTTCAGCGAGTTCCACCCCACGCTGGGGCCCAAGATCACCTACCAGGTGTGTGTGGGGAGCCTCGGCCTGACCCCGGAGGGGACGCGGGGCCTGAGGGCACCTACCGGGCGGCTTGGTAGGGCCTTGACGAGAGCCCGGGAGCGTCTTCCCGCTGGGGAGGCTGAGGCTCTGGAGCGCCCATAGGGGGGAAATTGGGGGGGTGGAGACCGTCGGGTCTGGGGGGCCGGGGCTGGGCAGGCAGGCGATGCTGGAGCAGGGCCTTCTGTGCCGCTGCAGGTGCCGGAGGACTTTATCTCCCGGGAGCTGTTCGACACCATCCAGGTGTATGTCATCACCAAGCCCGAGCTGCAGAACAAGCTGATCACCGTGTGAGTGTCGGCAAGTGTTGTTCTTCCCCCTGGGAACCCCTGTCCTCATCGCAACTGGGCAGGTCTCCACTTTCAGGCGATGAAGGCTGAGTGATGTGAAGGTGCTAGCTGTCAGCTCTGGGCCACAGGGATTTCTGTCCCAATGGTCAGCAGGTTCATTGCGATGCCTGCAGTTACCCATGCCAGCGGGGCTGGGATTGTGGGGATGGCTGGTGCTGCATGGGGTTCTCTGCCAGCCTCAGATCCACGAACTTCAAACAAGTCTTGAGAGCCATGCTGGTTTTGAAAGGAGACTCTTTTCTTCTCTGATGGCTCTTTTTCCAGCTTCTTCAGACTGTGTGTTTTGTACTCTGAGCATTTGGGGTTTAGACATCATTTTTCCTGCAGAGCAGAGAAGCTCCCACTTCCAGAGCCAATGGGGAACTAGCCTTGAGTGGGGCTCAGGCCTCCCTGAGGGCATAGGTGCAGGTTATACTTGTCTTCCCGCAGAACGGCCATGGAGAAGAAGCTGATCGGCTGCCCTGTCTGTATCGAGCACAAGAAGTACAGCCGAAACGCTCTGCTCTTCAACCTGGGCTTCGTGTGTGATGCCAGAGCCAAGGCCTGTGCACTGGAGCCCATAGTGAAGAAGCTGGCTGGCTACCTCACCACCCTCGAGGTGAGGCCCGAGCCAGCTCTGTGGTAGGGGTCAGGTTTACAGCAAGGAGGGGATTGTGCTGGTTTCACTGGAAGTTTGAGGGAGGATGGGAGTAGAGACTTGTGGTTCCTTTGGCCCATAACCACGTATGGGGGAGCTGATTTGATTTCCTGCTCTCTTTAGCTGGAAAGTGGCTTCATCTCCAACGAGGAGAGTAAACAGAAGCTGGTTCCCATCATGACCATTCTGCTGGAGGAGCTGAACGCCAAGGGGAAGTGCAGCCTGCCCATAGGTATGGCAGCCATGCTGCCCCTGGCCTGGAAGAAAGGATGGGGCAGAGCTGGGTAGCAGCTGGGCCATCCCCTGCCCAGAGTGGCTCTGCCTACACTGCTCCTCTCTGCTCTTAGAGCTGTAGGGCAGCTGAGGCAGCCTTGCCCTGGATGACGGGAAGGGCTGGGAGGGATGGAGTTATGGGCTGCAAACACCATCTTCCACATGGCGTGGTGGTGTTCTGGGGCTGATGGTCATGAGCAGAGGTTTCTGTGGGACCTGAGCACTCCCCCTTCCCTGGCCAGATGAGTCGAACACCATCCACCTGAAGGTGATCGAGCAGCGCCCGGACCCCCCTATCGTGCAGGAGTATGATGTCCCTGTCTTCACCCAAGACAAGGATGACTTCAACTCCCAGTGGGATCTCACCACACAGCAGGTTTGTGTGCTTGACGGGGTCACTACACTTTGAACAGAATCTGTTTCCATTAAGGGAGTCGGGTTGTCCCAGAGATCACCACATTAATGAGCACAGTTTGGTGTTCCTCTTGTCTTTGTGCTCCGATCTGCGAGCACCCCATTCACCCAACACGAGGATAAAACGCTGCCAGGGATCGAGCCTGCCCATCCCAATGTGCTCCCAGATGCAGGGGAGTTTCTTGGGCTTCAGGGTGATGCCTTGGGCTTGTCTGCCTCTCTCCCCTCTTAGCTCTCACCTCCTCCCCTCCTAGATCCTGCCCTACATCGACGGCTTTCGGCACGTCCAGAAGATTTCTGCAGAAGCCGACGTGGAGCTGAACTTGGTGCGCATTGCCGTGCAGAACCTGCTGTGAGTGCGTGGGAGGGGGCCTGGCCAGCCCGCAGGAGGGGTGGTGGGGGCTGACAGAGAGGGTCTCTCATGTTTCCCTCTCCATCTGCAGGTACTACGGGGTCGTCACGCTCGTCTCCATATTCCAGGTGGGTCAGGTCACAGAACGTGGGACCATGTGGATGATTCTGGCTGTGCTACGTGGAGTGGCAACGTAGTGGGGACAAGGGGTTTTGGAATGGGGCGGGTCTATCTGGGAGCTGTGGCTGAGCAGAGCTGGTTTTCCCTTGCCCTCCAGTACTCCAATGTCTACTGCACCACACCAAAGGTCCAGGACCTGGTGGATGACAAGTGTCTTCAGGAAGAGTGTCTCTCCTACGTCACCAAACAAGGTACGGTGACCCTGCCCTGGGCTGCTGGCAGAGGCAGAGGGCAGCCGGGTGACTTCTCCCCACCAGGTGACAGGTGACTTGTCCCCACAGGGCACAAGCGAGCAAGCCTCAGGGACGTCTTCCAGCTGTACTGCGGGCTGAGCCCTGGCACGACGGTGCGAGACCTCATCTCCCGCTACACCCTGCAGCTCCAGAGAGTGGACGAGAGGTCAGAGCCAGCACCCTCCTGCTCGGTCCCCGAGGGCAGCAGTGACACTGGGGGTGGCAGGAGGAGCATGGGGGAGTGTGGAGGGAATACCCAACCTGTGTGTCTGTGGCCGGGGAAGCTGAGGCAGTGGTGTGGTGTGGTGGAACCAGAAGGGAATGGTGGGGAGATGGGGTGTTTGAGGCATCAGCGTCACAGTCCCGGTTTCTTCCTTCCTTGTCCCCCAGGAGGCTCATCCAGTTTGGCTTGATGAAGGGTCTTATCCGACGGCTCCAGAAATACCCTGTCAAGGTTGCCCGGGATGAGCGGAGCCACCCAGCCCGGCTGTACACGGGCTGCCACAGCTACGATGAGATCTGCTGCAAGACCGGTGAGGATCCGGGCTCCTCCATTCAGCTCCTGGGGCTGGTGGGAGGCAGGGGGCTGGTTTCGGGGTCTCCCTTACCCATTTGGGAGCCTCCAAACTGCAGGGAGATGGCTCTCAGTGCTGAACCGGGCTGCCAAGCCCACGCTGCCAGGGCGGGGGGGGAATTGGGGGACCCAGCCAGCCCCACGAACACCACTGCTGGGCACCCCACTGACACCCCCCTGCCACCCCCTCAGGTATGAGTTACAAGGAGCTGGATGAGCGCCTGGAGAACGACCCCAACATCATCGTGTGCTGGAAGTGACGGCCGGGATGGCAGCTGGGGGCCGCACCGGGGCCCCTGGGTCCCCCCTTGTCCGCCCACATCCCTCCTTGTTAATATGCACACCGCGCCCCGGAGCGCCCCGCCAGACGCCGTCGCTCCTCCGCGCCGCCAGGGGGCGCCAAAGGACACACAATCCCCCCGCGCCGCCAGGGGGCGGCAGTGTCTCCGTTGCCATAGCGACGAGGACGACGCCGCCATGGCGGGGCCGGCGCCGCTGCTGCCCGCCGAGGCCGAGGCGCTGGTGCGGGCGTTGCAAGGCACCGAACTGCGGGACACCGGCGGGCAGGGGTGCGGGGAGGGGAAGGGGGTGGACACGACTTTGTGGGGGACGGGGCCTAAAGGGGTAGGGCCCCGCTTCTGGGGTTCTGAGTGGGGGAAGTGCAAAGAAGGGGCTCTATATTTGAGTTGTCCCCGTGGGCTACGTGAGGAGGGGGGCCAGGAGGGAGCCAGGTTTTGGGGCGTCCCCAAAGGATCTGGATGGAGGTAAGGAGGGGTCCCAGGTCTGAGGGAGGCACATCCACGGAAGAGAGGAAGGACCCTGGTTTTGGGGTGTCGGTGGGGATAAGGAGGCAGTCCCCAGAAGATCTAGGCTAGAGAGGAGGGGCCCCAGTTTTGAGGTGACCCCAGGAGGTCTAGGTGGGACAGGGGAGAGGAGGGCCCCCAATTCAGGAAGGGTTGGGAGAGAGAGAAGGGTCTATGTGGGTTGGGGAGGCCAGGAAGGGTCCAGACCTGGGATGTCTCCAGAGGGGCTGTGTGGATAGGGGCGATGGAGAAGAGGACCTTTTGGAGTGTCCCCACTTGGGATGTCTCACTGTGGATGTTGCTGAGGGCAGGCAGGAGGGCAGTGGGGCTGCCACAGGTGGAGCTGATGCCCCAGGGAGTGCAGATTCAGGGGGCAGTGTGGGGTTTGGGGGTGCTTGGCAGGCTTGGGGCTTTTCCTGGGGATGGGGGTGCTGGGAGGAGGTTTCCCTGAATGAGGGGCCCTCTCCAGGAGTGCAGCGGAGCCCGAAGCCAGTGGCCAGAGGTCTCTGGCACTGATGTTTTTGTGGGGTGTCCTGCAGATGGCTTCGGCAGCACGAGTACGTGGAGAAGCTCAATATGCATGCCATCCTGAGCGCTTCTGCAGGCCAGGAGCAGCTCCTCACTGAGCTGCTGGTCACCTACGCCAAGGTGAGCCTCCTTGGGTGTGGGGGAGATCCCCAGTGCCAGGCCTTTAGGTTCGAGCCGGGGTTGTCTTGTGGACAATGTGCAATTTTTTAATAAAATGGTGAAGAATCTACTGTAAGTCCGACAAAGATGTTTGACTGGTAGCTTGCCAGTGTTTTGTTTTTTTTAAATTAAAGTTCAAACTGGTATTTCTGCTTGCTGATCTATGGTTCCTCTCTGGAGGTTGTTTTGATCTATTCCATGCACCAGCCCCTTTGGTTACGAATCTCTGCCCTATACCCAAGATGTCCCAGCACCAGAATGTGCTGCGCCTCACCAGGATGCGTGGTGCTGTGCTCCTCGGGGTC
Source organism: Gallinago jamesoni (assembly GCA_025769975.1). Classification (NCBI taxonomy): domain Eukaryota; kingdom Metazoa; phylum Chordata; class Aves; order Charadriiformes; family Scolopacidae; genus Gallinago; species Gallinago jamesoni. The sequence goes on along the minus strand of JAOQGH010000003.1, from coordinate 18,086,357 downwards.
ATCTTCCCACTTTGCAACCCTAGGAGCTCTCTCTGCCCTCTGGTCTGCTGGAGAAAAGCTGTTGATATCTAAGCTGGGTGGATACAGACTGTGCCCAAGGCCACCTTCCTCTGTGGGATGACTCCCAAGTCTGTGCAGCTGAGCATTAGCACAGGTTTGAATGGTTTTACTACCCTGTCCCCTCTCTAGATTCCTGTTCTCATTGGGGAGCTGATCTCTGTGGAGATCTGGAAGCACAAGATCTTTCCCGTGCTGTGCCGGCTGGAGGACTTCAAGCCAAGAAGCACCTTCCCCATCTATGTGGTGGTGAGTAGAGGGAGCAGTGGGAACGAGCCTAGAAATTGAGCGGGCACCACTACACTTAAAAATAAATCTCGCCCTGAAGATCTCAGAGCTGGGGTTTTACTTCTCACCAAGCTGAGGAGCAGTGCTGGACAGTGTGACGCAGTGGGAAGCACCTGGTTTCCCAAAGCTGCAAGTGCCTTGCTCCAAGGAGGGATAAGGACCCTGTCCCAGGGGAGCTCAGCTCCATGTCCATTCCTAATCCCACACAGGGGCTTGCCAGAGCTGCTGGGATGAAGCAGAAGATGTTCCTGGTGGCAGCTCTGCTCCTGGCTTGCAGCTCCCAGCAGCTCACTGCTACCCTCACTCCTGGGCAGCAACACCCCAGGGGTATTGGTCCCCTCTGAGCACTGTTTTTCTCTGGCACCTCTAACGAGAAGGCTCTCTGAGGTTACGTGCCTCTGGATTTAGAAAAATGTAGTTTTTTCCTACTGAGCTTTTGGGAGCAGCGGTCCCTTGGGCCGTTCTTGGGGATGGAATGATCTCAGAAAGTTGGCTTCCCACAGAGGGACACAGTGCTTGTCCTAAGTGAAAGCTGCCTGAGGCTTGGAAGTTTTAGCCCATTTTCAGGCAAGGACAACACCTTGCTGAGGCAAAGTGGTCTTCCCTGGGCAGCTGTTTGTCACAGTGTTGCCTCGAGGCAGCTTATCTCACGGTTCCCAGTCTCCTTATCCTGGGATTAGGCTGTCTGTCCCGGTCCCAGGGGGCTGAGAGCAGCGCAGCCGTGCAGAAGCTCAGTGCCAGCACCAGGGGCTGCATCTTGCCTGAGGGCTATGGTTGTGCTGCCACCGAAACATCAGGGACAAAGCCCTGAAGAGCCCTGCCTGCTGGGAAGTGTGGTTCTCTGTCAGCCTGTTGTAGTGTCATAGGCATGTTAATGTAAATATTAATATGAACTGTATGAACTAGAGTTGTTTTGAAGATTACATCTCTTGGATTTGGCTCTCGGACTTGTGTTTAGCCACAACTACATACGCAGCTTCTTAGAAGAGCCCTTTTCCCCGTTCCATTGCCTGTGTCCTCAGTGCCGGTGACCGCTCCGCTGTTACCTCACTTTTACCATTTTCCTCCCTCAGCTGCATCATGAAGCCTCCATCATTAACCTCTTGGAGACAGTGTTTTTTTACAAGGTAAGAGGCAGGTTCAACTTTTTTTGGTGTAAAGCCCCTGGGGGTGGAAAGCCACAGCTGTGGGGGCTGACCCTCTGTGATACTTGTCATTGTGAAGGAGATCTGCGAGTCAGCAGAGGACAGCATTCTGGATTTAATTGATTACTGCCACCGCAAACTGACCCTGCTCGCAGCTCGGAGCGCCAATGGACAGACAGTGACCCTGACAGAGCTCCGTCCTGAGGATCTGGCCAGCCCCTCGTCCATGCAGGTGAGGAGAAAGTCCTGTAGCACATTGGGGCCATGTGTGATGGAAGATGAGGGCAGCCTGAAGAGGAGGGCGGGGGGAGGGCACTTTCCTCTGGAGAAAAAGGCTTTCCTTGGCTGCAACCTCAGCACCTCTCACCCATCTCAGAGGGCATCTGGTGCTGGTGCTCATCCCTGACAGCAGCTTGGCTGGGCTGGCAACTGCACCCACTTCCCTCCACCCTGCAGCCACACTTCCACCTTCTCTCGTGACAGCACCAGCTTGAGGCTTCCTGCAGGACATGATCTGGGCTGGCACTCACACTGAGTCTGGTGGCACTGGAGAGCTGACACGCAAAATATTCCATACAGGGGTTTTGGCCATTTTCTCTTAAAAGCTGTTGTGGGTTTGTCTCCCTGGAGCTTGTGAGACCAACTTAGCTCAGGCTGCTGCAGCCAGCCGTGGTTAACCATGAGAGGGATCCCTCCCTAATCCGATGCATGATATGACTAGGAATTGTCCCAGTGTGTTTCCCCCCAACTTCTTCATCTCTCTGAGAACTACCTCCCCTCTGTGCTGACCTGAGCCTGAAGCTGTTCCCAGTCAGGTGTTTCAGGGCTGCCACACATACCTTCCTGGTGCAGGACCTCTCTTTGCTTCTGGGCCTTTGCTTGCTTCTCAGCACCTCACGTTTCCTCCTTAAACTGTGCACATCACGAGGAGTGTCTGGAGAAGCAGGGTTAAAGTGAGAGCCTGCGAGCTTGGCCATAGCTCCCTGCATCGCCTCCATCCTTTGGCTTGTTGCCCGAGCACGTGCTCCTCTTCCAGAAAAGGGAAGGAAGTGGAGGGCTCCAGAGCACAATAGGGATGTTTTCCAGGAAATGTTTTCCCAGCTGGGGAGGGGAAAGGGTTGTCTCTGTTACAGCTTTGACATGGTTCAAGGGGGGAAAAAAATAGACCTTTTCTAGCCAATAGGGTTCAAAAAAGTGCTCGTCTCCCAAGGAGCCTGGTTTCCTCTGATTCATTCCAGCCTCTCCTGACTCTACACACAATAACCCCCTACTAAAAAACTGTTCCTGCCCTCTCCTGTGTTGCAGAGCCTGCTGTCCTTTGTGACTGTGTACAGTGATAACCCCTGGAGCAGGACCTGATCTGCTGTCCCTCAGAAGCACAGGCAAAAGTGCCTGCCTGAAAGTAGCAGATCTGAGGTCTGAATACCAGGAGGAGCTGTAGGAAACAGCCTCACTGGAGGAGTTTGGAGAGGGAGATGAGGGGAAAGAGCCCAAAAGGCTTTCTCAGTAGTGCGTGGGGCACCGGCATGGGGAGCGCAGGGCTTCTCACCGCAGGAATTTGGAAGGGAACAGTTGCAGCAGCGCTTTAGTGGAATAGGAGTTGCTGAGGTCAGTGCTCTGCACGCAAAGATGTGAGCTGCTGAGCCTCTGGGGCTGGAGAGGAGAAGCCCTGCCTGGAACAGGGAGAAAGAAGGACATGGCACCTCTCAGCCTAGCCATCCCGATGGTCTCAAAAGAGGCTGAGTCAGAGGGGGGTCAGACTGTTAGCCTGAGTGCGTGGGGGATGAATGGGGTGCCCACCCTGGGAAGGGAAGGAGGCCGGGTGGCTGGAGAGCGTGGCGTAGCTGCGGGCTGGGATAACCACAGGCAGACATTCTAGCTGGATCTACGCAAGCTGGAGGGGAGAGGCAGAGCCACGTGGGGTGATGCAGGATTGCAGCTGCACCAGGGCCAAGTTTCTCCCTCCTTCTCCAGTTCCTCTGCTGATCATGCAGCTTCCCCTCCTTCAGCCTCACATGTCTTGTGGGCCACAAAACGATACCAGAAAAGGAGAGAGGAGCAGTCTGGGACTGGCCTCCTCTTTCAGGGGGGTGTCCCTGTGCAGGTCCACTGGTGCTGTTAGCCACCCGTGATGTGTTAGGGGTAGGGAGATGAGGGACAAGCAACAGTGGGCTGCCAACACTTTGTGGCTGCCCTGGCAAACAGGCAGCACTGGAACAGTCAAGATGAGAAACAGTTTGTTTCGCAGGGCTCTAGTTTCCTCCCCAGTCTGTGGTTATCGATGTGGAGCCAAGAGGCTGCCTCCCTGCAGCTCCTGGGAAATGGGGCCTGAAATCCCGAGGCTGTGCTTGTCCCTCCACAGGAGCTGCAGAAGCAGGCAGAAACAATGGAGTTTGAGATTTCCCTGAAGGCCCTGTCTGTGCTGCGGTTCATCACCGATCAGGTGGAGAGGTAGGTGCCCAGGAGCAGCAGAGGGCATGCCGAGCTCTCTGGGTGAGATTCCTATGGGGTTGCAGCAGGCATCTGGACCCCTTTCAGCAGCTGGCTGTATCCATGGTGGCAGTGGCACTGCGCCCCAGGAGGCAGAGGCAGCAGCACTCCACCCTGCTCTGTGGTACTTGCGGGAACCCAGATCTTTGTTTTTTTGTCCTGCCTCTCCCAGTTGCCTCGGGGAGTGTTTGTATCTGTTCTGGCATTTGTGAGTGCTGTTTCACCCATTCTGTCGTATCTCCAGTCTGCCCCTGAGCGCGCTGACACGGATGCTGAACACCCACAACCTGCCCTGCCTCCTTGTCGCGCTGGTGGAGCATTGTCCCTGGAGCTGCCGGGAAGCAGGTACTTATCATGCCCCGTGATACCTGTGGCACTGTGGTGACGTGCTGGGACCTGCATCCACTGACTGGGCTGCTGCAGGAGCCCTTGCAGAAAGCTGCTCCCCACCTTACCCTCCCCTCCAGCCTCCTCCCCTTGCTCCTCACTAGTGTTCCCTGCCTGAAGCTCTTCATCTCAAAAGCAGCTGCAGCACAGCTGGGCTGGGGACACAGCATTGCTCCCAAAAGCCAGTCCTTGTGCACGGCTGCGTCTCATCTGAGATGATCATGGCCAGGACGGGAGCAGGAGCGTAACACATCTGCCAGCCCTGTTTGCTCCTCTGAGGAGTCTTGGTCTGGATGCAGAAAGGTGCCAGTCTCAGCCTGCCTGCACCTCTCTGGGACAGCACTAAGAGCTGGAGCCAGATTGGGCTGTCCCTCACAGCAAACTGATTGCCCTGAAGCTGCTGATTGCTGAGCCTTGCTCTTGTTGAATGTCTCTGATCAGGTTGTGCCCGTCGGCCCTGCCTCCTGCACCTCTGCAGCCCCCCAGCTTCCCTGCCTCCGAGCAGTGGTGGGGCACAGCCTGGGGCGTGGGAACCCATGCTCCCCTCCCCAGCCCCACACCATGGGGGTCACGGCGCGGGCAGGGGAGGAAGCGATGCTGGGAAACACGTGGCTCTGCGCCTGCCGAGAGCAGCCCAGCTGGATGTGAGAGCTTTCCTCCTTCCTCCAGCCAGGAAACGCATCCCTTCTCTCCGCCTGTGCTCTCGGGGTGTCGTTGGGAGCTTTGATCCAGGGCCCTGGGGGAGGGACTGGAAAGAACCAAGAGTGCAAAGGCACTTCCAGGCTGTGCAGATGTAGGGTTACATCCGCCTCCGCCCCCCGCCAAGAGCAGCACAGTAGCTTCTGGAGCTTGTTTTGTCACTTCTGTTATATTCGTGCTAATTCTGGCTTTCACTGGCAGAAGAACCTCCAGAAGAGCAGATATTGGCTGTGCTGATATCCCAAAACATGCCTCTCCAGCCACTCTGTTGCTGCAGCATGGACTTCCACACCATCTACCAGTGCTCTGCACTCCTGGCCGTGTACAGAGGGAGATATCACAGGGATCTTTCAGTTCCTGCCACATCCCCATTTTTTAATACATATTCTTTACGCTTTTTGTGCTCTCTAATATATTGTCTCAGCACCAAGAAGGCCGCTGTGCTGAGCAAAGGGGTGGGGAAACTGAGGCAGGCAGAAACAGAGGGGCTTACCTGTGGCAGAGTGAGGAAGTGAGCGCAGGTCAGCATCCCCACCTTTGAGCTGTCTGCCCTTGGGCAGCGCTGTCTCTCCCTGCAGGTGTGTGTTCCTCTGTGTTCCTCTGTCCCTCAGGCAAGCTCAAGAAGTTTGAGAATGGCGCGTGGCACATGGTGCCACCTGAAGACCAGGTGAAGATGACCAAACTCGATGGGCAGGTGTGGCTTGCCCTCCTCAACCTCCTCCTCAGCCCTGAGTGCCAGCGCAAATACCATTTGGATGGCTTCAACAAGAGCCAAGTCCTCAAGGTAGGACCCTACACCACAAAGGCTGTGGGGTCTGCAGCACGGAGGAGGACCTTGCTAGCAGTAGGCCCCTCCAGGGGTCTCTCCCCATCCTTGCGGGCTCCTAACAGCCACTGGTGGGAGAGCAGTGGGGTCTGTCTCCATGCCAGCAGCAGCAAAGCTTGTGTTTGCAGGTGCATGCTGTGGGACCCCCATGGGTCGTTCTGCCAGTGCCCCACAGATCCCTGCTCTTGCCATGCTGCTTCTATACCTCTGGCTCCCTTGTCTTGACCTCTCTCTGTTTGCTCTTCTCCTCTGTGGCTACAGCTCCGTGCGTTCCTGACAGACGTCCTCATTGACCAGCTGCCCAACCTGGTGGAGTTGCAGAGATTTCTGAGCCACCTCGCAGTGACAGAGCCAGCTCCCCCAAAAAAGGATCTTGTCCTGGAGCAGGTATCCTGTGGCTTTTCCTCCACCTCTCCCACTGCTCTGCTTCCAGCCCGATAGCTCTCTACCCCCTTTTCCTCCCACCCAGCTCAGCTCTGGAGAGGTGGTGCTGTGGTAGAGCAGCCAGGCACCCAGTTTGCTGTTACACCCTCATTGCTGGCAAAGTTGACTTCTGGGTCGTTCATGGACTTCTCCTGCTACAGCAGTGGGCAAGTAGTCACAGCTAAAGGCGTAAATGCTGGGTTATAAACAGCTCCAGATTGCCTTGAGTCCTCTGGGTGGTGGCTGCTGGCTTGTTTTTACAATTAACTCGTTATTTAACATTTATCAGC
>JAOQGH010000003.1:18028833-18075575 GCA_025769975.1 Gallinago jamesoni | reverse complement strand
CCCGGGGGCCGGCCCCCCCCCCCCCCCCCCCCCCGGCCCCGCCGCCGCCTCCTCGCAGCGCCCGCGGCCGCCGGGCCATGGAGCTCATCGAGCTGCGGGAGCTGCAACCGGAGCCGCGGTCGGGTCGGGGCCGCCTGGAACGGACCAACGCCTTGCGCATCAGCCCGGCCCGACGGTCCGGCCCCGGCCCCGGCCCCGGCCCCGGTTCCGGAGCGCACCCCGACCCGCGGCTGACGGCGGTACCGGGCGCCGGGCACCGCTTCGAGCCCCGGCGCCGCGGGCTCCACACCTGGTGCGACCTCTGCGGGGACTTCGTCTGGGGCGGCGGCAGGAAGAGCCTCCAGTGCCGCCGTGAGTACCGCACCGCGCCCCGGGACTCCCCCCCCTCCCCCCACACACGCACACCGGGCACCCCCACCGGGCATCCTGCTAGCGGGTACCCCAACGGGTATTCCGGTACCGGGCATCCCCACCGGGCACGAGCATCCCAGTACCGGGCGCCCTCACCAGACATCCCACCACCAGACACGGGCATCCTGCCACCGGGCACCCACACTGGGCATCCCACTACCGGGCACGGGCATCCCATTACCAGGCACCCCGAAGAAGCACTGGGTGTCCCCGTAGTGGGCACCCCCACCGTGCACCAGGTGTCCCAGTAGTAGCCACCCCCACAGAGCAGTGGGCATCCCAGTGCTGGGCACCCCCACCAGGCGCTGAGCACCCTGGTTCGGGGCACCTGTGTTGGGCACAGACATCTTGGTACCCATTACCCCCACCAGGCATCCCAGTACTGGGCATCCCCATACCGGGCACCTCCACCAGGCAGTGGGTCTCTGGGCACTGGCCATCCCCAGCAGCAAACACGGGCACCACGGTAGCAGCCAGCAGCATGGCACAGCACCGGGTCCCACGTGGGTACTGTCCCCTGCACAGCAAGGGCAGGCAGCCAGCACAAGGAGAGGTGGCATCCCAGGCACTGGGTACCAGCACCAGTAGCAGCGCGGGCAGGGGTACTGGGTACCAGTACGGGCACCACACACCAGCCCTTGCCCCACCAGGCACTGGTACCCTCCCTGGCTTGGCCACCAAGGCCAGGCCCCGGTGGTGATACCAGCCTCAGTAGGGACCCAACATGAAGCACCCTGACATTCCATCAGCTGGGTTTAGGGTGCCAGGGGATGGGTGGCCCCGCTGACACCCCCCCACCCCTTCCTGTCCCTGTCCCCAGACTGCAGCTTCACCTGTCACTACCGGTGCCGGGCCCTGGTGCGGCTGGACTGCAGCGGCCCCCCGGGTGCTGGCGACGAGGACGATGGCACTGAGCAGGAGTTGGAGAAGGACACCAATGTGGTAGGGCCCGGCCTGTGTCTGTGGACGGAGGGCATGGGCAGGGGGGTCCAAACCCGGGGTCTGCCTGGGCTGGGGGTGGTGGTGCTGGGCTGTGCCAGGCTGTGCCATGTGAGGCCAAGTCATGCCACACCAAGCTGTGCTGTGCCACATTGTACCCAGCCATGATTTTGGCCAAGAAAGGTTGGATTTTACCAAGAAAGCTTGGAGCCTTGAGATTCCTTCCAGCCTGGAGTCTATGCTGTGCCATGCCAGGCTGTGCCGAGCCATGCTGGGCTGTGCTGTGCCGTGCCAGGCCAGGTTGTGCCATGCCAGGCTGGGCTGGGTTGTGCTGTGCGAGGCTGTGCCAAACCATGCTCTGCTGTGCCATGCCATGCTGTGCCAAGCCATACTGGGCTGTGCCAGACCATGCTTAGCTCTGTGCTAAGCCATGCCATGCTATACTGTGCCATGCAGTCCCACGCCAGGTTGTGCCACGTCGGGCTGTGCCAGATGATGCCAGGCTGTGCTGGGCCATGCCATGCCGTGCCGAACTATGCCCTGCTGTGCCATGCCAGGCTGTGCCAAGCCACACTGGGCTGTGCTGAGCCTTGCTGGGCTGTGCCATGCCGTGCGGGGCTGTGTGCCATGCCGTGCCGTGCTATACTGTGCCGTGCCGTGCCACACCGGGCTGTGCCGGGCCATGGCATCCCAAGCTGCACTGAGCCATGCTGTGCCGAGCCGTGCCGGGGCACAGGCGGGTCCGGGCGGGTGAAATCACCGCCGGAAGCAGGGCCGCGCCGCACCGCCCCCGGCCCGCGTCAGCCCCACGGCCGGGGCGGGGCCGCAGCGGGAGCGGGGACGGGGACGGGAACCGGGCTCAGGCGGGACGGGACGGGACGGCAGCGCGACAGAGAGCGGGCTGAGCCGGGACCGGGCTGAGCCGAGCCGAGCCGAGCCGGGACGGCGACAGAGAGCGGGCGGAGCGGAGGCGGGACAAGGCGTGGGGCTGTGCCGGTCCGAACCGGGATAGCGACCGGGAGCGGGCTGAGCCGAGCCGGGAGCGGGCTGAGCCGGGCCCCAGCCCGGGGTCCGGGCGGGCTGGCGCGGGGCCGGGTGTGCCCGTGTGCCCGCGGGGCCGCGGGGCGGGCGGGTCGGGCCGTGTCCGCCGCCGCGTCCGTGCCCGCCGCCGGGGCCGGGGGGGGCGGCGGCGGGGCCGGGGGCTGCGGGGGAGCGGCGGCGGCGCTGGCGCTGCGGCGGGGCGGCGCGGGGGGCACCGGGGGCAGCACGGCCAGCAGCGGCTACTGCAGCCAGGAGGACTCCGACTCCGAGCCCGAGCTCTTCTACACCGCCCGCACCTCCCTCGGCCGCCGCCCGCGACGCCGACAGGTCGGTTCCCGGGGCCGCCGGCCGTGACGTCATGGGGGGGAAACCGGGTGACGTCAGCGGGGGGGGGGAGCGCACCCCCACCACCCCCCGAGGCTGGGGGATGGGGAACGGGCGAGGGTGGGCTTGATGCGGGGGTGGTTGTTGCCCCACCGTGGGGAAAACAGGGGGTAGCGCGGTTCTGCCGTGGGGCAGATGTGGGGCGAGCGTGGTCTTGCTGTAGGGTGAGTTGGGGGGGGAGAATGGCCCCTATGGCCCCCCTGCCCCTATGTGAGGATGAGTGTGACCCTGCCGCTGGGATAAGTGTGGCCGTGTCATGGGGCAGGGTGTCCCTGCCCAGTTGGATGTGGCACTGGGTGGGCAGATGTGGGGCAAGTGGGGTTTTGCCGCCTGGCACAGCTGCCCCATGGTCCCCCGAGGCCACAGCTGCTCCCAGAGGGGGTGACAGACAGTGCTTGGAGGACATCAGGGTGAGCCCCCCTCCAGGGCAGCCTCAGAGCTGTCCCCATCCTGCAGGGACCCCCGCAGGACCCGGCAGCGCCTGCGTGCCGTGGGGTGGCCGTCAGGGCTGGGGGCCTCGGGTGCTCCCGAGCCCCACGGCGCCGTGGGGACAACACTTGCAGCTTTGCGTGGTGGCTCTGCAGCCCCACGTAAATACTCATTAGCGGGCGGTGGGGACGCCGAGCTGGGACGCCCGGGTCCACCCTTGTGTGGGGCCGGCACTTTGAAGCGGGGTGCCGGCGGCACGGGCGGGCTGCACCCCTCAGCCCAGCCCTCCTGCCCCGAATCCCAGGGCGTCCCCACAGGCGCCCGTCCCGCCCCGGTGCCGGGCTGGCGGCTGCCAGCTCTCTGCCTCGGGGACACCGCTCTGATCTAGGGTGCCAGGAGGGGATGTCCGGCCCCGGGGTGTCCTCGTGGCGGGTTCACCCATCCCTGCAGCCCCAGGGATGGGGGCTGGTTTGGGGGGGGGGGGGAGTGGGGGGGTGGTCGGTGTGGATGTTCCCAGAGCAGGGCTGGGGCTGCGGTGAGCTCAGCCGGGCTTCCCCGTCACGGCCCAGCTCCGAGCCAGCTGGGCTGATGCAACCCCACGCAACCGCCCGCTCGTCACCGTGTGTCAGCCGGCGTTTGGGGACGGGCTAGGGAGCGGCGGGATGGCGGGGTGGGCAGAGGGGCGTCCCCCCCGAAGGCTGCTGCGGTGCCGCTCAGCCCGGCTGCTGTCCCGCAGGATGAGCCCAGCGAGTGGGAGAAGGCAGAGCTGGACCAGGCGCAGGTGGAGCAGCGGATCAAGGAGTACAACAGCCAGATCAACAGCAACCTCTTCATGAGCCTGGTAGGGAGGGGCGGCGCAGGGCTGGGGGCTGTTGGGGGTGTGTCACGGCACCCTGCCCTGGCCCCACTCACTCCCCCCCCACCTCCAACTGGTGTCTTCCAGAACAAGGATGGCTCCTACACCGGCTTCATCAAGGTGCAGCTGAAGCTGGTGCGCCCCGTCTCGGTGCCGGCCACCAAGCGGGTCCCCTCCCTGCAGGCGGGGCGGCAGGGACCCCGCACCCAGGCGGTGAAGCGCCGCACGTCCTTCTACCTGCCCAAGGGGACCGTCAAGCACCTGCACATCCTCTCGCACACCCGCGCCAGCGAGGTCATCGACGCCCTCCTGCGCAAGTTCACCGTCGTCGACAACCCCCGCAAGTTCGCCCTCTTCGAGAGGTCCGAGAAGGATGAGCAAGGTAGCATCCCAGGGTGGCCCTATCCCTGTGTCACCATAGTGGCAGCTTCCCCTGGGTGGGGGCGGCACCATGGTGGCAGTGTCCCTGGGGTGGTGATGTCCCCCGTGGTGGCAGCAGTGGTGTCCCCATAGCGGTCATGTCCCCTGTGGTGGCAGTATGTCCCCATGGTGGTGGTCCCCATGGCAGTGGTGTCCCCCATAATGGAGGTACTCCCATAGTGGCAGTGTCCCCGTGGATTGGTGTCCCCTGTGGCAGTAGTGTTCTCCCTGGCAGCAGTGTCCCCATAGTGGCAGCTCCCCCTGGGCAGCAGCACCTCCATGGTGGCAGGATCCTTGTTATGGTGGTATCCCCCTCCGTGGCAGTGTCCCTAGCAGCTGTGGAGGGTGTTCCCCATGGTGATGTCCCCACAGTGGTAGCACACCCATGGCAACAGCTGGTGGCAGTATCTCTGTAGTAGCAGTGTCCCCTGTGGCAGGGGTGTCCCCATAGTGGCAGCATCTCTGTAACAGAGCTGTCCTCCTTTGGTAGCAGCGTCCTCTGTCACCGTGGGTGTGTCCCCCATAGTAGTGATGTCCCCACAGTGGTAGCATCCCCATGGCAGCAGCATCCCGGTTATGGTGGTATCCCCCTTGGTCACAGTGTCCTCAGTGGCTGGGGGAGGGGCCACCTCATGGTGGCAGTGTCCCCCGTGGCAGTGTGTGTGTGTCCCCATGGTGAATTCCCCATCGTTGTAGCATCCCTGTGGCGGCAGCATCCCCATGGTGGCAGTATCCCCGTGGCAGGGGTGTCCCCATAGTGGCAGTATCTATGTAGCAGTCATATCCTCCTTGGGTGGCAGTGTTCTCTGTCACAGTGGCCATGTCCCTTGTGGCAGCGGTGTCTCCCACAGTGGCGATGTCCCCATGGTGGCAGCATCCCTGTTATGGTGATATCCCCCATGATGGTAGTGTCACCTGTCCCCCGTGGCAGCAATGCCGCCCATGGCAGCAGTGTCCCCATGATGGTGATGTCCCCATGGTGGTGTCCCCATGACACGTGGCCACTCTTGCAGTGTACCTGCGGAAGCTGGCTGACGAGGAGCAGCCCCTGCGGCTGCGGCTGCTGGCCGGCCCCAGCGAGAAGGTCCTCAGCTTCGTCCTGAAGGAGAATGAGACCGGGGAAGTGAACGTGAGTGCGGGGACAGGGAGGGGACTGGCACCCACACACACCCCCCAGGGGACGTGGCTGTGGCCGTGTGTGGTGGGGGGAGGGTCGGTGCCGCGTCCCCGTTGCGATGGCAGCCCGTCTGCCCGCAGTGGGACGCCTTCACGCTGCCGGAGCTGCACAACTTCCTGCGCATCCTGCAGCGGGAGGAGGAGGAGCACGTGCGCCAGCTGCGGCACCGCTACGCCCGCTGCCGCCAGAAGATGCAGGAAGCGCTGGCCACGCGCACCCCGGGGTGACCACCACCACCTGCATCCCGCGGGCAGCCAGCGCACCGGGACCCTCGCCCGCCGGCGGGTTGGGGGGCACCAGGGAGGGAGAGGGTGGAATGGGGTACCCCGGCACCCACTGGGCTGTCGCAGCCCCCATAGGGCTGGCCCGGGGAATGGGTGTCCCCGGGGGAGAGGGTGTCCCCAGGGAAGGGGGTGTCCCCGGGGAGGCAGGTGTCCCCAGGGGAGTGGGGGACAGCAAGTGCCCCTGGGGGGAAAGCAGGGTGTCGAGCACCAATAAAGGCATCTTGGTGATGAGGCTGAGCCTGCAGCGTGTCCTTGGCGGGGAGGCTGGGGCGGGAGGGGACACGAAGACGCACACACACACCCCCCGCACACACACCTCTCGGTGCCACCGCGCTGCGGGTGGCTGCACGTGGTGCTTGGCCGCGGCGGGAATCGAACCCGCGGTACCAGCCTTCCGCCGGCGCCAGGCGGGGGGCGGGGGGGTGGGTGGGCACGCCCGGCGCCGCTCTCACGTGACGCGGGCACCTTCCTCCCTCCCTCCCGGGTCACGTGCGGGGGGCCTCGCGGGCGCCGGAAGTGTCGCATCACGGCGGCGGCGCACGCAGGGAGGAGGAGGTTGGACGGTTGTCGCCAGGCGCCTCCGGGGCCGCTCCCGCCGCCCCCGCCGCCATGGGCACCAGCGGCTCCAAGTCGCGGGGGCTGTGGCCCTTCGCCTCCCCGGCGGCGGGCGGCGGCGGCGCCGAGGGTCCCGGCGGGCAGCAGGCCCTGGCCCGGGCGCGGGCCGCGCGCGCCGCCACCCCCTTCGTCTTCACGCGCCGCGGGTGAGAGGCCGAGGAGGGAGGGGGGGGGTGTGTGAAGGGGTGGGAGGGGGTTGCTATGGCAACCGGGTAGGGGGCGTCGCTCCGGACCTGCCCGAGCAGCGGCATGGCCGTGGGGACAGGCCCCGGCCTGCCCGGGGGAGGAGAGGGCAGCCCCGGCAGAGGGTGGTCGCCGCAGCCCCACCCAGGGCCGGTGGTGGCGGCCTGCCCCGGCGTGCCTCCCCTGCTCGGGGCGCGGGAAGCCGGCAGCTGTCGGCAGGCCCTTGCCCACCCGCCTCCCCTCTCCTCTCGGCAGCTCCATGTATTACGATGAGGATGGGGATCTCGCCCACGAGTTCTACGAGGAGACAATCGTTACCAAGAACGGGAGGAAGCGCGCCAAGCTGAAGAGGATCCACAAGAACCTGATACCTCAGGTAGCGTGTGGAGAAGGGTGGCGGAAAGTGAATGCCAGAGCTCCACAGTGTCAGTTGAAGTCACGGCTTTACCTTTCCCCCCCAGGGCATCTTCATGTCAGGAAGGTGAAGGCTTTCCACTCACCCCTCCCTTTCCAGAGAGAGATGGTGCCCCAGCCCTTTAGAGCTGCCAAGCTGGGGAAGATAGTTCAGCCGAGTGTGTGTTGTGGGGCACAGAATATCACCCAGCCATGCACAACTGTGGTGTCCCATCACTGACCAACCGCCTTCCCCAGGGTTCAGGGTGCTGCACTTGCTCAGCCAGTGTCACATCGCTGGCCCTGGCTTTGGGACCAGCAGCCAAAGCCCATCACCCACTGACGCATTCCCTCGGGCTGCTCAGTAGTGACAGTGTTGACAGCTCTGTGTTTTCCGTCTCAGTGCAGAAGTCTCTTCTTAAAATAAGCAACTGGGGTGAAGCTGAGCAGGAGTTGGGACACCAGCAGAGGGTCTTGGTGCAGAAGAAGGACAGTGTGCATGTAGGGAAGCTTCTGGGGGCCTAAAAGGAGAAAAGGGAGGATCAAACCAGGGCTGGAGAGAGACCTTGCAGGAGTCTTTCCGAAGTAAGCAGAAAGGCATGACTCTAGTGAGTACCTGGTGCGCTCCAAAGGATGAGACCCCCCTGGGCACTGTGCAGGCAGTTATAAGGGGGAAAGAATTTGCCACTGCTCCCCAGGCTGGCATTCTCACAGAGGCAGGGGGACTGTCTCCTAACCCTCCTCAATGTGGGTTGAAACCCATCTGGTTGGAAAGCTCAGCTGAGCCATAGAGAGCAAACACCGGCATTAAATAGCCCTTTGCCAGCCCAGGCTTTTCTCTGGCTCTGCGAATGCAGCCCCAAGCCCCCCCTCCATCCCCAGCCCCCCACCTGCCATCGGGTCCTCCTGGTGCTGTAACAGGAGAAGGCTTGGACGGAGCATGGGAAAGGCGCCTGAGCTGACGTGGAGGGAGCGTGCATTCAGCAGCCTCCCCTCTGGAGAGAAAGCTGCTTTTCTTGTGCGCCAGCTGCCCTTGGCTGCTCTCTCTCAGAGAGCTCTTTTCATTCTTTTTAAATCCCGTGAATGAAAGGTGCCGGATGAAAAGCCCAGACGGCCAATATCTGCCAGTCACGCACCAGCTGCTGCACGGGCAGTGCCTGGCAGAGCAGCTCCCTCCTTTCTCGCTCCGCTGAGCTCGGAACCCGCCATGTGTGGCCACCAGCCACACTGTCCTCGGCTCTCCAGGGACGAGTTCGAAGGGCAAAGTGCTTTCACTTTGCTTGCTGCTGTTCAGGTGCACCTGATGTCACGGCGGCGGCCTTACAGACTCCTGTCCCTTGAGAGCGCAGTGTCCTGCGTACGGGGTGACTCTTGGGGGTCGGGGCCATTCCTTGTTTGGTGGTCTCCTCTCCTCACACCACTGACTCTCCTTTCAGGGCATAGTGAAACTAGAGCACCCTCGCATTCACGTGGATTTCCCGGTGATCATCTGCGAAGTGTGAGTCGCCAGACGTGTCTGCCCACGGGTGGGAGGGCCCTGCCCCACCGCCCCCAGCCTTCAACCAGGCGAGGCTGCGTCCTGTTCCCACCCGAGGAGGACTCTGGGCGTGTGGCGGGGACGACGGCTCTCCCCTCGCCCAGAGGTGAGGCAGGACGGAGCAGGCCGGGCTGGGCTTGGCTAGCACTCCTCGCAGGCGATGGGTGACCTTGTGCGATGACTGCTTACAAACATCCTCGCTTGAGTCAGAAGACTAAAACACTTTCGTTAGCCTCTAGCCAATGTTTGATGGGTAACTGGAACTGCAAACGAGCTGCTGTGTTTGAGCTGTTAAAGGGAGAACGAGCCTGCACTTCTCACCAGACAAAATCCCCTGCTTCTCAGGTATGCGGCCCAGGGAGAGCCAGGGCAAGGTAACGCTCTGTCTGGGGTCCCGAGACCCCTCGGGCCCCATGCTTTAGATGGCCAGTGTCGCAGCGTGTCGCTTGACACGGGTGTTACGTGATGCTCCCCTGGATGGGTCCGTTGATGGAGGATAGACGGGGCAGGCTGAGGGGGGCCCGGTCTCAAAGCACATTGGGCTGGCTGCTGCGCTCCTCTCGGGAAGGGGACGGAGATCAGATTCTGCTATCTTGGACCTCAGTCTCTTCCCCCTGTGCGTTTCCCTGCTTACGCCGGCTCGGGTGTGGTTGGCTTCGCTGCTGCCTGCAGTCCCTCTGCCCGCAGCAGATCTCTGCGATCTGCGGCCGCTGCTGGTGGCAGCAAGGTCCCCAGCTCTGCAGCGGACTTGCCTCCCCCGTTAGCAAACTGGTTCCTGCCAAGCACCATCCCTCACCCGCTGTGGGGCCGGGCTGCTGGGCAAGCCGTTTCCCTGTAACATCCTCACTCCTGCTCCTGTCTTGAACGTACCTCCTGGTGGGGTGGGCCTTGACAGAGCCGAGCAGGAAGGAAATCATCTCTTCCCTCCTGGTCCCTGAAACCAATCGATCGGTGTGCCTGCCCCAGCTTGGAAATCTCCCTGGCGATGTGAACTACGGTTCCTCCCGTGTCCGAGCTGGTGGCAGGAGGAGAAACGCGATGCACTTTAAAGGGAGGCTTTCTGCTCCGTCCCGGAAGGTCCTGCTCTTTTCTCCTCTTTCCTCCCGCTTGAGAAGGTTGGGGTCACCTTGGCAGCACCAAAAAACCTCTCAGCCCCTCGTGCGGGTCCCAGGGTGCCGAGCCAGCCACTGCAGGACCCGTCCTGTCCCTCGCCAGCGCTGGGAGCCACTGCCCCCCTGCTCGGCCACCCCCAGACCGGGTGGGCAGAGGAGGACAGGCCGTGGGGCAGCGGGCACAGCTTTAAACTGGGTCAGGGCCTGCTCCCCGCAGCAGCCGGCTCAGCTTTCCTCCTCTTTCGTTCCAGAACTTAATTATTTTCTAAGCACTTCAGACGTTCGCTACCTCGATTTTTAATTTAAGCTGCTGGCACTTGGCCGCCAGCCCTGTCGGCGTCTATGTTGGATGTATCCATCCCCGCGCCCACCGAGAGCTGCCCGGGCGCGGGGCCACATTCCCGGCTTCGGGGAGATAACAGCGGCGTGGCTGTTGCCGTCTTCCTGTCACCACCTCTTCCCCTCACGTCCCCCCATACCCGCTGTTCCCATGGAGAGGAGCGAGCACGGAGGGTGAAGTGGGTGTGCTGGCTGCCGCCGGGCAGGGAAGCAGGCAGGGCTGGGCTCCGACGGGGAGCCCGTCTACACTGTGATGCTGGGCGCTTCTTTCGACATCTTTTGTTCTCCTGCTTGCTTGAAAGAGTCTTGTCTTAAAACAATCCCCCACTGAAGTGTTTCTTATTCGCACCACCTGCTCTCCACTTTCTCCCAGGCCGGATCTCCCTGGGAATGGTGTCCCTTGGGCTCCGGAGGAGAGCAGGAGCTGCTGTCCCCAGGAAGAGGAGAGAAAGCTGTGGGCTGCCCCTGCCGCCTTGCCCCGCTGCCATCCCGGGGGCTTGGGAAGCTGCACCAAACCCACCTCGGGTAGAGGGGGAAGGCGGAGGAGGAGCAGGGAGGGGGTTGGTGCCTTTTTCCTGCCCGGACTAGGAGCCCCTCGCCTGGCTGCTGGCCAAAAATCTGCTGACAAGGCAGAGCCCAAACCCTGGGAGGGGGCAGAGACCCAGACCGGCTCAGCAAGGATGCTTTTGTCCTCCCTGACAGGCTGCCCACCCTTCCCCCAGGGAACATGCTTCCCCCCTCCCCACCCCCTGGCTCCAAAAACCCACTCTTTCTCCCACCCCACCGTGTCACCGGAGCAGCAGCGAACCTCCGCAGGCTGCCACCAAGCTGTGTCCTGCCCCGCTTCTTCCCAGGCTGGTGTTTCCCCCCCCCCTCCCCGAGCAGCCAGACCCCCCCCAGACCCCCGTTCCCCTCTGCCGGCCTCCAGCCCTCCTGTGTCAAGAGGGCCTCGGGAGCACCCGGAGGGATCTTGAAAATGTGAAGGTCGCTGTAAATAGTATCTGTGTCCACTGTGGTGTTGGAGCAAGCAAAAAAAAAAAAAAGGAAAGTTTTCCTTTTGATTATTTTCTTTTTTTTTTTTACGATTTCTGTGCGACGTTGTGCTTTCCCGTGTGGATGTGTAGCCGAACCGTACTCACCGACACTAGGCTCCTTGCTCCTCTAGCGTGTGGGTAGGACCCGTGGGTTTGGGAAATGTACACTATTTATGGTCCTTCCTCCCAGTGCATCTGTCCACTTTTGTTAAATTTCAATAAAATTATTTGTAGAGCCCACAAGTCCAAGAGCTGTCTTTACTGGGGAGGGCGAGTGGCCGTGCCCGCAGGTAGAAGGATGAGATGTTGGAGAGCCGAGGGGAGGTGGGCTTTGCCGTGTCGGTCTGTTTGGTGCTGGCACTCCGAGTCCCCTGGTTTTTGGGCAGGGGGTGTTTGTAGACGCGTGGCTGGACTGGTGGTGGAGGAGCTGTGGGTCATGGCTGTTTCCAGGTGCTCCAGTTCGGCGTGCAGCACTAGCGAGAGTTGGTGACTTTGTTGGACTGTGACTCGGCTCGTAGCTGCTGTGACATCCTTTAAATATAAAACTAAAACGTGTTTATATAAATATATGTAATTTTCTTGTTCAGCTGGAGCTCAGGTCCCTCCTCCCCTTCCATGTGGGGAGGTCTGGAGGGACCCGGGAGGCAGCAAGGGACCTGGACGTCGTGGCGGGGAGGATCCGCCTGTCTGCTCCTTCACTGCCAAATCAGCGCCTCATTAATCACCAGGGCCTGATGATTTTCTCGGACCCGGTTGACCCCCTGCCGGGATGCTGCCTGTCCCCTGAGCGGTGCTGGCTGTCCGTGGGACGAGTGTGATCTCACTTGGTGCCCCCCGGCCGCCCTGTAAATGTTTTCCTGCGGCCGCTGCCACCTCTCATCATTTCCTCCGCGCAAGACGGCTCGGAAACGAGCCGCTGACGAAAGCTGTAATGAGGGTGAGTGGTGCGGTGTGTCCTGCCAGCGCCTCCGTGTGCGGGGGACGAGGCTCTGGGATTTTCTGCCTGGTGATCCGTAGGGGCTCCAGCACCAGGAGGGACAGACCGTGGTGGCCTCCACGGGGACCGTGCGGCTGCATCGGGCGTTTGAGGTTGAACAAGGTGGTGGCTGTGGCTCGCCTCAGAGCAGCTCCGTGTCCACCGGGGCCACCCCAGTCCCCCCACCCCAGTTCCCTTCCTGCAACGGGGCCGGGCCATGTGGGCAGCCCTCTGGCCAGGGGTGGAGGTGGGTGCTGACCTCCTCTCCTGGCCCCACGGCTGATCCATCCCCAAGCCAAGCTCCTCTCACACCTCGCCCGGACCTGTCCGTCACGAGCGGATGTGACTAATGTCCCGTTATCCGGCATCCGTGAGGGATTCCTGCCCCACACCCCTCTCCCCTCCCCAGGCTTAGCATCAGCTCATGCTCAGCGGGGGGAGAGGGGAGGATGGATCCCTCCGGCTGCCCCTTCCCGAAATCCAGGGTCTTCCTTGTGGGAAGGGATAGAGGGAAACCGAGGCAGGTGATGCCGGGCAAGGAGCTGCGTGGTGCCGAGGACTCCCATCCTTCCCGGCAGCAGAAATCTGCGTGTGACCCCTCCGGCCACCCCGCTGCTGGCAGGGCCGGGTCCCTTCAGCGCACGAGATGGCGGAGGATGGAAAATTTTAGGCGTTCCAGCTGCCAGGGCAGGGAGCCTGTTTACTGCCCCGCGGGGAAGGGCAGCGCCCGCCGGCGCTGGGATTTCTTGGCTCCCCAACAGCCTCTCCAGAGGGTTTTGGCAGCCCGGCCATCACCCACCTTTCCCAGCCCCTCTCCTGCATTGCCCGCCGTTGCCCACCGGCTGGGCTGAGCCGAATTCACAGCAGTCAGCCTGGACCACCGTGCCCGTCCCTGGGCGGCACCGTCACCTTCCCGGAGGGAAGCTTTGTGCCACCAAAGCTGGCACCCGAGAGGGTCCCGCTAACCGGAGCCATCTGCGGGTGCCGGCGGCTCTCCAGGCTTGGCACCGCCGACACCAAACAATGCCGGGGCTCGGCGCTCCCGCCCGCTCCCCGGGGAGCCAGCGGGCGGCTGGGGAGCGCTTCCGCGGATTCAGCCCTGCTTCCTTCCCCCGCCGGCCCCGGCACACCCTCGCGCTCCGGCCCCGGTGCTTCCTCCACGGGGACACCCCCCTGGCCCCCGGCCCCGGCCGGAGCTGGCAGGGGACAGGCAGGACATGGGGACTGCCACACACGGCTGGTCCCTGAGCCGTGTCTGTTCCGCTGCCCACCGGGGAGGGACCCACCGGAGCCTCGGCAGTGCCCCGGGAAGGAAGGCCCCTCTTGCCCCCCTTGACCCTGCTGCCCCCGTAGCCCCCCTTGTCTCCCCCCGGGCAGGAAGCCCTTGGGGCCGTGGCTGAGTCAGCAGCATGGACAGACCCGCACAGGACATCCTGACCGGCACGGCACCGCCCTGGGGACAGCACGGTCCTGGGGACACCGCTGCTCTGGGGGTCACCACTGTTCTGGGCTTAACACCACTCTGGGGTCACCATGGTCCAGGGAACACCACTGTTCCAGGGTCACCGCCGTTGCAGAGTCACCACCATTCAGGGGACACCACCATACTGGGGTCACAAGCATTTGGGGGATGTGATTCTGGGGTCACCACTGTTCCGGGGTCACCACCATCCAGGGGGCACCATCCTGGGGTCATTACCATCCAGGGTCACCACTGTTCTGGGATCACCACCATTGCAGGGTCACCACCATTGCAGGGTCACAACCATGCTGGGGTAACAACTATTTTGGAGACTTGATTCTAGGGTCACCACCATCCAGGGACACCACTGTGCTGGGGTCACAACCATTTTGGGGACAACACGATCCTGGGGACACCATCCTGGGGGTCACCACCATTCCAGGGTCACCACCATTCTGGGGGTCACCATCATTCCAGGGTCACCACCACCCTGGCGTCACCACCATTCTGGGGTCACAACCACTTGGGAGAGAACATGATCCTGGGGACACCATCCCGGGGGGTCACCATCATTCCAGGGTCACCATCATTCCGGGGTCACCACCATCCTGGGGTCACCACTGTCCGGGGATCACCACCCTTTTGGGGACACCCCACCAACCCCCCCGCCCCGCCGAGCGCCCCAGCCCCACGCGCCCCGCGGCGCCCCCTACCGGTGTCCCCCCCCCCGCCGCCCCGCCCCGCCTTCCGCCGCGCGCCGGGGGGGCGTGGCCTCTCGGGCCGTACCAAGCGCGCCGGGAGGGGTGGGGGTGTCGCGTCTCGCCCGGTGCCGTGTCCCCGCGGTGGGGCTGGTGCGTGTGTGAGGAGAGTTGAGGTAGGGGGGGGGGTGTGTGTGTGTCTACCGCCCGTCCCCTCCCCCGCGGCCCCGCCATGGTCCGTTCCGGGGGCGGGGCGGGGCTGGAGGCGCCCCCCACGGCGGGTGGTGCGGGCCGCGGGGGTTTAAAGCGGGCGGCGGGGGGGGAGGCGGCGCCGGTGGGAGCCCGCGGCGGGGGATGGCGTGAGCCGCGGTGAGAGTCGGCCGGGGGAGCTGGGCTGGGGGGGAAGGGAAGGGGGGGAGAGAAGGAGAAGGCGGGGGGAGAGAGACGCCGCGCCCCGGCGCTTTGTGTGCCGGTCCGGGACAAAGGCGGCGGGAGGGAGCCAGACCGGGGGCGGGCGGAGCCGCTTGGGAGCGGGATATCCCGGGAGCGGGGGTTGTGGGGAAGGGGCTTGGAGCAGGGGGCTGAGAGTGTGTGTGTGTCTCTGTGTGTGTGTGTCCCGTCCCGTCCCCCCCCCGCCGGCCCCTCCGCTCCTGACCCTCTTTCTCCCCGCTGCCTCCAGGTCCCCTGTCCCCCCCTCCTTGGGCAGGATGCGCGGGGGCTGCGCGGTGGCCCTGGTGGCCGTGCCCTGGCTGGCCCTGCTGGCCCTGGCCCGGCAGCCCCCCGAGAAACCGACGGCCGCCCCCCTGCTCACCCGCCGGCCCTTCCTGGTGGCCTGGAACGTGCCCACCCAGGACTGCAAGCCCCGCTTCCAGGTGTCCCTGGACTTCAGCCTCTTCGACCTGCACGCCTCCCCCAACGAGGGCTTCGTGGGGCAGAACCTCACCATCTTCTACAAGGAGCGCCTGGGGCTCTACCCCTACTACACCAGCCAGCGCGTCCCCGTCAACGGCGGCGTCCCCCAAAACAGCAGCCTGTCCGAGCACCTCGCCCGCCTCCAGGATGGCATCGGCAAGTACATCCGCTCGCCCGCCAAGGAGGGGCTGGCCGTCATCGACTGGGAGGAGTGGCGGCCCATCTGGGCCCGCAACTGGAAGCCTAAGGACATCTACCGGGACGTGTCCCAGCAGCTGGTGTCCCAGCGAGTGGAGTCCCAGCGGCAGCACAACTGGTCCCGCGAGGAGGTGAACAAGCAGGCGGTGTTCGAGTTCGAGTCGGCCGCCCGGGAGTTCATGGTGAGCACCCTGCGCGTGGCCAAGAGCTTCCGCCCCAAGCAGGTCTGGGGGTTCTACCTCTTCCCTGACTGCTACAACCATGACTACAGCAAGAACAAGGAGAGCTATACCGGGCAGTGCCCGGACGTGGAGAAGACACGCAACGACCAGCTGGCGTGGCTCTGGAGGGAGAGCACAGCCCTCTACCCCTCCATCTACCTCGACACGCTCCTAGCATCCACTCCCAACAGCCGCAAGTTCGTGCGGGCACGGGTTATGGAGGCCATGCGCATCTCGCAGCAGCACCATGACGGCTACTCCCTGCCCGTCTTCGTCTACACCCGGCCCACCTACATCCGCAAGCTAGACGTCCTCAGCCAGGTAGGGCTGCGCCACTGGGACGTCCTTGTCCCAAGCCCCAGGCATCTGGGCTCTGGGGTCAGCCGAGGTGGTCCCTCTGCCCTTGTCCAGTCCCAGCCCACAGAGTGGGATGGCTCTGGAGGCTGGTGGTTGCTCTCATGGTGTTGCCGGCACCCCGTGGTTTGGCTATCACTGTGTTGGGTGGGGAGCAGCCTGCCCCCACCCAAGGGGGAAGCCGTGGCATGGGGACTCCCAGCTCAGCCCCTCCGTGGGTCGGATGACAGGATGCCACAAATCGCCCATCCTAATGGGCAAGGTGTCTGCCACCAATGGTCACCATCACCGGGAAGGTGCTGGAGGACTCCTGAGTCTTAGCAGCTGGGACCGTGGGGTACGTGAGCCTGCAGCCCATGTGCTGTGCTGGCTTAGTCTCTGAGGAGGAGGCTGGTGATAGGAAGGCCTGTCCCCAAGGAGCTGGGACAGTCCCCTCTCCCTGTGGCCTGGAACAGGAGTGGGTCTTGCCTCCCTGACCCCACATCAGGCTCTTTGGGGTCACTGAACTGGAGGGTGTGGGTGCTGTATGGGGTCTGTGGGTACTAACTGGGCTCTGTCCCCACAGCCGGACCTGATCTCCACCATCGGAGAGAGTGCAGCACTGGGTGCAGCTGGGGCCATTTTCTGGGGCGACGCAGACTTCACCAAAAGCCGGGTAGGTTTGGGGTCAGTGTGGCACTGGGGAGGCAGATGATGGGTGAGGCGTCACCTGTGCCCAGAGGGGGGACCAGTGGTTCAAGGCGGGAGTGTCCTCTCCATCTGGGCTGGGGTGCTTCTCTCCCAGGGGCACCCCAACAATGCCCCCGATTTCCTCCCTTCCCCCAGGACTCGTGCCAGATCCTCAAGGACTACCTGGAGGAGGACCTGGGCCGCTACATCGCGAATGTCACGACGGCGGCGCAGCTCTGCAGCACGGCACTGTGCCAGGGCCGGGGTCGCTGCCTGCGCCAGGACAGCACCGCCGACGTCTTCCTCCACCTCAACTCCACCAGCTTCCAGCTGCGGCGCCGGGATCGGGACCATCCCCAGCAGCCCCTCTTCTGGGCCGAGGGCCAGCTGTCCCCTGCTGACACCCTCTTCCTACGGACCCACTTCCGCTGCCACTGCTACCAGGGCTGGCAGGGCAGCGGCTGCCAGGTGCCCGCTGGCCCCCGCAGTCGTGCCCCTGACCCCCTGGCACCGCTGGGACTTGGGGTGCTGTTGCTGCTTGCAAGCTGGCGCTAACCCCCCACCCTGGACTGAGCTGCACCCCACCCCCCCCCCCAGCACCCCCTTTCTGTGGTGGTGCAGGGGACCTATTTAAGATGTCCCTACCCTGCCTCTGAGGCAGCTCGTTATGGGGGGCTGCCCCATACTGGGGGTGGGGAGGGGGGAAGGAGTCGTGTGGTCACCCCCACCTCTGTCCTCCTGCTGCGGGGCAGGTGCTCCCCGTGGGGATGGAGGGCGGGGGGGGGGAGGGGGTGGGGTGTGGGGGGGTGTCCCCTCTCCTGTTATAAGGAGAGGGATGGGGGTGAGGTGGGGTAGGGGGGCATGGGGGCAGGAAGCGGGTGCTGCGTGGTGCTGAGCCCCTGTGCGCTGCCCCGCACACACCGAAGTGCTTTACCTCGAATAAAGCTGGGCGGAGTTGTGCGTGGGCTGTGGGGTAACTTGTGGGGGGGGTTGGGGGGGGGGCCATAGGTCACCCTGCTGTTTCCTCTCCCAGGCTGCCCTGCCCTGCCCTGGGGGCGCCGGGGGTGGGTGTCGGAGCGTGGGGAAGGCGCTGCGGTGGTGAGAACCCCCCCCACCAACACCACCACCCGTGGTGCCGCCGCGGGTGGGAGCCACGGCCGGGCCACACACGTGGAGGCTGCGGCGGCACCGCCCCCGTGGCCACGCCCCCCAAAACCACGCCCCCGGCCTGCCTTGGCCACGCCCCCCTCGTCCCGCGGGGCTGGAGCCACTCGGGACCGGGACAGAGGCGTGGGGACACCCCTGCGCCCCCAGTGTCCCCGGGCCGTGGGGGACACCCCGGCGTGGCTCCTTGTCCCCAAACCACAGTGTGGCAGCCCAGACCGTGGGCGCGGCGCGGTGCCGGGGCGCCCGCCCCTGCGTGGCACCGCCGCCTCCCGTCCCGCACCCCCGGGCTGCTGTGCGTGTCCCCAGACAGCTCCCTCCGGCGGCTGCGCTCCCCACGCCTGCGTGTCCCCAGGCGGTGCCCTCTGGGGCTGCTGTCCCCAGGCGTGTCCCCAAGGTAGTGCCCTCCTGTGGCCTGCCCTGTGTCCCCAAACACTTCTCTCCTGTCCCCACGCGTGTCCCCAGGCGGTGCCCTCTGGGGCTGCTGTCCCCACGCGTGTCCCCAGGCAGTGCCCTCCTGTGGCTGCTGTCCCCACGCGTGTCCCCAGGCTGTGCCCTCCTGTGGCTGCTGCCCTGTGTCCCCGAACGCTGCTCTCCTGTCCCACCGCCGTCCCCCGGGCTGTGTGCTGCCCGGTGCTGCCCGATGCTGTGAGCTTCCTCCCGGCAGTGCCCTTCTCCCCTCCCCACCTCCTTCCCCCCCCACCCCCACCCCCCCCCCCGCAATGGCTGATGCCCTCCACTTCCCCAGCGGCGCCTGCCCGGCCTGGCCCGGCCCACGTCTGTCACCCGTGACCTTGGCCTCCCCACCCCGCCCGTGTCTGTTTGTCTTTCCAGTCCAGCTCATCGCCGGCCGGTCACCGGGTGTTGACTCTGCGCATTCCTCCCTGGCTGGGCCCGCGGCTGGAAGCCATCACCCGGGGCTGGCACGCTGCCGTCCCCACTGCTGGCCCACCATACCAGGCTCCGGCTGCTGATAACTTTGGGGACTTGACCAGGAGGAGGAGGAGGAGGAGGAGGAGGAGGAGGAGGAGGAGGGAGAGGTAACCCTGAGTGACTGGCACCACCTGGGAACTGGGGTGTGGATTCCTGCTGCCTCCAGCCCAGTCTGCACTGGTCTCAGCCCGTCTCGGCTCTCCCCAGTTAGCTCTGGGACCCATCCTGCACCCACCAGCACCATGGCTTCGGCGTGGTCCTGCTGGGTCCTCCTGCTGCTCCTGCCTGCCCTGGTCGGGGCTGGAGGCTCTGTCCTCTTCAACCGTCCCTTCGTTACCATCTGGAACATCCCCACAGAGCGCTGTGCTGAGAAGTACAACGTGACCCTCAACCTGGAGATCTTCGATGTGTTGGCCAACGACCAGCAGTCCTTCATCGGACAGGATATCACCCTCTTCTACAGCAAGGAGCTGGGGCTTCTCCCCTACTACACATCTGAGGGGGTGCCAGTGAATGGGGGGATTCCGCAAAATGCCAGCCTGGAGGCCCACCTCCGCCAGGCCACCCATGACATCAAGGTCACCCTGCCCAACCCTGCCTATGATGGGCTGGCTGTCATCGACTGGGAGAAGTGGCGCCCGCTGTGGGTCCGCAACTGGGACTCCATGGACATCTACCGGCAGAAGTCGGAGGAGCTGGTGCGGCAGCAGCACCCGCAGTGGCCCCCTGACATGGTGATGAAGGAGGCCAAGAAGCAGTTTGAGCAGAGCGCCCGTGACTTCATGGAGAAGACCCTGCAGCTGGGTGAGACCCTCCGTCCTGATGGCTACTGGGGTTTCTATGGCTTCCCCGACTGCTACAACGATTTCCATGGCCTGCCCTACACTGGAACGTGCCCAACGGTGGAGCAGCAGAGGAACAAGGAGCTGTGGTGGCTCTGGAAGAACAGCCGGGCGCTCTACCCCAGCATCTACCTGCCCCCCATCTTCAACGGCACCGACAAGGCTCTCACCTACGTCCGGCACCGTGTGGCCGAGGCCTTTGCTGTCCAGCGTGGCATCCTCAACAGCAGCATCCCCGTCCTGCCCTACTCCCAGATTGCCTTCGACTGCACCGTTGACTTCCTCTCCCAGGTGATGGGGACGTGGGGATGGTGGGTACCTTTTGGGCTGATGGATTGGTCCCGGGGAGTCTTCAGCCCTGTTGGGGTGGCACGGGGTCTTGGGCCCCATTGACTTTTCCTCTCCCCTTGGTTGCAGGAGGACCTGGTGAACACCATCGGGGAGAGCGCAGCTCAGGGCACCGCTGGCATCATCCTCTGGGGCAGCCTCAACTACAGCAGCTCCAAGGTGAGTGTGGGAGGTGGCACTCCCCATGGGGATCCCCCTATTCCCTGGCCACGCAGGGCTGTGACACTTCATGATGTTGCAGGAGATGTGTCTGAGGCTGAAGGACTACATAGAGGGGCCCCTGGGCCACTACATCGTCAACGTGACGACCAGCGCCCATCTGTGCAGCCAGAGCCTGTGCTCCGGCCAGGGTCGCTGCGTGCGCCAGGAGAACAAGAAGGGCTTCCTCCACCTTGACCCCTTCCGCTTCGCCATCGACCTGCGAGCTGGCAAGCCCTGGCTGGTGGCACAGAACCTGGAGTCCAGCAGCGACGACGTCTCCTGGCTGGCCGAGGAGTTCAGCTGCCAGTGCTATGACAAGTGGCAGGGACCTCGCTGTGACACCCAGGGCTTTGCCAAGTGAGCTCCCCCACCGTGCCGGGGACACCGGGGAGGGCAGGGTGACCGTCCCCCTCAACCCTCACTGTGGGGCCGGACACCCGGCCGTGGGGCTGCTAATAAAACTGGTGAGAACCTGCAAGCATCTCCTTGTCTTTTGCCACAGCTGATTTTGGGGTGAGAGGGTCCCCAGCGACACAGGCACCAGGCCAGGGGTGTGGGAGCATCACCCCTCAGAGAAGCCAGGAGAAAAGAGGAAAATTTATGGAAAAAGACATAGGAAGAGGGATAATGGGGGAAGAAGATGAGGAAAGGGGAAAAGAGGTGAGCGGAGGTGATAGAGGCGAAAAGAAAGGTGACAAGGGGTCTGCCCTCCCACCGTCCCCCCCTCCCCAGGCACGCAGGGCTGCAGGGAAACCAGTGTCCCCATTTTGATTTTTCTCCTGGATAATTTAATTGCAAAGTCGTTCAGGTCTGGACTGATGCGAAAGTTCTCTGAGAGGCAGGCTGCTGACTCAGCAATACCCATCTTTAAGTGATCGGGCATGGGAGGACACACTGCTTCCCTGCTCCAGCTTAGCTGGAGACATCAGCACCTTCGTCTGGATGTTCAGCTTGGGATGGGGGAATCACACGCTCAGGTCTCTGATCTTGGGCCCTAATTTGAGCAATCTCTCCATGACGGGTCTGTGCGCTGCGTGTTTACTGGGGACTGATGTCGTTACAAACTTGCACCCTTATCTCTTACCCCAGTTAAGGTAAGCCACTGCAAAGTGCGGGACCATCCTCTGGAGCACATGTGGTGAGGCAGCTCTCACCGAGAAATGAACCCCATGCTCAGTGGGAAGGAAGGGCAGCACGAAGCAGCACCCACTTCAGATGCTTCCGTTACAGCCTCTTTGCTAAATGGGGCTTGGTAAACGCTCTCATCAGAGGTTCTTCCTTCAGTTGCTGCGTAATAGGTTGTTTCCTCCAGGTAAAAGCTGAGCCGTGGCTCTATGGCCCAGCAATGTCACCTGAAGAGTCCCAACACTTGTGAGCGCCTGGTCTCCTGGCATGGACTTGGGTGAATGTTTCTGCAGAAGAGATTAAGTCTCATTCATAGATGTCACAGGGAAGAGCAGCCTTGGTATGTGCACCATCTAACCCTCTTCTGCATTTTACTCTTTACTGATAAGAAACCAGACTGGGCTTTTCTCAGAAATGTTTCCACTGGTGGCACATCAGTTGGTTCTGCTTAGGGTTTGGATGGTGAAATAAGAACTGACCCTGGGGTTGTACTGTACAAACAGGACAGGACAACGGGGAAAGGTTTATTGACCAAACAGTTTATTCCCAACTCTACTAGGCTCTATTTCTTAACAACTCTATTATGATCTATCTTCTTAAAACACTACTAGTTAGAACCTATGGACTTGTTGATGGCTCTCTCTGCTCCCTTTAGAACGTGCCCTGCTGGGATCTATCTGCAGGGTGGTGGGTGCAGGTGGAGGTGGGGCAGTGGGGTGGTCTTTGCCCCAGCAGAGCTGAGGCTGCTGCCAGCATGGGCACGGGGAAGCATGGAGCAGCCTGAGCATTGTGCTGGAGACCCTCCGGGGCTTCACTGCTGGGTGGCAGCAGGTAAAAGAGGGTCACAGGGATGAGCCTCTGGCTGCTTGCTGCTCCAGCCGGCTCTGGAAAGGTGGGAGCAGCTGCTGGTGGAGTTGGAGGGACGCTGCCGAGGCTGGGAGGCGCATCAGCCCAACGTTTAGTGGGTGCCGGTGTGTCCCCTGCAGGCTGAGGCCCCGGGCTTGTGGAGCAGTGGCCTTCATCCACAGCTGGGGTAACCAGGGCTCTCCGTTTGACACCAACCCTCCTCTTTGCAGCTCTCCAGCAGGTGGGGTTGGTTCCTGTTAAAGCCAGGGTTGTAGTAATAGAGTATCTAAGGAAGCAAAGGAGAAGAGTTACTTGCCACCATTTTGAGACTGGTTGCACTGAGTCTGTCCATTTAACGGGTTCAAACTAAGCAGATATAAGCAAACTGTATTCTGTCTGTATTTCTACTAGTCAGAGAGACTAACTCCAACCTTTCTGAAAAGGACCCGAGAAGGAAATTAAACCCAGAGCACTCGCTGCCATCCCCATCCCCTCTGTTGTGAGGCCTCATTTGATGTGAAGGCCCATCTCTCCCCCAAGACCACCGTGAGCGTTAGTGGAAGTGCAGAGCAACCGCTGTACCTCGCTGTGGGCAGAAGCTGCTGCTTCTTCTGCCAGGAATTTGGGCAGGGAGGCAGATCTTTGGAAATCACACTTCAGTTTGGTGAAGCCATAGAGGTTCATCTGCCGCAGAAAACTCTTCATGGTGTTCATGCCAAAAACTCGTTGAGGGCCTCCCATGCTCAGCACCTCCTCTTTAAAGAGTCCTTCGTTGATGGCAACACATATCCCACCTGCACTCCACCAAATGGATCGAAACTGGGGACTTTCCAACAGTTTCCAAAGCTTTTGTGGGAAGTGGAGGCCTGCGAATTCATTGGCTTCACCCGCCTTGTTGGAAACAGGAGGGACTTGTGTGGTCTCGTGTCCCTCACTGCCAGGGTGGACATCCCGCTCCTCCTTCCACTCTTGGACGGCAGTGTTGCAGGGTGCTCTTTTCCCCAGCTCATCCAGGGCAGAAAGGGTTAGTGTTGCTGCGGGGGATGGCTGCCTTTCCATTTCTTCTGTCTCAGTGAGACCAAAGCTTTCCTCGTTGGACATTGCACTGGACAGCCAGGCCGTGTCCTTCCAGCCAGCAAGCAAAGGCCAACTGGTGCCGGCTGACGGGGACACCAGTGGGATATTCTGACAAGTCATTGGGATGCCCGTGCTGCATAGCCGGGACATCACAGTGGGACATCGTGGTGCTGCAATGGTGCCCCGTCAGGAGGCACCAGCCTGAGGAGACATTGCTGAAGAGCACTTGCTGCTTTTCACTCCCAGAGCCAGTGGTGGTGGGACTCCAGAGCCCAGAGGTCAATAAAGCTGTGTGGAACCACTGTGGGCAGTGAGAGGACCGTGCTGTGTCCATGCTGACTGTATGGCATCCAGGAGTGGGCCCGCTGGGAGGAGCGGGGACGGCTGCAGCACTGGGCATCCCAGTGCTGTGTTTGGAAAGGTTTTGAGCTCTGCAACTCTGACACGTGCAGAAATGTCCTTACGGTCTGTGTTGGCATGCGGCTGGATGCTGACTCTAAGGAAACATCATCCAAGCTGTTAAAGCCACCTAAAGTTTGCATTCACCTAAAGGCAAAGAGTATCTGAAGGGAAAAGGAAGAAAAAAGAAGGAAGGGAATCCACTTGACAGCTGCTTGACATTTCTCTTCTCCCCTGGGGACATAGTGGCTCCTGCCTTCTCACTGGGCAGAAGCATGAAGTGTAAGAGATAGGAGATCTTGTACAGGTGGCACACTTGCATCAGTTTTGGCAACAAAACCCTACAGCCATGAATTGTTGCCAAACATCTGTTTCTCAAGCTGCTCTCTCCAGGGCACAAATGTCTTTCCAAAAGCAGTTACTAACACCAACATCCTGGCTCGAATAACTCGGGCTTGTGAGAACCCCTTGTACAGACTGCAGCAATAACCAGCATTTTAATTCTATAGAGTTGCTACAGCTGATGTGTTCTTTTTATTACATTGAAGAAAGGTCTGAGAAGGTACCAATGGAGACGTGATTATACCTTTGGATTCCCCAGACACGGCTTTTAGAACCGTGTACTGGGTTATTGCCAAGCTCTTTGCCAAGCTGGTGGCCCCTAAAAAATTAGCCATAATTGGATTTTGGCCTAAAATGTATTGTTCAATCTAATTCTTCTAGAGATAGCTTGGTAAATGTTGGGTGTAAACGTTGGAAACAATATTATCTTAGTATTTTTTGTATGTGGAATGTGATTTAACTCAATGAACACTCAATCGCGCTCCTCCCAGGCTACAGAAAATCTGATATTTGCCACGTATTAAATGCTGAAATGGGAAGCAAAGTTTACTTTGGTATTCACACAAAGAAAATGACTGAATTTCAAGTCCTCTTTATGCCTGGAAGGTATCACAGCTGCGTGCTGGGAACTTTTAGTCATTTAATACCCTTCAAGTGTTGAGCTTCTGAGTATCTGGTGCATCGTTAGGGACTGGTTTGGGGCTTCTGCTGGGCACAGAAATTTGTGTTATCTCAATCCATTAACTGAACTGGGCACTGAAACAAGCATCAGGAAAGAGACTGTCCCTCTGGAGCTGCAGAAGGGTCTAACACTGTCAGAAGCTGCATAAGCACGAGAAGAAACCCTGCCTCTAGGTGCTCATCTTAAACAAAAGTGAAGCTGAAAACCTCGACCAGACCTGTTTCTTGTTGTTGAAATAACACAAGCTTGGGCATGAAGGCAGTTTATCACCTTCAAACAATAGTTTTAAATATGTAAGAGGATTTGTTGTACACATCCTACTTACGGTAGCTATTCCTCAGCCCTTGCCTCTTACAGTGTATCTAGAGACACCCAAGACACTGGATTTCATGTCATCTAGCTGTCTTACTCCAGACTCCAAGGAATAGCGACTATGAAGACGCTGCGCATCGGTGCCAACAGACAACTTAGAAGCACTGAACATCTGCTGGGTTGGGTCTTTGTTTCTTCAGGTCTGCAATCCACGCTGCGCCTTGTGAATGTGTAGTGCTCAGCAAATCCATCCGCAGCGCCGGAGCGAGCCCCCGCTCGGCAGGAGCGGGCTGGAGGGGAGCCAAAGCAAGAGGTGCCAGCAGCGATCCGACAGCGGCCCCCGACAGCCTTTGTGTGGTTCACATTTCTGGCTGCTCCAGGTCCCCCGGGTGGAGTACGCTTACGGGGCCGTCACACCAGCCCCTGTGCTCTCTGCTCAGGGATGACTGAGAAACCTGCTGCACTCAGAGCTCGCTCTTCCACGGGGTTCACATAAAACTGACTTCTAGGCTTCTTCCAGGTGCTGCCTAAAGAAATAAGGGCAGGCTGTCACTTAAAACTGTCCTCGCATTACCTTGTTTTTCATTTCAACCACTGTATTTTTTGTCTAGGAAGCCTAAGCCACAGGTTATTTCCCCAGATTTATCTTACTATGGCTAACTATCCCAATCAGACAAAATTGAATTGCTGATTGCTCTGAAATTAGATTATTTTATGATCTAGAATGAAGCTGCTAATAATGAGACATCTTTAAATGCTTCAATATGACTAGGACATAAAGTAATTTAGCTGAATAGCAAGATGTAGACTAAACCTTGCCTAAAGCAGGCTTTTCAGATGCAAGCTGGAAATTAGAGACACGTTAATTAGCTAATAAGAAAAGTTCTCACCTGCCTTGTTGCCTGACTAAAAATGTCAAAATCAGTAAAGACAGAGAAATTTCCCACATTGTTAAAAGTGGGTTTAGTCAGACGCTAACACACTGTTTTCAGTTTGGTCTTTGTGTTAACAGCCCATGCCTATGGTTAGCCGACCAAGAAGGTGGCTGTCTTCTGAGACCTCAGGAGTTGTTTCAGAACCTCACTAGTTAGCGTTTGCCATTGCATTTCACTTCATCCAAAGCTTTGGATAGAAGTCATAAAACCAGCATTAGAAGATTTGGAAGCAGGTCTTCTAGACCACTTCTGCTGCATCTCTTGCAGCTGGGTGCTGGGCTTCACCTGTGGCCTTTGGGCTCAACCTATGAGTAGAAAGCTCTTTTGGAAGACAGAAATCCTTTCCAAAACCAGTCACAATAATGATATGGCTTAAAATTAAATAAATGCCACACAGGTCTTTAAAATGCCTTTTATTCCATCTATGTTGCTGTGGAGGTTTGTGGCACTCATGTGCTGGTGACTGTCCAAGAGGTGAGCTTGCTTTGTAGGTGTGCAAGCACACTGCAGCTGAAGGAAGACAGAGGAGCGCTGGGTGCTCTGCTGTCAGAGGAGATGCTGATAACTGGCAGTGCCAGACTGGTGGCGTCAGGAGCATCTGAACAGAGACATGCTTTTTCAAAAGTAATGCACCAACCCCTACAGAATTTATTTCCAGAAGCTTGGATGTGAGAGCCCACACCTCTTCCCAAAACCCAGCTCAGCCTGAGTGTCATCTTTTCCTCACTCAAGAGTAGCACTGACTTGAACACGAGGTCTTCTCATGACCAGTTAACTCAAATGAAAGTGGCTCTTCCTTATAGTCTCCTTGTGTTTGGGTTTTGTGTTTGAAAATCACCCACTTCTTATATTTTCTCTTCCTCAGATATTTCTAGGAATAGTCTGAAAATATCTAAAAAACAAACAAAATAATCCGAGAAAGATCTAAAATGGTCTTCAGGAGCCACAGACTCCGCTTTTGCCCTGGATTTGACATACATTGTTTCAGGGCACTAGCAGGGATATCAGGCGCCATTCCTCTGATTCAACAGACTGCAATTTCCGATGTTATTTGGAAAAAAAAAAATATTTAAACCCTGGAGCATGGTTTTCAGGCTCTCAGCAAGTGTTTAAACATCCAGCACAAACAGCAGACCCTGCTTCAGGTTACATAAATAAAAACGCCTCTGCCTTTGGAAGCCTATCCTGCTTTGTTCTATAAATTTTTAAAATCTGCCAGGGATGGGGCTGGGCACCAGAACAGGGCTTTCACCACAAAAATGTGGGTGCAGGAGCAGCTCCTTTCTGGCGAGTGTTTCAAATCTCACCCAGGTGTGTGGGTTCAAGGGCTTCCACACCTTCTGCCGGGGAGACGTGTGGTCTGTGTTTTTCTCTGCAGCCAGGACCGTCGGAGGCAGAACACTCGTGCTATTTGCAGCGTCTCCGCTGCTCCGATTTGGCAGTAGCTCCCCTCCTAGTTATTTTCCACCCTGAGGCTTTAAAAACAGGCTAATCAGTGTCCTGTGCTGGCATAAGTAAGTCAGCAGGAGCGTTATCAACAGCCCGAGGAGGGTCAGAGCAAAGTCTTGTGAACGGGCTTGAGCGAAGCCGTTTGCTCGCGCTGTGTAAAACACCGGGCAAACTAATTATCCTCCCGTGACATGTTAAGCATAAAACCATGCGGTGCTCCAAACGCTGCTCTAATCTGCTGCTGATGCAGGCTTAAAGCAAACAATGAATATTATAGCAAACCAGTTCGCATGAACTGTCCTGCATTCGATTGAAACTCTTCTCAGGAGGAAATATCTGATTTGACAGGTTACTGGTCATAATTCCCAATTAAGACATAAATAGCTGTATTATATAAATAGCTGCTGTTGGGCAGAGTTCGGGGCTAGTTTTGGTTAAAAAAAAAAAAAAGTTGGAATCAAAGTAGGGGGAAAAGAAACAGAAAAAACACCCTTTGAGACTGCACCTGCCCCTCAGTGCAAAACATAAATTCTTTACTATGTTATTTGTTTTAATACACACCAACCGATACCTGCCCACAGCAGATACCAGCTGAGATAAGAGGGAGTTCAATATTTGAGGCCTGGCTTTTCTCACCATAACAACAAATCTGTAAGGAGAGCAGGAGGACACGGGTAACCAGCAGCACCCAGCACAGCAGGTGCAGTGCTCTTGGAAGGCTGACTTTTGCCAGAATATATTATATGCAGTCACGGTGTATGATGCAGAACAACAGTGGCTGCCTGAACACAAATATCCTACATGCTCTGTGAGTGTGTACTGGGCAAAGCATCAGCAGAACATTCACCGTGCCAGAGAGGCATGTGTTTGCTTCCTTCTCTTCAAGGCAGCTGGGAAAAGGGATGGTCTGTATCTAATCTTATTCTCCTTCTATAAAACAGTGGAGGTGGTGACCTTTGAATCTGGTCATCTGAAACCAGCCTGCTCTCCCTGGCTGCATAAAGCAGCCCCCGGGGCACAGGCGACTCTTTACATCACTGGTCTAGAACAGAAAAGCCTCCCTAAAATAAGCTACCCCTTTCTCCCTGCATCTCTGCCACCCTATCAAAATTAGCTAGATGGAGCAGATTTTCTGTCACAAATCCATACTGCATTTAGTCACACCACAAAATACTGATGCTGCTTTTTATTTCACGTGCTAAAACTTGTTCAGTTTTGACAATCTGCTTATAGAATGTCGCATCAGTAATTACATTCAAATTGAATTATTTCAATTGAAAAGCTGCATTCTCCCTTCAGTGTACCAAACCAGGTGAGCCCAAGAAGAAGCACCACCAATCTGCTACCAGCTGCTCTTCAGGATGTTGGTCAGAAGGGTCATAAAACCTTTTCCTCTTCAGTTATGGCTAGAAGGCATAATATGAGTGCTAGGTTTCTGTAAGCTATCAAAGCAAGCATAAGCTTGTTTTCTAAGTAAGAAGAAGCTATTTCTACATATGCAGGTTTATATAGAAATACCTACCAGAAACACAGAATAGAGAGATCTCATCTTCAGAATGCCTTAGTCTGGGTTGTTGCTAGATAAATCAATGTAAGAGTTAAAACAACAAGGCAATTAATTGACGAGGAATCCTCAAGTGAAACAGAAGGGATATACATCAGAGTATTCATTTCTATCATGGTCTGAGCATGCCATTTATTTCTTCTGCTACACAGACACTAGTGGAAAGAAGTGCAACACCAATGCAAGCAATTTGCCAAAAGTGTGCTTCATATAATATTTACATAATCTTCCCATGTGCTGCCTGTTGTGAAGAGGAGATGTGATTAAAGATCTGTTTTTTCTTAGTCAAAGGTTATGGAAAATCTCAGTTGTCTGGGATCGAGAAGCAGCACTTGACTACAGCTGCACGTACAGAAAACAAGCGGTACAAAAATAGCCAGAGAAACACTCCAGCAATGCACATAAGATTCCCCCTTCCAAAAAGCCTGAGAAAGGCCAGGCAAGCTCTTTGGGTCTGACCGAACTTGAGATGAGGATTCCCACTCACCAAGATAAGACTTCCCAAACATCTGACGTCTGTAGTCTCCGGGTCCCTTAATACATTCCCGTGCTTTGGGGCGAGAGTCCACCTTGCTCTTTAAGATCTTATGGTCTGGACAGATAAAAGGAAGGAAAAATGGGGTAGAGTGTGATTACATGAATAATTGTTTTAACTTCTGCTTGGCAGTTCACCAACTGATGTTTCAGCCTGTTATTCTTCTCCTGCACACTTACAATTTATCTGAGTAAAGACTGCAAAATATCTTTAAGGAAAACAATTGTGTTTCCTAGCTCAACCAAATGCCATAGAGTCCTGCATCTGCCCAGTTCCCAAGAGATTTAAGAACCCAACAGCTTAAACCCTGCCATGAAACAGAGGAACTTGACCACAACCCAGCTAAAATAGTTATAAAAATCTCATTGATTCACCCATCGTAGTTATTGTCATCCAGGAATAAAAATTATTGGCTCACATTGAAGAAGGAGAAACTTAACCTGTGAAAATAACAGTTAACAGCATCAGTGTCCCCAGTCTGTCTGGGTTTGTCACAACAAAATTGTTCTGATAAGCCCCATCAGATGCTTTCCCTTGCCAAGCAGCTGAAGGCAAGCTGTATTTTTGTGGCCTTTTCTGTAACCTTGGGGTAGAAATACATACTGGGCAGTAGATCTTGGAAGCCACAAAAACATGCTTAAGGCAAAAGATTTTCCAAGGTCCATAACTGTGGAAATGTTGCCGATTTAACTATTTTTGAGAAGGTCACAAGACTAAGTCAAACCTTTTCCAAATGGGTGACTTTGCTTGCTCAGTCTATCTGAGCACAAGCTGGGACCAAATATCCCAGGCAGGAACCTTGCGAGTACTTACCTTGAATTCTCTTCTCTCCTAAATGCAAATAAATTATCAGTTTGTTGTTTGGGTTTGTTTGGTTTTTTTTTTCAGTGGATCTACTCCTAGTTCCGCTTGCCTAATTAACTCCACCTCCCTAGCTTGGGCAAAAACCCAACCACCCAATCAACAGTTGGCTGCCCAGTTCTTGAGCAAAACCCAAGATTTCTAGTAATTGTTGCTACTGCAGAGACCGGTCCGGCCCAAACCACGACAGGATGCCTGCAATGGTTTATCAGCAATTTAATATGTTTTGCTTTTAAGAACATTCAAGTCCTCTGCAAACTTAGTATCCCGCAGTACAGCTTTTCTGGGAGCGCCGACGGCTGCACCACGCCAAACCTCCTGGGACAAGAAGGGACAAGCCCGACTGCAGGCCGGCAACGGGAGGAGCGTCGCGGGGGCCGAGGGATAGGGTTTGTCTTCCCACCTTGAAGAAAAGCTGTGGAGGGGGGCAAACATCAAGAAGCAGAGGACCAAAACCACCAAGAGAAAACAGGGGATCCCTGTTTGAGCTGCAGCGAGGCTCTGCCCGTCAGCCCCTGCCGGATTACAGGCTGGCTTCCCAGCTGGTGCTCGGGACCCTTTTCTTCTGCCAAAGAAGGAATCAAGATGTGGGGCTGTTACTGAGCTACTTCTCACCGGCTGGGGAGAAGGGGGGTCACTTTGAACCATTTTACCAACATTAAGCAATAAGGAATCCTTGCAGCTGTGTGTTTTTTGTTGGGTTTTCTTCATTTTTAAGGCCAGGAACAGTGAAGTGCTGCGGTGCCCAGCCCCCCCGAGCTCCATTCCCGGCCCTGCCTCACTACCTGCTGCTCAAGCTGCTTCACGACAGCTGCAAAAACTCTGGTTTTAAACGTTTTTATTTTTTTCTTAAGAGAACACAGGGATAAGGTTTCACTAAGTCCAGAAACCGTGACTATGAGATATTTCAAGGGGAGAGGAGACCCAGGGCCACTCCCCTATCCCAAGGGCTCACAACAGCAGGACATTTCTTATGGAGAAACTCTTCACGATTCCAGCAAGAGGCCCTCGCTCCAAGCTGGAAAGAGTCATAAACCAAAACCAGAGTTAACTAAATCGAGTTTTGAGCTACACCGTCTGTGCCTGTGATAAGCACTGTGCTCCAGAACAGCGCTGGTGACATGGGGGCTGTGCTCACACACCATATCATCCCCCTTCTTAACAGTGGGCATCGAGGCTTGCTGATGTAAGGCCACAGTTATGTAAAGTCACTTGAGCTTCTTAAGGAGATAAAGCAAATGAATTATTAATACTTCAGACGAAAACACAGGGAGTTAATAAGGTATTGTCCAGAAGGTGGACACAGACAACTTCCACCTTCATTGAGCCAAACTCACACTACGGCACCTCGAGAAGCTGTTCAGCTCTCCAGGGGATGCACAAGGAGCTGCAGCTTACTTTGATGGCTCCTCAAGAGAAAAAGAAGGTTGTTCCTTAGCATTACATCACCGGTGAAACTTTTCCCTCCCCTACTTGCCCTAGTTCCTAAAAAATCAAATTTCCAGAGAGGTTTCTGCGTGGGTTTCCGATCTCTTTTGCTACAGGCTAGGACTGGAGGAGTGGTAGGGGTTGGGTCTCTCCGCTGGCAGAAAGTCAACCCTCGCCCTGAGTCACCGCACACTTCAAGGAAGAGATACCGAGCACCTACTGACCTCAGCTGCTGAGTTTCCTCATTACAGGAGGCATCATCACCTGGAGATAAGCATACAATACTCCTTGGTTACAAAAAAAAACAACCCCACACCTCCTTTCTTTCATGTGGCTTAATTTCTGTTAGTGATTAAGGTTTAAGAAATCGTACTTTGTTAACTAAAGGTTTAAAGCATCAGATGATCCCCAGGCAAAGCCAGGGTAGTTACAAGGCTTCTGTTACTAGTAAGGATCTGACACCAGCTTCCCAAACAGCAAACTTGGACTTGATCTCACTTGGAGAAAGCCTGGGAAGCAGATTGAAGATACGTAGGTTGAGTAAAAAGCATCCTGGCAAGGTGAAGAAAAATTCTGCAGGAATTTAAATCAAAACCTTAAAAAAATTCTGCATTCAGTTATTCAGTTGCCTATATTGAACCGTTTGCATCTTGTGGGGAAATCATTCTGATTTTTAACTACTCAGCAGTTACAGACTGATATTCCCTTAAGCCTCCTACATTTTCTTTTTGTCCCCTCTTTCATTAGGAGTGGGGTTTGCTCATTTGCCTATCTTTGCAGGCCAAATGCTCCGAAGGACAAGCAACAACTCTGCCCTGAGCACAGTGCTGCCTCTCCGGCTCCTCACCCTGACTACAGGACATGGCTACACTATGGTAAGACAACGTATCTCCAGATCTTCCCTGCCTACCTGTTTATTTCATACCCACCTCAAATGTACAGCTCCATAAAATTACAAAGCAGTTAATGAAGCCAAGCCATAATCAGTCCCTACTTGAACAAGGTAACATCCACACTTAAATATCACCACAAGGGTAGTATAAGGAGCTAGAGATTGTTGTCACTGATCTTGAGCTGCCAAATTGTCTTCAGGGGATTTCTACATGCAGTGAGGGCAGACAATATCTGAAGGCAGCCTACAGGAGAGCTGGAGATGGACACTTTGTCAGGAACTGCAGTGACAGGACAATGGGTAACGGTTTTAAATTGGAAGAGCAGAGATTTACATTAGACACCAGAAAGAAATTCTTTCCTGTGTGGGTGGTGAGACACTGGAACAGGTTGCCCAGAGAAGCTGTGGCTGCCCCATCCCTGGAGGGGTTCAAGGCCAGGCTGGGTGGGGCTTTGAGCAACCTGGTCTGGCGGGAGGCATCCCTGGCCATGGCAGGGAGGTTGGAACTCAATGATCTTTAAGGTCCCTTCCAACTCTAACCATTCTGTGATAAGCTCTGGCACAAAGCAGATGGGTGACTGTGCCCTGAGTGCACTTACGGGTTACAATTGTCCTGATTTGCTTCATCTTGGACACTCTCAGCTCACTGAAAGGTGGCCTGAGCTGTTTCCTTACCTGACCTGGGGACACTGATGGGGTGTGTTGCTCTGTGGACACACTGGGCCTGTGTTGGGGTCACCTGTGGTTCCTGCTTGTCCACACAATGGAGCAGCTGCTCCTGAGCCTGGCTACGTGCTCGTTGCTGACCAAACACCCTTTTCCCTGGAGATTGTTGATCCCTATCTTCCACCCAGGCTGGCTGCATTCGCATCCAGGTCTGCAAAATGGCTACAGTTGCTCCACCTCCTCTGTTTATTTGAAATTTAAAAAAAAAAAAAAAAATCGGGTCTTTAAAAAAAAACAACCCAGAAACAAACAAAAAACCCCAACAACAACAAAAAACATTAAGCCCCGAGTAGAAGGTGAAGGAAAGGCTCAAGTCCCAGGAGGGAGCCAGCAGCGGTGGCACCGCAGGAAGGGAGGCAGGGTCCACCCCGGCATCACCCCCGGGCCAGCCGGTGCCCGCGACGCCCCGCGGGGGGACCGGGCGAGCTGCCGAGCGCCGGTGCGGGGCCGCGGGGGGTGCGGGGGCTCCCGCCGCAGCGGCGGCGCAGAGGTGAGCCCGAATCCGTCCCCCGCATCCATCCATCCATCCATCTGGTCGGTGAGAGGGAGGGAGCGGCGCTGCCCGGCGGGGCGGGGGCTGCCCGGGGCCGGTCCCCGCCGCTCCGCCCCGCGCGGGGCGCGCACAGCCGCGGGCAGCTCCGCGGGGCTCCGCGGCCGCCAGGACCCTCCGACGAGCGGGTTCCCCCCGTATGCACCGCCGGGCCGGAGCCGAGGAGGCGCCGCTGCAGATGTGGGGCTGCCGCCGCCGCCGCCGCGGCTGCCCGCAGGGCCGGCGCTGCCGAGGTAGGAACCCCCGGTGGCCGGGGCCTCCCGCGGCCTCCCCTACCGTGGAGGGGGGGGGGGGCTTCTTGCCTTACACCCCCCCCACCCCCCCCCGAGGGTCCCACGCGTGTCGGGGACGGGACAGGAGGGGCGAAGGTCGTGTTTTGCGGGACGCCCCGGTCCGCCTTTTCCCTTCCAAGCTCCGCCAAGGAGGGAGGGTGACCGGCATCCCGGGGGGGTGGGGGAATCGCGGCTTCCCTGGGGGGCAGCCCGGGGCGGAGGAAGGTTTGGGAGATGTGGCGTGGAAAGAGGGAACCGTAGCGTACCAGTGGCTGTTTCTGCTTTCCGAGTTATTTTTGGAAATGGCTTTGCTGCGAGGGATTTTTCTTTCTTTATTTATTTTATTTTAACTGTCTGTGGGAAGGCGTATTTACGTCGCGCTTCTCCGAGTGTTGGTGCTTTCCATTGGCCAGGGAGGGTGTAAAAAATCAGCATTTTGGCAAACGCCGGCCTGACCGGTTGGTTGTTCTTTCCTATTCCTAACGGCAACACCATAAAAACACGTAATCTGCATCTTTTTTATCTTGCCCTGTGAGATGTGGCCGCTGGCTGGTTGGAGCCTTTCCTGGGGAAGGGCTGACTCTGCCCAAGGACTGCGTGCGGGGCCTGGCGTGTTCATGAGGCACTTTGTGTAACGCGGGGTGACAGCTCGGACCCAAGTGCACCCAAACTTCTACACACAGGCTCAGTCTTGGTTATGTTTGGGGGGTTTCCCCCCCCTTTCCACTAAAATCGTATTGCACAGGCTGGAAGACAAACCCGGTGCCTTCCTGGGCTCTCCTGCAGGCGTGGGGCAGGACGGGGAAGGGGAGATGGAGGCAGAAGCAGAGCGGTGCTGTGCACAGGTCTGTTAACGGGACGGGGAGCCCTGGCCCGGCACCCTGAGCTGCCTGGTGCCGTAGAAAACTGTGCGTCACTGGGTGTAGAGCGGTCGTGGCTCCTGCCTGGTGACTCACAGGAATGCTCCTGTTTACAGTCATCGCTTTGCTTCTGCCGGCATTAGAGCAGGCATCTGCCTACTTTGTCCATGCCCGACCCCAACCCAGGGCATGGGAATGAATTTCAGTAAGGTTAGTGGCTTCCAAAGTATGGGGGGACCGCGATTCAGCTGTTGAGATACAGTGATGGGCCACCACTTACCCCTAGGTGAACTGGAACCCCTTCATTATTCTTCAGGTCATGCGTGTGATGTTTGTGCCGGCGTCTTCAATGAGCAGTGATTTGTTGGCTGTGCCAGGTGGAGCTGCCAAAGTGGATGTGGCTTTCTCTCCTCGTTCGCAGCACCTCGTAGCCTGGCTCAGTCACGACTCTGTAACAGGTCCTGGTGTCCTTGTGTGGCTTCAGAATGTGGGGAGGAATAAAGGAAAAAAAAAAAGTTAATGTTGAAGAAACTTGAAAACTCTGTAAGATTTTTAAATCTTTAAAAATATTAATTCCGAATTAAACATTTTGTACTGTTAGATGTTGAAGAGAAGCTAGTTAACGTGAGGCAAAAGCAT
This sequence comes from Gallinago jamesoni, assembly GCA_025769975.1. NCBI lineage: Eukaryota > Metazoa > Chordata > Aves > Charadriiformes > Scolopacidae > Gallinago > Gallinago jamesoni. Next base: position 18,039,949 of record JAOQGH010000003.1, on the reverse strand, counting down.
ACCAAACCAAATATAATTTGGAGCGATTCCTTTTATGGTTAATTGATTTTGTAGTGTGATCCCTTATAGGGCCAATTGACTTTGTAGTGCTCTGTGGAGAGCTGGAGATGGGACTGAGTAAGTACTGCCTGTGGGCCTCCTGGTGCTTGTCCAATATGTTGCAGAGCAGTTTGTGAAGTTTCCAGTAAGTTTGCTTAATGTGGCCTTACTCAGTTGGGAGGCACTCCCATAATTATGGCTGCAATTAAAAGCAATAACATCCATTTACATAAGGTCCTGGTCCTTTTAAATTGGCGCATCATCTAATGAGGGCATTCGTGTAGGGATAGTTATGCAGGATGAGAACACAAATCTGAGAACATTTCAGGGAGGATTTTGTTTCAGAACTTCTCTGATGTCATTTGAAGGAAGGATCTGCTTTGAAATAGGACATTTTGTTACAAAAAAGTACTAAGTTATAGCCCTTACCCGTAGTAGGATGTAGTTAAGTGCTTTTAACACTTCATTTTTTTTATGTATCACCCATCTAATTTAAAAAAATCAGGCTGGTTACACCAGTATTTTTTCTCAATTTGATTGCGTCAATGTTCCTTCTGCTCTTATGAGCAAGAGATTTGGTCAATCCAACTTGTGGGTGATTGTAATTGCTGACAAAACACTACAGATGCGTTTGAAATTGCTCACTGAAGTTGCATGGTTTCCTTGGGGCTTAAACTGTGCATTCAACCTCCACAGACCTTTCTGTGAGACGAATGTAAACATTAGACTTTAAATGCTGGAGAACATCATACATTTGAGGGGTGTTTCAGCTTTCTTCTGAAGGAAGTGACCTGGTGGAGTACTCTCGCCTTCTCACTCTTTTTTTGGTATTTTTTGTTGGTTTGTTGGATTTTTTTAAAATTTACCGAATAGACCGTAAGCTTGTGTCCCCACACTCTGGGTGGGGCAGATCCTTGGGAAGAGTCATAAGGCAAATGTAGTAAAAAGGCTAAAAATTCCCAAAAACACAGCTGAAGAGGCACCAGCCACGGGTCTGAGAAGTGCTGAGTTCCTTCGGTCTGCTCTGGTTTTCCCTAGAAACTGTTTTTTCCCACTTTAAGTCAAATAATTAGTCTGTTAACCTTTTGTCACAGACGTAACACTTGGCTTGCGGTCTCTGCGAGCATGAGAGGTTAAGTAATTAAATTGTATAAGGGAGTAAAAAAGAATAATGAACTCCAAACTCACTAGTCTAGTTGGGCTCTCCAATGGCTAAAATGGAGTCAGTTAAGTTGATTTCTGGTTTTACTTGATTTTAATCAGGCGCTTAACATGGGAATATGGGAAAGAGTCCCCCAGTGCTTCACACAAGTTGTTATTTTCAGAGGTGGTGGGTTTATTTCAGGTATGATTTGGTTGTGCAGAGGGGTGGTTTGGGGGGAGAACACTGGCCTGGCTGACTCCTGACAAGACACCATGTGGGGCCAGACTGGCTAAAAACCAGGCTTGGTTATTCTTGGGTGCCTGCCAAAATCTGGCCCTAAATATTGTAATTGTATGCTAATTATGAATGCTAATCTCCAGATGTACTTAGCGTATTACCCAGGTGAAGTACTGACCTTGTAGCTGTCGGGTGGTTGCTGGGTGCAATGTGGCTGTTTTAAGTAAAATCAGTGTATGTGGTGGGGCTGTGATTTGTATCCGTGCAAAGAGGGGCAATATTTGTGGTTTTGCATGAAATGTATTTATTTACCCGCATAGTGCAGTTGTAAGTGCCTTTGAGATTGTGTTTTGGCCATGTCAGACAAACTCATCTCTCATTTGAGAAGCTGGGGAATGGGGGGCTCTTGGCATCTGCCGTGTTTGAAGATCTGAAGCGATGCACCCGAATTAACCCTGAAGCCTTTAAGCTGCCATGGCGGGTCCCGAATGCAAACGATGAGTCTTATAATTGCAACTGACTTTTATCCATGTGATGGATAATAGGGATGTTTTGTAATGTTTTATTAATAAAATGGGATGGATTTGTCATGAGTGCCCTTGTGGAAATAATGTGCCTCTTACAGCTTTAAATTTCTGTGTGCCGGTATAATTTCAGCACAGCTGGTTACTTAGATATCTGAAATGACTGTGTGGCATTAGTTTCCAGATGATTCAGTATGTTACTATCTTGTTTACAGGCCATGCACGAGTAGGAAAGGGTAAATCAGAATGGGTTTTAAGTTCTTATTTCCCATCTTTGCTCTGAAGTTGACCACCTAACTTGTTCCCTAATCATTATTTTCCCAAATGTGGATTTTATTTTTTTTTTTCCTTTCTGCATAGCGTCAAGTCTTTGTGTCACGGTCTAAGGGGTGGCTTCACACGTGTTATGACTTGGCACTGGGGATGGCTGTGTGATCCGGGCTCCCCGGCAGCTGCTCTCCTCTCAACTAGAGTTCCATCTGCTGCGGGGTTGGGAGGTAGACGTTGGGTGATACCGAGAAGCGACTTAGCCGTGCTATTTCTGCCTCGCTCGAAAAAGCCGCTTGGGGTGTTCCATCTTTTGAAGGGGTTTGCACGTGAGTGGCTCCTCCATCTGCAGACAGTGATGTGTTTTGTGGGTTGAGTTAGTCCCCACTGGAACTGCAGAGGCTTGATTGGATCCTGCGTGTGTTTTCGGTGCACAAACGGGACGGTCTCCTTAAGCCACAAGAAATCCTCGTGACTGGATTATGTACAGTTTGCCAGTGGGTAGTTCAAATTAAGTGATGCAATGGACAAAATATTTGTGGTGGTTTATTTATGGTTAAAAGCTTCCATATGACACTACGCACCCCTTTGGACGTAAACTAATCAAGGAGCACAACAAACACGAGTTGTTTTGATGTGTCTGAAACTTCTTCTGACAATTATCACTGCCACAGCAATATTTGGATTTAAGGCTGGCTTTGTCTTCCTGTTTTCTTTTATGATCCCTGGAAATCTAATTCATGTTGTCAGTTCATAACAAGCAACGTTTGTTGCTCATGGGAACCCTATGGATATTCTTAAGCATAGAGCTCTGCAACATTTACCTTCTGCATTAAGGAGGGAAAAAAAATAGAAGAGCTTTGTAGTTTTTCTGTTACCAGTGTAAGACCAGTTTCCTCAAGACAATGGGGAGATTTCAGGGGTTCATGACCTCTTGCAATTAAAATATTTCGGATGGCTTGTGAGAGGCAGATGGATGGGGTGAAGGAGGAGGTGGAAAAAGGCAGCCCTTGCTGTGGAGGAAACAAACACTCCTGTTACAGCTGAAGTCATTACTCATAGTTTGTAGGAGATTGATTTAGCTGCTTTTTAAATTATTTTTTTTTTATTCTGAGAATTGCTTTGTTTGGCAATTATAATATAGGAACTTAAAATTCAAGCAGTTCTGGAAGAGATATCGTTGTGGTTAAACCACAACAGATGTTTGCCATGGATTTAGGTCTTGGGGTTGCAGTTGCCTTTTCTTCCCCAGGTGGGATCAGTTCTAAGGATTTGGGCTCATCTGGTGGCAATCTCATGTCGGATGGGAGAGGCCAAAGCTCTTTGTGTAGTGGGAGCAGTGGAAAGGCAGCTCTTCTCTCTTCTTTCACTGAAATGTGGGAGACTGGTGTTTTTGAGGCCTCTGTTGAATAAGGTTCAAATTGGTCAATGACTTCAGGTGTCCTTGGTGGTGAGGAGAGACCTGAGGAAGACATAGACCAACCCACCTGTGGTGGCCAGAGCCACCAAGCCTGGACGGCTGGTGTTTCACTGGAGGTGATGAGTGTGCGGGCTGTTGTCCTTACTTGCTTTTGATTCTGTTTGTTTGTTTATTTTTCATCTTTATATCCTGTATATGTTTTGCTTTCAATTTATATTCAAGTGTTTGAATGTGTATTTACACATTCTGGTGCCAAAAGCTCTCTCATATGCTGTATGTGATGGAGTGTGGCCTTCTGTACACCTCAATCATTTTTTTTATAATTTATTTTCTCTAGAGAAATGTGCTGAAACAAAATTATTTTAAGGACTATAAAGAGAATTAAGGGGTTTTGTTTGAAAAAAACCCACAAAATAATGTTTCTTTGCTAATATGTTGCTGGCGACTCTCACTCTGTAAATGTTTCCCCTTGCCAGAGCTTTTATTTGTAGCATTTGTGTTGTTTAGCCCATGTGCACTCCATAAATTACATTATTTTGGCTCTCATAATTTTATTATCCTTATTAAGCCTTCTCATCTACATATTGATCCTGTTATTCTCAGGGAGCTGATAAGCCATCTAGCTGTACTTGCAAAATACACAGAAAATAAGAAATCTGCCCTGGAGGGTATGAAGACTGAGATTCACCAGAGATTTGGATCTCTGTATGTCTGGCCTGTATTTCTTCTTTTTCCCCTTCAGTGCTAGGTTTTAGACTTACACGACAGCTTTGCAGTTTGCTAAATTAAGATTAATTTTGCTTTTATTATAGATTCAATCATCAATAGCTTCTGAGAAGCTTTGCTCTTGTTTGCTTGTCTTTTTAGTTAGATGAATACGCTCCTTTTTCATAAAGCTTAAGAATATTTCCAGAGGCAGCTGGCGTCACATATGCTGTGAGGTTTTTTCCTCCTTGTGTCAGTGTCAGCTTTCCATGCTGGCTTTTCAGAGGGATTTATTCTTTATTTTCAAAAACCTCCTTTCCTGTTCCCATTGCATACAGGACATGCATGAAACCAAGGATAACTGTAGGTGCCTGTAGAGGACTGTGGGTCCAATCACTGCCCCATTAACTTGTTTGCTCTTGCTTCCGTTGCCATGGGCTTTTTCCTTAATGGCCTACTTATCCCATAGGGTAATATATGCTGGAGTACTATACTCCGTTGGACCTTCATCTCCTGTCCCCCCGTTTTCTCTGTTTGTTCTAGCTCTCAGCCAAGGCTGTTCCCTCTCACAACGTGAGGTTGTACAACCTCTACCTCAGCCTCTCCTGCGCTTGCTCCATTTTGGGTGCTTCTCTCTATTTACTTATGTCGCTGAAATGTTTGAAGACCCTTGTTTTGTTCTTGTTCTCCATCACCTCTCTGCACAGTCAGGGCTTACTCTAACAAATTGTTGTCTTTTCTTTCATGATACTGTTTCCCCCTTCCCTGTCTGGTGTTTCCTCCTCCTCCCACAATTTGACCTTGCCTCGCTCTTGTCTCCCCGTGCCCTATTTCAGGGGTTCTCATGACTTCAAATTCTATTATGTGCCGATGACTCACAGATGCTCTCTACACCCCTGATGGTTTGTCACCCGGTCTGGTGGCAGCTCTCCCCCTCACCTTTTTCGCTTTGGTTTCTCCATCAGTAGTCATTCAGTATGTCAAGTCCCAAATCCCTGATGGTGCTTCCTATGTTCTCTTTATCTATTGCCTTTAAAAATGCTGCCACCTGATAGGTGGCTTCATCCCAAAACCTTCATGAGTTTTTAAATTTGTTTTACTTCATGCATTTGGATGACATGCAAATGCTGTGTATTCTTTATTGTCACTATATTTCTCCTTGTCTAGCTTATCAGACAACCTTCCTAATGTATGTAATAAGGTTTTAGAGATGTTTTACTTTAAAGTGGCTGTTCTGAGAAATTTTACCTCTGAACTCAGCTGATAGCATTTGGTTTTAAAGATAGCTTTAAGTCTTTTAGCTCCACTCTGAGAAGGCAGCTGCCCTTGTTTGCTGGTTTGGGTTTTTTTAATATTTAGCAGCCCAGATCTAGCTGTAGGAAACAAGTGGGATTCATAGCATCCTAGCTGAATGAAAGGACAAAGGATATACATCATAAATGTTAAGACAACTAATATAAAACTAAGTGTGAGTGTAATTCTTCAGCATTTCAGCCCAGAGAAGGTTTGTCTCTTATTTAAAATTGCTAATCCTTTCCTTGAGCTCCTTTTAACTACACTCTTACTTGCAAGAGCAAGGCGAAAATTGGAATTGGGAAGATTTTTCTATTGTGCTTATGTGCCTGGAAAGGAACAGAGAGTTTTAAGGTGATAGAGGCGCTTTCAGACTGCTTAGTAGAGATGGCTTTTATGGAGGTTCACGAGGCACAAATATCCTGGTGGGTGCAAGTATGTTTTGCTTTCTTTTGAAACGTTCAATTTTATCAAGCCTTGGATTTCCTGGGTTGTGTAATGGGTTACAGGTAACTGATGCAGGGTGGGTAAGTGGAGCCGCTGCCGTATCACACTTCCAAGGAAGAGGAGAGCAGATCAGGGTACACCCACTGACTGTCCAGGGGTTGTGCCAGGCTGTACGTGCTGTTGCTGTAGTAACAACATCAGATCCTACCAGAGCAATGTGCAGGAACGACTGTCCTCACTAGACTTACCATCTTGGAAACTCAGTATTTTCAGTTAACCTTTAGACCTGTGAATGTAAATAGGCAATTTGTGCAAATGCCGTGTATTTTAATGTCCTCTTTCTGCATTTCTCAGAAGCACACGCCTCCTCATGTAAATAGTTTGAAGTCCCTGCTATACAGTGAGCTACAAAGGGGTTTTTAACACTGGGTTGCACTCAGAAAACATGAATAATGGATGCCATTTTTCCTTTATGTTGCATCGTAACAGGAAGATTTAAAATGTTGCTTAATGTTGTGACGATGGAAAAAGTCTTAAGCAATACCTGGAAGCACCACTTGAGGATCTGGCCTATTTTTCAAGGACATAATTTCAGTGTTCTCTCAGAGGTGAAGATGGGAGGTGGCTGCTTGGGCTGGAGATATAAAGAATTAGTGATTTATCCTTCTGATTTAAAGAACACAGTTAATGCAGACCAGCCTTAAATCTATGCCTCATTTTAGACTCAACGCAGGAAACTTCCTTGCATGAAAACAATGGCATCTCATTGATAGGGTTTATCTCCAGACGTTGGGTTTCTCCCACATTTAAAATAGAGCGATTATTTTTTTCTGAAATGTGATAACCATCTAAACTAACATGTTTATGTATTTAGAAATAATAAAAGTACTCTGAATGGCCATGCTTTCAAGCATGGTTCAGATAAAGATAATGAAAGAACAAAGCGACAGCGTAGCAAGGTGGGGGTTTTTTTTTTGTTGTTGGGGCTTTTTTTATTTGCTAATACTGTCTGTGTGAATCTCCATTTATGCTCAGAGAATCTCATGCAATCCACATGCTGGCGAGACGATGTTCTGCTGATAACCTGTATCTCCCCAAGTAATCTTAGATTGTCTAATAGGTCTTATATGCATACAATACGTGGGTCCTGTAGAAAGCCATCCGAGATTGTATTGGTACAATTCTTACAATGAAGCCCCTTGTATAGCTGGGGTTTGTTTCCTGATCATGAAGTCATCATGGTTTTGAAAACACATAACCGTGCCAAAATCAAGCCACATATAAGCACTGCGGTAAGGGATACATCATTGTTTTGCGTGCGTGATGAATAACTATCATGATGTTTCGGTAGATGATGAAGAAAATATAAGGAATGCAAATTAGTGTGGCAATTTGCTACCTTCTCTTCAGCCAAAGAAGTGTGCTGTGAGGCTCCGGAGTGCCTGAACCTTGTCAGATCTTCCCTTGTGTCAGACGTGTTGATTGTTAGACTAGATGGGAACTTGTTTTCTCACTGATTTACTTTGTACCAACATCTTCTGTTTGGATGAGTTATTTTCCTTATCTATGCTAATGAATATCATTCTGTTTCGGCTTAAGGAATCTCTCTAGTATCTGTATTTATATATCTTTGTGGGATCTTGGATGTTGTTTAAATCTATTCCCCAATTAGCACTGAAGAGATTTCTTGTTCTTAGTAGTAGCTTATTCTTCTATAAAGCATGATTATGTATGGTGGTTGTTTTTTTTTTTTCTGAACCTCTTTGGTAGATTGATCTGCAGCCAGGAAGTCTAGTAGTAAAATGAACTCTTTACTTCTAAAGGTGTGTATAGCTGAGGGCAGATTCTTTTTATAGTTATGAATCCTTAATGGATTTGCTTGTCTTTGAAGTAGCAGTGTATTTCAAGACAACTGGAACTTTTTTTCCCTTTAGGCAGTGATAAGAAATAGGATATGGAGTGGATGGTGCCAGTAGTAAGCATATTTGTTGCTCAGAAGAAACAGAATAAGGGCCATGTATCACAAGGCCCGGTCCTTGTGATTGCAGTTGGTTTGGAATCAAGTCCTTAATAGAGGGATGTGTGAAGATGGTATGGAGAACCTGCTGAACTTGTCAGGTGGGCTGCTTGAAATTTTTGGGGACTTAATGGGCTATTTGTCATTTTCATTGGGTTGACTGCTGGGATATTAGACTGAGTGGGAAAACAAAAAGGATGGTACTTTTGGTTGAGGAGAAAACCATAGGCAGTCTTGCGGAGCCGGGAAATCATCAGTTAACAAGCTGACGTAACAAAAATTCCTGAGAAACTGAACTGAGAAGGTATGAATCAATGTATGTGATTTTGCTCTCTTCCCTGATTGCTCACTCTGCTTGCTCAGCTTCTCATGGGAAGGAACTTACTCTGTTCTCCGTGGGAAGTCGTGTGAGGCATCTCTTCTGCAGAATGACTGTTCCCAAGGCATCATCTGTCATCATCCAGGAGCTCAGGAACAGCCTGGGAAGGACAGAGCCACCTCTTCAGTTGCTAGTGCACCTTCCTTTATCTCTAGGCTTCCTTGGCAATTGAAGAGCAAAGTTGAGTTAGTACTTGCCTTACCAAGGTGACAACATACCTAGCAGACTGGACACTGTGTTTTAAGGCAGGTTGTTAAGGACTCCTCTTCCACAGTGAGGAAAAACCTGCCAGGCTTGATCTGTACTTCAGGAATATGAGAATTACCTGGGGCAGGGAACAGTCTGTCCCTTGCTGAGGTGCTAATATAATAAGAGATGTGATTGAAGAGGCCAAGTGTCCCATCTGCTCTACAGTAGTTTCGGTTATTATAGTGGAAACTCAGTGCAGTTGCAAATTTGGGTGCTGTCATTACTCAGAACCTGCAGCTTTTCACCATGTAAGAGCACAGTAACAAATGCTTGGTCAAAACAACAACAAAAAGATCAGTGTTACAACCTATAAGGTGTGCATGGAGAAATCTTTCCCATTCCACCTGAAATCCAGTTTTGAAATGTTGGAGTGTTGTTACTTGTGAACAAAAAGAGTGAAGCATAGTTGTGTGTTTGGTCACCATCCCTTCTAATTGGCTCGCAGTGTGGTAACTGCCTTGTATATTAGATAGCTGTCGCTGGCTGTCCTCGGGTGTTGCTTCCAGATACACAGATTTTTGGCCAATGAAGGACTGCCACGAGCTTGCTGAAGGTACACTTGACATCTTTTTTTTTCATCCTTAAAAGAGGAAATCAATTCTAACTTCAATAGGAATTGTTCTGTATGCTTTATACTAATATCTCGACGCAGTGTAGCAGGCTGTCAGCTGGTCAGAGCTGTCTAGTCCATGTGGAAGCAGTGAGTGGTGGTTGGATGTTGAAGCTGGATGCGTAAGGTATGTGTGTGGCTGAAGACTGTGCTGGTGTGTGTCTGTATTTCTTGAATAACATTCATACTTAATGACCTTTGCAAATTCTGTGCTCCTCTGTGCCTCCTTAAACTCTGCTGAAACTAAGCTGGTATTTTGCTGTGTGGCTGAAGTCTTTTGGAGTTGTAAACTGGGAGGGGGGGCATACCACCACCTCTATATACCTTCTTAGAGGACGGGGAGTTAAGGACTCATATCCTCCTCTTGCCAATGCAATAAGTAGGAAACGTAGATACTTATTTTAAGATAGGATTATTAAAACAAATTCCTGCTTGTTACTTGTAGCTAGACCAGTAGCCTGCCAGTTATAACAAAGAACAGCTGGAATTAGGTTTTTGCCAGCTATTTATTGCCAGTTGTGTGAGTAGAGGTCAGATACTCTTTGTATTCTCAAACCGACAAGTACTTGGCTGATAATTTTTACACCTGGAAGTGTTCAAGGCCAGGCTGGATGGGGCTTTGAGTAACCTGGTCTGGTGGGAGGTGTCCCTGCCCAGGGCAGGGGGGTTGGAACTCAGTGATCTTTAAGGTCCCTTCAAACTCTAACCATTCCATGATTCCATGATATAAATGCAGGGATAAAAAATTCACCTCATGACATTGTGGAATGAGAATTCCTTCAGAGAAATGGAAGTATTAGGTTAACGATGAAGTATAATTGTTGATGTTTCATATCTAGAAAGAAATGGGGATATTTAGTTCTGAGTGTGTCCCCTTCCCCCTTAGCGCCCCCTTTCCCTGGGAATTTATGGGTTTTTTACATTTGGTTGAGAAAATAACTCGGGATTAGTGGATATTTTTCTTCCCTGTAGCTTTCTGTAACCTCAAGAGTCTTCCGTGGGTGCTTAAAAGCCGAGAGCTGGTGTATTTTAAGGCTGGCATTCTGTGAAGCTTCACTGTCTCCTGGCACAGCGTTTATAGTGCGAGTCAGTCGTATGGTTCAGAACCATAAAAGTGAACGGGTTAGTTCTTCCAGGGCAAAAGCCTGGGTACAGGCCAGCTGCTGCCGTGCTTAAACCAACTTTCACCTCGCAGCGCCCGAAGCATCTCCTGCCCTCCGGACACCGGCGCCGGTGTCACCCCCCCCCCCCACCCCGCGGCCGCGGTGTCGCCTCGGGGGAGCGGCGCGGAGCCCGTTGCCTGAGGCCGGCCGCCAGGGGGCGCCCCTGCAGTGGCCGCGGGTGGTGCTAGGGCGCCGCCTGGCGGGCGCGGGCGAGCCCCGTCGGGGCGCCCGCAGCAAAACCCCCCCCGAAGCTTCCCGGAAAAAGCTTCTTTGTGCTTTGCTTGGAGAGCAGGATCAGGATATTGTCGGGGGCTGGTCAGGCCTGCGAGCGTGGGGCTGGATGGACGTGCGGAGGGCAACGGCGTGAGGTTCAAGTGCCAGGTCCTGCCCTTGGGTCACAACAACCCCCACGCGAGGCTACAAGCCTGGGGAGCAGTGGCTGGGAAGCTGCCGGGAGGAAAAGGTCCTGGGTGGGATGTTGGTCACAGTCGGCTCAATATGTTGGCTGAGGAAGCCAACAGCATAGAATAGTTAGAGTTGGAGGGGACCTTAAAGATCATCGAGTTCCAACTCCCCTGCCCTGGGCAGGGACACCTCCCACCAGACCAGGTTGCTCAAAGCC
>JAOQGH010000003.1:17982004-18028730 GCA_025769975.1 Gallinago jamesoni | reverse complement strand
CACCCTCACAGTAAAGAATTTCTTTCTGGTATCTAATCTAAATTTCCTCTCTTCCAATTTAAAACTGTTACCCATTGTCCTGTCGCTGCACTTTCTGACAAAGAGCCCAGGAACAGTGTGGCCAGCAGCACTAAGGACGCGATTGTCCCCAATACTCGGTGCTAGTGAGGCCCCATCTCGAGTGCTGTGTCCAGTTTTGGGTCTCTCATGACAAGAAAGATATTGAGGTGCTGGAGCGGGTCCAGAGAAGGGCAATGGAGCTGGTGAGGGGTCTGGAGCACAAGTCTCGTGAGGAGCATCTGAGGGAGCTGGGGTGGTTCAGCCTGGAGAAAAGGAGGCTGAAGGGAGACCTTCTCGCTCTCCACAGCTACCTGAAAGGAGGGTGCAGTGAGGTGAGGGTTGGTCTCTTTTCCCAAGTAACAGGCGATAGAACAAGAGGAAATGGCCTCAAGTTGTGCCAGGAGAGGTTTAGGTCAGATATTAGGAAAAATTTCTTCACAGAAAAGGGTTATCAGACATTGGAACAGGCTGCCCCGGGGAGTGGTTGAGTCACCATCCCTGAAGGCATTTAAAAAAAATAGAGGTGGTGCTGAGGGACATGGTTTAGTCTTTAACTTGGCAGCGCTGGGTTAATGGCTGGACTCAATCATAAAGGTCCCCTTCCAACCTAGACAATTCTATGAAATGTCTCAAGTGCTTCATCTCAGGTGCTTCATCTCAGGGCCTGGCACTGCTTGGGGACTCCTCCACAGCCATCCTGCTTGCAGAAACCACACGTTGTGTCCTCTGGCTGTCTGTGTGCAGCCTATAGTCATTTCACAGGTATCTGTTGAATCTCCTGTGCTGCGGGAAGGTCTTGTGAGCTGTATCAGCTGTGCTCGGTGTGGCGAGGGCGTGAGCACCTGGAGGACAGGAAAGTCTTCTTTTCTGAGTAGTGAGCTGGTGCTGCTGGAGTGACGGTGGGAAGACAGGAGGCAGAGATGTTGGGTGGTTTGGGGATGTTTTATAGGCTGTCAGGCTATAAAGTGATGTCTTTACTAGGGAAACGAGATATGTGAAAGCGACTTGCAGATATTGTGGAACTTCTATAATATCGTAACCGTATGATACAACTTATTTACAAAGTAGGGTTTCTGTATGATCAAGCAGAAGCCTTGGTTCAGTCTTTTTTCTTTCTCCCTGACTCAGAAATAATTACCCCTTGCTGTATGCATTAAACCGTAAGAGTTTCCTGTCTTGTCAGTCAGTCGTTTCAAAAGAATAAGCCTAACTCTCACTCGGCTTGAGCACGGTCTGTTTCTGTGCAGCAGTTCCTTTTCCACGGCTGCCTTTCCCCTACACGCTTTCCCCCGCAGAGAGGTGCTCTTTCAGGTAGGCTTTCTGCTCGGCGTGGCCCTGAGAGCAGCAGCTTTGCCTAAAAGCCTTCCAAGGAGGAAAGGCTTCTCCCGTGTAGCAAACGGAGCCGAGTCTCCAGCGCTTTACCTGCAGGAACCAGCCCTGCTCCTCAAGCCTTTGCATCAGGACAGCGGTTGAGGACATCATGGTTGTGCAGGTGGCAACCTCTGTCACTTACTGGGAATCTTGTAAGCAATGTTTATTTGTTCTGTCTTTTCCTAGGAATTGAACACAGTGTCCCTGAAAGCTGTCTTTTGAAACGAGACCTCAGGAGTGGCACCGTATTTCTGTATTTGCTTTCTCTGTGTCCTCAGTCAAAGAGCCCATTGCTGCACTGAGGTTATAGGAAAAACAACCCCACAACTAACCCTTAAATAAGTTTGGTCAGCAACACAATAACAGAAGTTTGTCATCGATCAACCTGAAATCTTTACCTCACAAAAACAAAGGCCAGCAGGTGTCCATGCACACCCCTAAGGTCCTTCATTACAAACACCTGGACAAACCCTTACTTAAGTTGTGTGCAGGTGCCACTTTCTTAAATCTGCCTGAGCAAGAAGAGGGTTCAGTGATAGTGTGCATCGTGCTTGGGGGACAAGACTCAGAAATGCGGTAATTCACCCTGCAGACCTCTGGAAAACGGTATTTTCTTGTATGAACAGCATCAGGTCAGTGTTTTCAGCTGCAAGGCAGATGTGTGAGGGGTGTTTCAGTCCTCGTGCAGTGTGTGGATTTGCAGAAAGGGGGATACAAACTTAGTTTCTAGACACTGGAAGGATTTCATACATTTTCTACTTAATGTATGTAAAACAAGCCTGAGAAGTGTATTTTAAAAATCGGCATTCTTGTTAATCCCTTGTTTCTCTTAATATGACATCTGTTCTGGACTTGCCTGGCTTTCCTGGAGGTGCTGTGAGGAGAGCTGGAGGGTGCTGGTGGTGGCATCACTTCGCTGTGATGGTGAGGGTGCGAGGTGGGTACGTCCCGACGCTGGACTTGACCTTGCAGTCAGCCATCCGTTGGATATTCGGTGTGCACACAGGGGATGGGCTTCTGGGATTAACCTGGAACACAGATTAGACTGTTCCAGCTCACAGCTCTTTTGGCAACTGTTGGAAGTAAATACATACTTACAGGAGAAACCAAGAAGCTTTTAAGTGTTCAAAAACTCCCCCTCTCTGCTTCTAGTTTTCTGCCCCTTGTAATCTAACTTTGTAATCTAGCTTTGGCTATCAACTCCAAACAAAATCAGGAAAAAAAAAATGCTAGGGTAAAAATATAGTGCAGGCGCCAACAGTTGAATACTGTAATTAGTCTTGAGGAGAAGGAAATCAACTTTGTAAAGAGGGAAGGGCAGGTCATACAAAACATGGTTTTGGAAAAACAGTGCTAACTCTCCTTGGAGTGTCTTGCCAAATATTTCTGAGAACTGATTTATTCTGTTGTGTAGAGAGCTATGGTTTAGCTTGTAATGGAATAGAAAACATAAAAATGAGCGTCTAATACATAAAAAATATATATATCTATAACGCACTGACCTTCATTTGTATTTAGGCCATTCTCATAATGTCCAAGTACCTGAGAGTGGATAGTAATGAAAACCCATATTGCACTGTGCTACCAGACTTTCAGTGTGGCATTTACCTTCTGTAAAATATACAGACGTGTGTGAAATATTGAAACTTTTTTAGGACTCAGTTTCGCCCCCTTTGTGAGCGGGCCTTCTCCCAGTTGTAAGGGCGATGGGGCAATGTGAGGGCTGGATGCTGTTTGGCCACACCACTGCTCCTCCTGCAGCACAGAAAACACTACTCATAAATTGGCCCGGGAAGATGCGGTTTTTTGTTTCTTTTTTTTTCTTTTAGTAGCTTAAAGGTGTTAGAAACCTATTGTTTATTTGTGGTTTTCTGCACCAATATTAATTTAGCCTTCGGCCCGAAGCAGAGCAGAATTGGAAAAAAAATACATCCGTCAAGGCGTGACTCGTTGAAACGCGCTGTGTGCTCCCCGGGCACGCTATTCTCAAGGCTTTGAGAAGGGCCCCTCCTGAGGCAGCTCTGAGGCCTCCCCTGCGGCCGCCCTTCAGCCACCGACCCCTCGGCTTTGTCACCAGCGGGCACAGCCCTGCTTCCCTACCCCTCTTCCCGGGGCCGGTGACAGCCCCCGATCGGCTTGGCGTGAAGACCCCATTTTGAAAAACAAACTGCGGGACGGCGGGCTCACCCTGTCCAAGCCGCCGCCCCCTCGGTGCCTGGGGACGGAGCCCTCTCCTCTGAGGGAGCCGCGGCCTCGCTCCTCCCGCTGCGGGGCATGGAGCCTCCCCTGAGGGCCCGCTGCGGCCTGACGGCCCCCACCAAGTCGTGGACACGGGGCGGCTGCGGGGCTGCCGCTTCCCGCGCCCGGCCTCGCCTCAGGGGGCGGTGCGGCCTCGCCCCCGCCGGGCTGAGAGGCGGTGCCCGCCCCGCCCCGCCGCCACTGCAGTGGGAGCCGGGCGAGGATGGCGGCGGCGGCGGCCTCGCCGGCGCGGGAGCTCACGCAGAACCCGCTGCAGAAGACGTGGGAGCCCTACGACAACGGGCTGCCGGCGGGGCACAGCGCCCAGCGCGGCGGTGAGCGGGGCGGCGGGGAGGGAGAAGGGGTCTGCCCGGGCCGCGCTGTCGGAGCCCCGGCAGCTGTCAGCCGCCGCTCCTCTTCCTCCCTCGGTTGAGCCGGGCCCCGCGGAGCCTGACCCCGGCGGGGCGGCTCGGCCTCAAAGGGGGTCGAGGTGTGAGGAAAGCCGGGAGGGCCCCGCCGCCGCCTCCCCTACCGACCCCCCCGCCCCGAGCTCTAAGCCCTCTGCTGGGGCTTTAAGGCGCCCCTCGCCTCGCCTCTGGTGGGAGATGGTTCCCCCGGGCCGGGGGCGATGTGCCGGGGCCACCGGTGGGTCTGGGGGCGAGGTCCCCCTGCGGAGGGTGGCCCGGGGCGCCGGGGAAGGCAGGAAACCCCGAAATCTGCCGAATCTGTGCCCGACGGAAGGCAACAAAGCTCGGTGGGAAGAGTGTCTTCTCCACTGGCTTTTGTGGGCATGGGGTTTTTTTGTCTCTCTTATTTTTTTCTTCCCTCTTTTAAACGTTCTGGTTCCAAGGAGCGTTTACATTCAGTATATTCTTGAAGAGAGGCCTAAAAATGTCACTGTATTTTTATTGTTTAGTTTAGTTTTTTTTCTTTTAAGGGCAGTGCTGTATCAGGCCATCTGTTGTATGAGTTAATGGCTTTCCGTATTTTGAGGTGCAGCCAACCAAGTCATCAGCCCCTGAAGACTTTGGCTGTGCCGTTTGTAAGCCATAGTTTATTAAC
The DNA here is from genome assembly GCA_025769975.1 of Gallinago jamesoni. Lineage (NCBI taxonomy): Eukaryota > Metazoa > Chordata > Aves > Charadriiformes > Scolopacidae > Gallinago > Gallinago jamesoni. The sequence goes on along the minus strand of JAOQGH010000003.1, from coordinate 18,023,999 downwards.
AAACTGCCTCTCTTTTTTTTTTTTTTCTTTTTTTTTTCCCCCCCTTTTTCCCTTTACTTAAATAACTGAGGTTTAGTACACGGCAGTTTTGCAGACAAAAGGGGCTTTGTCGTGTGGAATTGTTTTTATTTGTCATGCAAAGAGGCAGCGCTGACAGAGAGCTGAGGGCTCTGCGGCTGTGGCAGGCGGCCATGGGCTGCAGCCTCTCCCCTCTGGCCTTGCTTTGGTCCAGCCCTTGCTGGAAGAAAGCCCCAAACTTTATTGGTTTCTGCTAGGAAGCAGGTATGTGTTCCTTTGTGAACTGAACTACCCCAGCCTCTGAAAAATAGTAGGTGTTAAGAGAAGATGGATGCTGAGATAGGAGAGGAGTCAGAAGTGTGTATCAACACCTAAGGAGAATGCTTCATTCTGGCCTTAACGTGACATTTCTTTTCCAAAATAACATTTGTTACAGTTTTGACACAGACACTGTTTTACAAAGAAAACCCAAAACCCAGAAGAACAAAATTTCATATTGGTCACGTGTGGCATATGGAGTCTTCCTAGCAGGATTACTTAGTCTCTCTTGACTATAAACTGACTTTAAAAAAAAGTATTTTATGTATCTGTGTTGGTTGTTGTTGGTTGGTTTTGTTTTTTTTTTTGTAGGTTCTGTAATTCTTGATGCCCAAGACTCCTTATAATTGCAAAACCTTTTTGCAAAATAAAAAAAAAAAAAAAGAAAAAAGCAGGTTTGGAAGTACTTTTAAAAATCTTCTTACTTTTGCACGCGTTTACTCTTGCAGTAAACTATTGTATATCTGCAGTCAGTTGTGATACAAACACCCTAGAGGGGAGCAGAACTCACTCTTCCTTGATAAAAGCATCTATCTTGTTTCAGCAAGCTGAGAACACACTGTAATTTTTCCCATGCAAGGGGGCTGCAGAGACCTTTATTTCCATGTATTGTGCCTCACCCCGTGTTTTGATGAGCTGGCGTGACCCCCGGGTGCTGTAGCCCTGCTGTGGCAGCTCAGGATGGACTGCCCAGGCCATGGGGCAGTGCTGGGTTGGCCAGTTCCCTGTTTTTACAGATCACTGTGTTAAATATTAACTGTGCAAAAAATACAAGCTCCCATTGGAAATGGATTTCTTGCCCTCAAGAGTAGCTTTCCAGTTGAAGCGGTCAAACTAGTTGTGCAGATGTCTTCCAGATTTTTAAGCTAAGTGAGGCGAACTCTTTCAGCCTCTTTTGGTTGGGCTTTTTCTGTCCTCATTCACGCTGATGACCTTTCACAGCACTACTTTTAGTCTTTATCTTTTGAGAAGGTCGATGGGCAGAATCGTGCACGCTTCCAGTTGAGGACTCCACACATCCATCTTCAAAATGACGTACCTTTGTTAGCTGTTTTTAGTGTGATTTTTCTGAAAGTTGTAGCAATCGCAGTTGTCAGGAGAAGGAGAAATCTGGTTAGCTGTGCCAGGGTTCAGCTGTCATGGGGCTTTGAAAAGGTAGTTCTTTTAGCCTCTGCATTGCGATGTCTTCAAGGAGGAGTTCTGGCCATATGCAGCCTACTGATCTTTTACAGCTGGTGAGACCAGTAAAAGGAAGATAACTGTTCTAAATGACCTTCCAAAGTAAGATGTTCTCAGTAGAAACATGCTTTTTTTTTAATTATTATTATTAATAACTGCCACTTACCTTTTGTGGTCCGTTGTGAAAGGTTTTGTCTGTAAAGAGGTTGTAATAGAGCTACTCTTGGCATCAGATGTCAGATTGCGTCAAGATCTATATGCGTCAAGGATCGGGATACAAACAAGGATATATAAAAATAAATACCAAAGTATGCTATAGTGAAAGTTGTTTTGAGAGCCTGATAGAGGATGTTTGTAAAGTGAGAGATAAACCGTGAGCTTCCTGTGGTTAAACTACAGTTAATGGGGATGTGTTTCTAAAGCTGCTGGAATTTGGTGTCTCTAGTAATTTTTATTTGCTGTTCACACAGCAGTATGAATGTATATTGGATCCAAAAAAAAAAAAAATTAAACTAAGATTATCTTTGCTCTAAAGGACTCTGCCCTTTGAGCTCAGGCTGCTTGTGTGTATTTGTACTCCCAACTTTAGGAACTGAAGATGGAGAAAGCGAATGAGGTAGTGACGATATGCGGCTGTGGCCCGAGGACTAGGATGGTATGGGACCATCACTGTTGGCATCAAAGCTGTGGGAAGCAGATGGTAACCCCTAGGAAGTGGATGGCAGAGCTGCTGGGAGCAGCTGGTGACACGAGGCTGGTTAGAGGACACATGAATCGCCTTGTACCAAAGTGATGTTAGAAGCTGGTGATTTGGACAAAAAGGAGAGGCAGATTGGAAGATGGTGGATGTCTTCAGGTATAGTAGCAGGACGCTCTTGAGGAATAGCAGCAGAATGGAGAACTCATCCCTGTCGGATGCAAAGGAGAGTGACCAATTTTCATCATTGGTCAACAGGAAAAAACGGATTAGCAGTAGTTAAATTGGATAAGTGATAGGGAAAGACATGTAGGGTTAACCTTATTGCACCATGTAGAGTGGTTGTGTTGGCTTATAGTTAAAGATATTTGTGTATGAGCCTCTAAATAGTACAGTGGCTCCAGAGAACAGACCTTGAGTCAAAGGCCATAGAAATGGCAAGAATCCTTTGTAAACTTCGGATGGTTAACCATAGCAGCTTGATACAGAAAGTGTCTGACCTTAAAAGTTGGTTAAAAATTTAACACAGATAAGGAAAAATACAAAATCTCATTTTGGGTGAAAGGAAGGGACATCGGATAATATGTTAGGTAGTAGGTGAACTTGAAAAATACCAAGTCTTGTCTCTGATTTCGCAAGCTGGTGTGGGTTTTGAGGGCTGATGGAATGCTGCACAGCTGATCTGGGTTGTTCAATGTCCCAGTTTGGTTTCACAACCTTCTGCATCTGGCATTATTTCACAATAGAGTTTAAGAGGCAAGAAAATGACCATGTAATTTCTTCTTTCCTTGACTGATAAGTCTTAAACTTAAGAAGGGTAGGCAGTCATAATTTTACTCTGACCTACAACTTGCTGTGTCCTTCAGTAGTATGTAAGAAATTTTTAACTTGGATAATGACTTTGCTTAAGTTGCAATATTTGATTTTAATGCGCTTCATCATTGGCCGTTTTCTTACACTGATTTCTGGGCGTGTTTTTTGTGTGTTCCCTGTAAACGAGGGGATACAACATAACATTTATTTTTGATGCTGCTGTTATAAGCGTGCAATCTTACATGCGTATATTACAGACATGTATTAAAGAAAAAAACTGAGTAATGTCATAGAGCATCTTTATCAGATGATGGCATACAACCCTTTGAGTTTGGTTTTACTGTTCTGAGTGCGTATGTTCCTCTAGAAAAAATAGTATTGATAACACAGCCACAGATTGGGGCTGTCGGAAACCCTTAAGAGGTACATACGTGAAGCAGTATTGAAAAATGTGTTTGTTTTCTCAAGAGGAGATTGTGTAGGGAGATTTCTGGAGGTGAACCAGACAATGAAGTGATAATGAATTGAGAGAAAGCTGCGCTTTGCGGTCTGCCTTGGCTCTGCAACTTGTACCTTTTTGTGCTGCAAATTGTTTTTATCATATAAAGTCAATGATGTTGTGGTGCTGTGAAAAAGGGAATTGAGCATTGTGCCATTGGGAAAATATTAAACTGAAGAGGATCTTTTATTCCAGGAGTTAGATATGTGTAACTTGCGATTTGTTTGGGTTTATCTGTCAGTCCGCATCCTCATGTAAGAATTGCTATTGTTTGTTCAAAGGAAGGTGGTAGGTCTTGGGGCACTGATGTTTTAAATACTGTCATTGAAATGAATATTCCTCCCCACTTGCAGCGAGCGTTGGAAATGTTTTGTTGAAAAAGTTGCTGTTCAGATAAAGTGAAAGAAAATTAAATTATTTTTAACTTTTGAGTACTAGATACATACTCGGAACCTTGCATTTTGGTTTAATCTCGACTGTTTTACTGAACTCATGAGCAAAATTAATCCTTGTTAGTGACGCGGGATTGTAAGGAAGAAAACAAAACCCTTAGTTTGCTGTGCTGAGTTTTAATGTGTGTTGTTGAGAATGCTCCACTGAGATACAGAAGAAATAATTGCTCTAGTGTGCTTTTAGTTTTAGTCCTTTTAGCTGTTTTGGCCAGCAAATGTGCCTTTGGCTTCCAAATGCGTGGGTGCAGTTGTCACTAAGTGCCACCTGTGTAAGTGGTATTAGATTGTGGCCTTTTGGCCATGTAAACCAAAATGCCAAACATTTTTTAGAGCCCTGAAACGTAGGTTGTGAACTGGCGTCCTCCTGTTGAAGGTGGGCTCTGACGGGTGGTGCATGCTGTGGCACCCCGTAGTGGTGTTTACAGGGCCATGGCATGGTGGAAAAGCAGAGTGTTTAAGATGATGGGAATCAGCGGTATTCCTCCTTTTGGTGTGCAGGGCATGTGTCTTACTGGGATCTGCCTTTAAAGAGGAAAAACGCTCTCAGCCAGCCTGGCACCTTGTAGAATAGGATTGTAACTTGATGGGGATCAGCAGATAATTCCCTTGGTTTCTGCTATATGGTCACACGCTGAAGAGCGGTGCATGGAGTGATCAGACTAAGGGATCAGGCGGAGTGTTAAACTGTATGCATAGGGCTCTAAATAAAGGCACTTTTGCTAATTTTTGTACTTTCTTTGAGGAAATCCATGTAAAAATGAGAGTGATGCCAGCCTTGTGCACTGCCTGCTGGGCAATGGGAGGAAGCGTCCCTCTTGCCTGTTGTTGTAGCTGTGTTGATCCCGTTTGCTGCTCAGGGAGAAGATCTGCTGCAAACCCACACGGGCAGTAGGACTTAGCTTAGAGGGTGATTGTGAATCTGTGAAGCAACCATTTAAGTGAGTTGCAGGTTTCTTCATAGGGGCTTCCTAGCCCCTATGCTAACCTTTGCCAAATGGAGTTTTGATCCAGTATAGATTTTTCATTACATTACCAAAAGATAGATGTTCCGTGAGAAATCTGAATTTGTATGGCTCAGCCCAGGAGAAAAAAAATATAAAAAAAATTAGGTGATCTAGTTGGTAAATTTTGTCCAGAACGAGTAGAATAGCCTGTTTCAGTTAGCACAGGTCCTTGCCGAGCAGGTGGACCTGAGGCTGTGTACAGAGCAGATGTGTTCAGATCCTGGTTTGTCTTTGACAACTCTTATTTCATTGCTTATATTGGGAAATTGTTTAAAAGTTGAGCTAGATATTTCAGGTGAAGAACCTTTCAAACTGGCTTTGAAGAACATTTTCTCTTAAAATTCCTTGGGACTTGGGGATTTCTCTCATCTCAATATTTTATTTTATTGTCCTTAAAACCAGAAGCAAATCTGTTAAGCTTAGTAAGTGTTGTACTCTTTTCACTTCATAGACATTGTTTCTCCAGACTCTTCCTTCCTCATCTTGGAGAGGGGGTTCACAGGCCTGGACTTAGGACAAAGAGGAAGAGGGACAAGAAAACATGACCCTTCTTGCTTATAGCCATCTGTGCAGAGGAGCTTACTCTGGGGGCTTTTATCAGTGTCCTTCTGGAGATGTAAACATGTTTGGATGGATCTGTTTTGGTTTGCGTTCAGTTCCCTGTAACTGTCATTGCATGGACTGTTCCATGGGTTTGAGGTTGGTACGGTTTTGCCTCCTCTTATGAGGAGTGGTGTAATTTTTTAGTGGCTTTGGGGTTTGTGTTTGTTTGTTGTTTTTTTTTTTCAATGAGCATTTTGAGGAAGTGCATCTGTCTTTGCTAATCTGTTCCGTTTTGATGGGTTTACGGTGTGGAGTAGCTGTGCCAGATTCATCCAAGTGACTTTATGGGATGGGACTTTCATCAGTTCAAGGATTGGGAATCTCGGGCAAGCATGGTGCTTTGTACAACAGTTTAGTTATGCCTCAGTAACACTAAGATTTAGTCTTTTGGAGCGAATTGATGACTACTCTATCAAGACACTGAGGAAATTGATGCACATGTGGATTGTATAGAAATTAATTCCCTTTGAAATAGGGCTTGGAGGGGGACATTGATAACTTTGCACCACTTTAATACCTTCTTTCTTTTTAGGCAGTTCCTTGTAGCTGTGATAAATTCATGCAAGGTATCCATAGTTTTGTCCCATTAAAACATTCAAAAACTTGTCACTTGAAAGGAAATACCTCAAGGTTTTCAGTTCACACATATAAACTCTTTTAACTTCCTACATTGATGGTTTTTTTTTTTTTTTAATTAACCACATTGCCTTTGATTTAAGAATATTTCTGTATGTATATGAGATTATTGTACTTGATTGCATAGAATACTTGATTCCTACTAATCATTGAAGAGCAGTCAAGATGAGCTGTTTCAAGAGAGATTTTTGTGTAAATATTTAAAGGAGAAATAATAAATAGCGAGTACCATGCCATACTGTAATATATTAAGCTGCATCTTACATGCTTGTCCCACTCAAAACCAAGAAAATGTTGAGCAGTGTTGAGGTGTTGTCTTAAAGATCTAAAAATTCTCTAAAAACTGTACGCCTTGCTGTTTCCTTTCAATGCAAGCACTGAACTGCGGTGCACAGGGGTGTAAAATGTGGGTGTCCTTTCTTTTGGTATTGTTTTTGTATGTCTTAGGTATATTTGCATATGTGCTTTAAGTTTCTTGTCTTCTGCCTGTGTACACTCACATGCCCACTGTTGCACTACCACTGACTTGCCCTTCCATAAGAAACCCAGTGAGGTCCACTCTGCTCCTGGAAAAAAAAAAAGCCTGACAGTGAGACACGGTGCATGAGCTGCTTGAATGGTCACTTCCTCGGAGAGCACACGGGTTGTAATTTTCCACCGTGGTGTAAGCCTTTGCCTTGTGGGAATGTTAACGGTGAATCCTGGTTTTCTCTTACTCTGTTTCAGTATGTATGACCAACTGCCCTACTCTGATTGTCATGGTGGGTCTCCCAGCAAGAGGAAAAACCTACATCTCGAAGAAGCTGACACGCTATTTAAACTGGATTGGAGTGCCTACAAAAGGTGATGGGTTTACTGTTGATTCCATCAAAAGGACAGGGCAGACGTTAGGTGTTTTATAGACCTAATTCCCCATGATTTTGTTGCCCAGTTTGACTACTTAAGATCCATCTGCTTTGTCAACTTATTTTTAAGCAATAGCATACAAAGGCTTTCTGTTCTGTTTAGATGGTAATTGATCAAATTCTGGTGGTTGTTCGTTTACCTCCTTGTCCTGCCAGGTGTCTATATTAGCTTTTTGCTCTTATTCCTTAACACTTTGATTTTTCAGCATTTTCCTTTTCTTTTTTTTTTTTTTTTCCTCCTTCCCTTATGTGGGTGAAAGGGAATCTAGTTTATGAGCTGATGAGCAGTCAGCACTTCTGGGTTAAAGTTCTGACTTCCCCATCTTCTTCTCTCTGTGAACTTTGTGCAATGTGTAATTCTCTGTGTAATTCTTTGTTTAACTGCATTTGTGGAATGAGTTACAGCTGTTTGTCTGAATATTAAGAGCTCAAAGAGCTGAAGCAGCCACTTGTTACTGCTCTCTTAAGGACTTTATTTGTGTGTTTTGAGTGGGAATTGATGGGTCTGATTATGCCAAGGACCTGGCTGTGCTACTTCACTCCCTGGCTCCTGTGGTATCTTGTGGGCCCAGCTTGACAAACGAAAAAGACCTAAGTCCTTTGGAGGTCATGAGCAGCAATCTCACCCTGCCACCTCCTCTGGCCCTGGAGAAGAGAAAGACATCCTTGGTGTTGTACGATTCCGTGTTTGCAGTAACAGTGGCTTTATAGTTATGACTAGTTAATCATTTAAGTAATGTTAAACATGTTAGATCATACCAAAAGCTAGATTTCTGGCTGGGTATTCAGAGGTGTATTTCCTCGTAGCTCTAAGAAGTCAAAAAGTTCTGGCCTGTGTTTAAACTGTTGGATTTTAAGGTATAGCTTTTGGAGTTGGTGTTTTCTTAAGCTCTTACAAACTTGTCTAATGTGGTGTTTTTAGATGAGATGTTATGGAGGATGTGTTCTGTTGTTTGAGAGTTTTCAGGATTTAAATTATCACCTAAGTTTTGGCTGCTTTTGCACAGGATTGCCCTGCTGATGAGCAGTATCAGATATTTAGGGAATTCAGTTTTATCCACTACATTGAAGCAGAATAGCAATCTAAATACATTAGCCTATATCCAAGCCGATTAAATGTATAATATAGGTGTATGTAGAGAGAGAGATATGTCATTGTGTTGAATGTTTTACTAGGTGGCCTTGGAAAAGCAGAAATCCAGTATTGGACAACAAACAAGATTCTGTCCATATCTGGCTCGTGCTTGGTTGAATATATCCCCAGTACAGTAAAATAAGTAGGGGCGGTCAGTTATAGGAAAAGTTTCATGGGCTCCTGTGAGCAGCACATCAGAAAATATCTGTGCCAGTGCTTAATAAAAATAATTACAACGTTGCTGCCTGATTTTGTGTAAAGTTGCTCATATACAACATAAAGTTGCTTTATGAGCTTCCATCCTAGGTTGCTGGTTGTGGTTTGTCTTTGTTAGAAAGCATGACATGGGATTTTCTTGGAAACCACAGATCTTTCCTGTTGTTTGTGTCATCAGTGATGAAATTTTACTGAGGCTGAAATCAATTTAAAATACCTCACTGACTGAGGGAATAGAAGACATGTTGCATAATGATTCTAGGTGATTGTGGCTGAATCAATACCTGATAAATATCAAGTAGCCCTGGTAGCTGTTACTCTTTGGCTCTTAATGTCTTAAAATTAGTGTGTGCTTAGTGTAGTAAGTGTTCTTACTCCATGAGACAGATGGTTAAAATTACAAGGTTATATAAACCCGAGAAAAGATAAATGCCCTCTTTTCATGTAAGATACATTAAGCAAGCCAGAGTGTTCAGGAGCAGAAGGTGGAGGTAAATAGCCCAGGATTGATGTTGTTAGTTGAACTTTTTCAACTATCACATCTGTGTTTTCTTTTATTCCTTTAAAAATCCTCTGCCATTTAGAATGTGAAATGGTTTAAAATACAAGGGACTTTTGTCTGGGCTTTTTGAAGGAAATGAGGTCAATTAGATGCCTGAATAGAATTGTGTTGCAGTGTGGTTTTTAAATACTAAACTTTGGGAAGCTTTTTTGAATAGTTCTGGCTGTGTGGTAGTTGTGATACCAGTTAGTTTTGTGAAACTTTTCCACAGGGGCAGATGCTAATCATAAGATCTAAAGATTATCTCACTAGTTAGTACTTTTTCCTTTGCTGTGCGTGGTCGTCTTGCAGTAACTGTGCTTTCTTATGAAATGAATTATTTTTGATTTTTAAAGAGCTAATACCTGACAACACTGGCCATCTGAACTTCTTGCATGTTCTATTTTTTTCACAAGAAACCACCTTTTTATGTAGCCAGCGTGGCCAGTGCTCGTTCAATTTGTCACAGAATAACCTGGATTGTACTATAATCTGTGTCACACAGTTGACCACAAAAAAATGACATCAACATTGTTGAACTCCAAATAAAACTTGACTTTTGGGTGGATAAACAATATTTGTTGCTTTATCCTCTGTTCCCAGTCCCAACAACAATCTATATACAGCAGCCGATGGTTGAGCTCTTCTATCCAATGTCTTTTTTTTTTTTAATTACAACTCAGCAATCGTGTCTATTGCTTCTTTTCCTCATTCCAGAAATGAAGTCTGGCCAAGTAGTTTTACCTTGGTGGCTTCCCAAACAGAATACTTCAGCTTGTATAATGTTAAAAAAAAAAAAAAAAAAAAAAAAAAGCTTTGCAGTTAACAGAGAAAACCTATAGGTCAGAAACAAGTTAAAAGTTAATTGCACTTCAGAGACCTACTTCCAGAGCTGTAGAATGACTTTAATTAGAGTACAGTGTCATTGCTGTGTGACAAAACAGAAGAGCCTTGCCCTAACCCCTCATCTGATACTGTGACACATGTACGGCCATAGACCTTGTGGACTTTTGCCCAGATAAGAAATAGTTTTCTTTGACCACTGTTAAGAGGTCTCAGTAAGATTATGTTCTGCACTTCTGCTGATTTTCTTTAATATTCTTTTTTTTTTTTTTTCAACTTAAGCATTTTTTAAAATAAACGGGTTGTGAAATGGTATGTGCTGATCCTCAAGGAACAGAAATATTTGAGCAGAGTTCTAAAAAACATTCCACAACTTGAAGTTCTGTTTATCAAAAGCAAGATTGGTTAGTTATATTTAGAACTCTTGCTTGCTTAAATAAGAGTGGAAAGTTTTGGGAGGTGCTATCAGAATACTGCTTCACTGCACGCATACACAGAAGAAAAAGCCAGATTATTACCAGTCCTTTGTAAAGTACTGAAATAGACTCCCAGCCACCCCTGCAAAGGAGAAGAGTTTCTTTTTGTAGTTCAGGCAAGCTGGCAGAGGTACAACAGTATGGCCAAGTGACTCCATTAAAGCCACCTACATACAGCTCAAATGTTCTTTTGCCATTTCCCCGATTTGTTGTTCTCTTTGTATTTAAAAACAGCTAAACCCCCGAGACACAAGAAGTAGTCTGGTGTGGTGATTTTGTACGTGCTAAATTATTTTATTCTTGTGGGTAGTTTGGTTTCAAAGCTGTCATAACTTTTGTCCTTTTTTCCATGAATATCATTAGTTCCCACTAATACTGTTTTCTTCTTGGCAGAATTTAATGTTGGTCAGTATCGTCGAGATCTGGTGAAAAAGTATAAATCTTTTGAATTCTTCCTGCCTGACAATGAAGAAGGCTTGAAAATCAGGAAGTAAGTTTTGAATGTGCTTGGCTACAAATGCTAATTGTATTAAAATGGTGCCCTGTGTAATTTGCTCTTAGACTCTGCTTAACTCTCTTTTTAGACCCTTAAGAGACTGCAGTATGAAATGACAAGGAAAAGAAATTCTTGAGAAGGTGGAAAAGTTATTTCTTTAGGCTGCTTAAAATCTGGGGTATTTTTTTCTTTGCTTCATCTTGAGCATCGAAAATACAAAGAAGAGAAATACTTGATTCCTTTTGACCTTTCAGTAGGCTGTGATTGCTGTTATTCCTGCAGATATTCCAGGGTATTTTCACTCAAAACAAAGCAGTTTTAACAAATAGTTATTATTTTTCTTGCATTTTTGCAAGGTATCAATTCATAGATTTGAGACTTTCTGCTGTCTAATACCTAAAATGCAATTTAGAGCTTTTTTTGTGGATCATAAGAAAAAAGCCCCACATAAGTGCTTTTCTTTATGGTTTGCATAGTGGCGTTTTTCATCTGGAGTACTTTGAACATATTTGTCATTGCCCATTTAAATGAGTGGGATTAAAACACTATTATTCTCTCCCTGAAATTGTCTTTTTGGACACTACACCAGTGCTTCATGTGGTCAGTCAGTGCGCTGCCTCGAAAATTGCCATGTTGTGCTGATGCTGTGCAAAGCTAGGTGAGCACCAGTGTGAGCATCCATGCCCAGGTGAAGCACTTGAGACTCCCCTCGTGCCTGGAAAGAGGCTGTGCTGTAATGGAGAGGAAAAGCCTTGAGAAGAAGGGGTAGATGAAGAGAAGGTCAGAGCAAGAGGGAACTGCCTCTTTCTTACAGGAGATCAAATGGGGAAGGTCTTTTGATTTTCTTTACTGTTCGTTGTCTTTTTTTAGTATGTTGAGGAAAACATTTAAAAGCGTGCAGTAAGAAATGAAAAGGAACAGAAATTCTAGAGGATTGGAAATGCAATTTTTTTAGGCTATTTAGGAGGTATTTTGTTTTTAATTGCTTCAGCTTGAGCATCAAAAATGTCTGGACTTCACTATGGCTGGACTTTCTTTTGTCGTCGTCCCTCTGCTTCCCTTTCCCTTTGCTAATGTCAAAGGAGAGCAACCTGCATAAAAACCTCCTTTTGGACCAAAGAGTAGATAGGAGCTGCATTAGCCTGGGAAGCCCCTACCTTTTGCTTAGAGGTAGAGCCAAACCTTTTAACGTGCCTCCCTGTCACCAATTAGACTAAGTGGTGGGGAGTTATAACATGAAATGGGCTGTGTGAGCTAATCTACCTGGTTTGCAATGAGTGAAGTGGGTTTATATTTATTCAGTGAAGACTTGACTGCTGAATCTCAGTTCCCGACATCTATTAACCATGCTAATGTGGAAATACTGTCAGGATTGAAAAGCCTTCATTTTTCTTTAAAGATAAAGCTGTGCGTGCAGAATATGGTAAATATAAGAGGAGAGTTATGCTTTTCAGTCTGGAAGTCAAAATAAAGTAGTAATGCACAGAAAGGCTGTCAAAATGGACAAGGCTTTATGTTGGTATTGCAAAGAGACCGTGTTTATTGGAAATAGAGAACTCATTGTTCTACTAATGAGTAAATCCTGTATTAATAATTAATAATAATAATAAATAATAAATAATCCCTCCAGTATTATTTATGTGTTAGAAATTGTAATGGACTTTGAAGATAATATTAACGCTGGGGAAATATGAAAGTTGCAAATGAATTTATTTTTGTCTAGATTTAACACAAGTGTAAAGTATAAAGGGGTGGGGGTTTTTTTGGTGTTCATGTCCTTGGGGGGTCTCCAGTACTAATTACATTGGGTTGGTGACCACAATGGGGTGTTATTTTCACTTCTGTCCCTTAGACATGGTGCTTTGTTTTACTCTCTCTTGGTAACAGATTTTTTTGACATAAGTGATTTTTACAGGACAGGTCAAAAGACAAATAGATTAACGAAAAATAGTGGTCTATCCCGCTTCAACTTAAGGCTTTCATCTTGTGGCCCTAAGTTAATGTTTATTTTTTCCCCCCCTCTTTGAGAATCAAATTAAGAAGCAAATACCTATGAATAGGTAACGGAGAAAAGAATACAGTTGCAGGGATGATTCGGTGCTGTTATTTTAGATCAGTGAAAGTTTATCCTGCTCCGTGAAGTTGAGGGCTGCTCAGTGGTGATGCATGGCTGGATGTGTTGCACAGAGGAGCGTGGGACTCGTCTGTTTTCAGGCAGAAGGCCATCACCACATTTCCTCAGTGTAGCTTGCTTGACCTCTGTTGGTTTTTCCTACGGTTGGGGGTGGGGGAAGGGGTGTGATTAAAAAGTATGTGATTTTAAGAAAGATTATCTAACATTTGCAGGGTGCTTTGATCACAATGCACAAGTGCATTAATAAAATTATGTTAACTAGCAGTTGAATTTTACTCTCTTTCATTTTTAAGACAGTGTGCCTTAGCAGCGCTGAATGACGTCCGACAGTACCTCAGTGAAGAAAATGGGCACGTGGCTGTAAGTTTCTTGTTGACATGTCCTTGAGATGCTTCCCTACAAAATAACGTGTGTCTGCTGGGTAATACACAATTTGAGTAATTCCAATATCTTTTCAGTATATCAGATTTTTTTTTTTTATTTAGGAGTTCTACGCTAGGTCTGCCTTGTTGCTGCAGTGAAAGGAGCACTTTACGTTCAGGGTGATGTTGCCATGTTGAGCAACTACCTTTGTGGCGTGAAGGGTTAACGAAGGGGAGGGTAACACTAAGAAAAACATCCCCCTTCTTTCCACGTTGTATAATGTACTGTTAAACACATCTGTTGGTTTTGTTGCACTTGTGTTTCTGTTTGATAGTCTACTGTTTCAAGTGAAAGGTAAAGACTTACTGAACAAAAAGCATCCTGGGGTATTCCTTGGCAGTTGTGTTACTGACATGGGAAATCTCTGAAGAGAGCAGGAGAAACTCAAAGTAAATTGTGTATCTGAGTATTTAATAATGGGGTGCAAAACATCAGCTGTTTGACTATTGAGGTTGCATACTCCCATTAATAATATTTTGTGCGTAGTGTCTTTTTTTTTTTTAAGTCATTTTTTTTAAATTAACACAATTTGGTGATATTTTCATTAACTAATGAAGGCAAACCATTACCTATAATTAAAGTTCTGCTGGGGACATGAAGTAAAGTTTATACTTTGGTAAAACACTGATGTGTTCAGGACTGAACGTAAGATCTTAGAAAAATGGCTGCATATTTGTATCGTTCCTGGGCAGGGTTTACGAGTCTTGCAGATCTTCTGCCCTTTAAAAGTTTCAGACTTTCTTTTGAATAGTGTATTGATTACAACATCTTTTTTTTGTGTAGTGAGAGTTCACTAAAAACCTATGCATTAGTATTTAATGCCGATATAGGCCAGGAGGATGTTTCTGTCCTGTATTATGTGTTAGGCTTAAATTCTGCTTGCTTCTTCCAAATACAGTGTCCTGCTAGTAGTGCTTTCAAACTGTTACTTTTTTTATTATTTCGAAAATCACGTGTGTAAAGTAGGGATGTCTTTTATTTTTCTGTTGAGCATGTTGAGGTAGGGGAAGTAGTGTGGTAGAGGGAAGGGGAAGTGTTTTCATTGCTTTCCTTCACCTTGAGGGACTTGGAACCTGTATTTCTGTTGTTACTAACACAGTGCTTTTCACAGACTATGTTGCTTTTTTAATTCCCCTCTCTCTCTTTTTCTTCATCGTTACCCCTAGGTCTTTGATGCTACAAACACAACCCGAGAACGCAGAGAAACTATTTACAAATTTGGTGAAGAAAATGGGTATAAGGTGAGTGAGAAGCTCAGGAGTTCAGAGCTAATGTCTGAACAAGTAGGGCAGTGATAGTTTTTGCCGTGATCTGTACTGCAAGTTAAGTGCACTAGTGTAAGCCACATCCCTTCTAGATGATTAATAGACAGAGCATTTTGTGTTCTCAAGCATTGTTTGTGTTTATAACCAACTCATCCTTATTTTTCTCACCTTTTAATGTTTGCACTGCTTGGAGCTAATCTCTTTCACACCAGTTTCACTGTTGTCATCCTGGACCTATCATTCTGAGTGTACTGTCAGTAAGAACTACTCTAAAATATTGTTCTTGGTGCAGTTCAGATTTTTGCTGCAGAAAACACATAGGGAATTCTGTGTTATTTCTGCACAAACCCAAAACTTTCTGTGACTTTATACCTTCTGTTCAGGATTGTTTTGTGTTTATATGTTACCCCATAGTCTTCCTTTTCCTCTAAACTTGCATCTCCGTAACCCTTTGAGACAGCAAATGCTCATGTGTATTAGACCCCAGAGGTGTTTTAATGGGTCTTCTTTCCTTCTTCCCTCCTTCTGTACATGTGACTCCCCCTGTGGACTGAAGACTTTCTTTGTTGAGTCAGTATGTGTGGATCCAGAGGTCATTGCTGCAAACATTGTGGTGAGTACAGGAAAGTTTTGCTTTAACTGCCTTAAGTTGAGGTTTGAAGTAACTCAGCATTTTTGAAGCATCTCTGTATTTTTAGAAGTACATTCCAACAACTTCCAATAGCAAAAAATTTAGCTTCCCTTAATGGAACACTTTTTATTTTCCTGTCCACGTGTATACCAGCTCAGAAGTTTAATTCTATGAAGAATAGCTCTTTTAGCTTTACATGTATTCACTTACGGAAAATACGTTTTTGTCTTGTGTTCTCCCCCTTCCTATTTCTTTAAACTTCTGTTAAAAAGGGAAAGAAGCTTATGTACTACTCTCCTGTTTTTATTTCAAACAGCAAGTGAAGCTGGGTAGTCCTGACTATGTTGATTGTAGTAATGATGAAGCAACAGAAGACTTCATGAAAAGAATAGAGTGCTACAAGAACTCGTATGAGACATTAGATGAAACTCTTGATAAGTAAGTGATGAGATAATATTATGATTGCAACTGGGTTATTTTAAGATGTTTCTTAAGGGCTGGAGCATCCTGTATTGGGGATTAGGGCTTTGTAGTTGTGCTTTTTTTTAATGGTTTTAGCTCTCTTTCCTTTTGCAAATTAGAAAGAGTTGGCTCTGGGAGTGTAGCCTGGAAACTTGCTTGTTTGAAGAAAACTGGCTAATGAGTCTACTCTAGGACAATATCTTTTTTTTCCCACTTGGAGAATGGCATAATTCTTCTGAGATAGAACCAGCATTTAGAAATTATTCCAGACTTGCTGTAGCAGTTGTTTGTTGTTTGGTGGTTTTGGGTTTTTTTTTAGTATGTAGAGGAGACCGTAGTGATTTGTAAGCATAACTTCATTTGTTGACATGGTGAAGATGAATTTTCAACGCATCAGCCTTAAAGATGTGACTTCTAAATTTATTTATATGTGCTTGCAAATTATCCTGTGGATGCAAGGCTCTAAGGAACTTTAAAAGCCAGATTGATTGCTCTCATGACAAAACATTAGTCTGTTTTGCATTCGCTTCCAACACTTGAAAGTAAGGTAGGGATGAACTATGCAAGGAGGAGCCCTGTTTCTCTTGCTACGGTCCAGGATTTCAGTGTGGGATTTTGAGCTGCAGTCAGACTGGGTGCTCCTGGGTTGTTTTGTGACCAGTGTTGTAGAGAAAGCTGAGCTGCATTTTAATGTAATTGAGTGTGAGCAGTGTGAAGCTGGTTCAGTCAAATCAGTTCATGCATGTAATTTTTCTGATGGGCCTAATGGTTGTGCCTGGGTGAAATAGTAATGATTAACTTCAAGGAACGTTCTCAGAGGTGAGGTGATGATGCTTGTTTCTCGTCACCTCCGACTGCTTTTATTAGAAATGTTCTTGTATCGTGGTCCTTCATGTGGTATGATGTCTCAAATGCATTGCTAGATAGTGGTTATTTTCAGCTTATTAGACTTTTCCTCCTTTAAACTAGATGCTGCTCTGAAATCATAGCTGAGAGGAGAAAGGATAAGCAGTGAAAACTGAAATTATAACCTGTCCGATGCTGAGAGAAGGTAGTGGTGGGGTAAATTACAGTACTGTTAATAAGTAGTTGCTGATAGAGTCGTTGAGAAAATGTCTTGCTTCAGGCTAGTCCCAGGCCGTTCTGATACTGTAGTTTTTCTGGAAGGGTTAACTGAGATGGGAAAGTAGTCATTGTGCCCTTTGGCCCCTGGGTGCAATCAGACAAATACTTGCTGTGGGAGAAGTGTTTGTAACCTGGAGAAAAACATCCCGTACAGTAAAATACCTGGATACCTTAAGTGCAGTTAATTGACTTCACTGAATCCTTCCTTCAGCAGGAGGGCTGTATTTTTCCAGGATTAGGAGCTGGATTTGAGAGACAAAGTGCAAGTAAAAGGAACCGAGAAGAAAGTGATGTGAGCAGCTTACATCTGAAATGAATAGGGTTCATCCTGTACCTTTGGAGTATTGCATTCTTTCCTAGGATTTAGGCATTCCATGGGCAGTTGGGGGTTTGTTTATTGCTTTGGCTTGTTGCCCCTTCCTTTCATAATATGAGAGAATGGGAAGATTGTGGGACATGCTAATAGAAACTATGTGGAATCTTATATATATTTTTTTTTGTTTGCTTGTGAAGGGATCTTTCTTATATTAAAATTATGGATGTTGGAAGGAGTTACCTTGTGAACAGAGTAATGGATCACATCCAGAGCCGGATTGTCTACTACCTCATGAATATCCATGTAACTCCTCGGTCAATCTACCTCTGTCGACATGGAGAAAGTGAACTCAATCTGAAAGGGAGAATAGGAGGAGATCCTGGGCTGTCTGTCAGGGGGAAAGAAGTACGTACCTCCTGAGCAAGTGGGACTGAGTTTTGTATATATCTATGCACGTCTGTGATTTGTGCTGTTGTGCTTTCTTCCTCCATGCCCTTTTCCTCTTCACGTGTTTAAGAAGGGGTTTTTTAGTTGCGTGTGTGGGTAGTGGAACTGGATGGACACAGTGTGTGTGTTGTGATTTGGTACGTGCTCTTTTATCTCCCTGTTATTCTATAGGTTGAAATCCCTTTTTATCCTACAGCACAAAGCAGTTGTCAGGGGGCTTTATTTTTTAACTGTATTTTAGTAAAATCCTGACTTACTGGGTAATTGGGGAGGTTCACAAGTTAAAGCTGAAAGGAAAATTCCTGGAGGTAAATCTGGGAATTGCAGAAAACTTGCCTCCTCTTTGTATTCCTTTCCTTCCCTTCCCTGTCCCTCTCGGTTTAATGGAATGTGTTGTGTTTCTCAGCAAAAACTTTGACAGAGCCTTTTTGAAAAGTTATAATGAATTTACAGAGGCTGGAGCCTGTGTATTCCAAACCGAATGCGGTGTGTTGGCTCTGGGCCCTGATCCAGTGTCTCATGGTTTTTCTTTCAGTTTGCCAAAAGCTTGGCACAGTTTATTAATGAGCAGAATATCAAAGACCTGAAAGTTTGGACTAGCCAGATGAAAAGGACAATTCAGACTGCTGAAGCCTTGGGAGTGCCTTACGAGCAGTGGAAGGTTTTGAATGAGATAGATGCAGTAAGTTCTTCTTTTCTAAATATCTAATAAATTGCTTTGTTTGCTGGGGATGAAGGAGGCACTTAATTTTGTAATGATATGCCTTTTTATGGGACGGAAATTCATTTAGGCTGGTTCCAGAGGCTGGAGAAAATGCCTTTTAACAAGGCTAAACGTTTTATTAAAAATTGCCGTAATCAATTCAGTCTTGATTTGTCTTTCCCAGTAAAACATTCCTCTGCAGAAGTCGCGATGCTATGAAATTTTTGTAGGTGGGAGTTGGAAAGAAAAAACAGCATTGCTAGTTGGCACTTTCCAACTGCTCCTGTAAGATACATAAGCAGGTCCGATTGATAAAATATGACCTTGCTCAGTGACCTTGCTTGCCCTTGTGTGTAACTTCACTTGTGTAGGGACTTAATGATTCCTTCTACGCACCTCTGAGTGCAGCTGAGCGCTGTTCGTTGTTTGGGACAGTTTTGTCTTTAAGTGTCAAGAGTAGCAAAATACAGTTGTTAAAGGTTATTTATATATGGGTTTATTTAAGAGCGATACCTGCTTTTTGCACTGCTGGAAAGACATGCTTGTTAATTATTTTTATTACCTATAATAGGGAGTGTGTGAAGAAATGACATATGAAGAAATACAGGAAAATTATCCGCTGGAATTTGCACTGAGAGACCAAGACAAGTACAGATACAGATACCCTAAAGGAGAGGTACGCTGGTTTTTCTCTCTTAAGGTGAAGGGATTCCTTGTCGTCTTGAATACATGCATGCTGGCTTTAGGAAGGAAAAAAAAATAATCAAAAGGTTGTTCCTTTCTCCAAGGGAAAGCACACAGGAGCTTTCAGGGATAGAGCCCAGACCATTTAATTTGGTTCAGGACTTGAAAAATGAAACGATAGATTTAGAAAAACAATTGAGGGCTTTGATCTTGTGGGCATCGTTTCTGTGCTGGTCCTGCAGCCATAAAGCAGGAGGAAGGATTGCAAGGCTCCCCGCCATTGCATATGCAAACACACTGCCAAGATTGCCTTTTCCCATTCATCCCTGCCGTAGACAATGGCTGTTTTGCTTGTGGTTCTGCCTGAAACGCGAGGCAAATCTGTAGCCACACTGGACTTTTCCTTTAATAAACTCCTTGCCTCTGGGAAAACAACTTGCAGACAGCTTTTCTAAAGCAAACCCATTACAGTGCAGCAGTTACCAGATGGTCACCCGGCCCCTCGGTGGGCGCTGAAGGCTGAGGATCGGGGCAGCGGGTAATTGGCCCAGCTGCTCGGCTGTTTGTGTCAGGAGGGAGCAGAGCTCTGAGGTCTTCTCCTCAGCAGTCAGGAGTAATCACTGTGCTGAGGGCAGCTTGTGATAAGAGCAGTGTTCTGGTGGCTGTGACCCCTGTCTCACTAATGAGGCAGTCATTAAGCTGCAAAGTTCTCCTAATCCATTTGAACAAGGGGTGTTTGTTTTTCAAAGGGATGCCATCCTCTAGGACGGTGACAAATTTCCAACTCCCTCATCGCCTTGGGGTGATGAGTTGTCTTGGTTGTTTGTCAAAGGCAGTTTCTCTGTCTCTGGTAACGCTGGTAACTGGCAGGGCTTTGCACAGCCTCACTGGAGACCCCTGGGTTCCTCTTGCCAAGGCCTGAATCACCAGTGCCACTTGCCCACTGGGCAACCCCCCTTGGAACCAGGGTGAAGGCTTTCTGCTGTGGTCATGCCTTGCCCTGCTGGGTGATGTGCTGCCTTCTCCACACGTACATTACGTGACATGCTTTGGAAGTACTGTCTTTTACTGTGCATATGAAAATGAAATAAACATGTAGAGATCCTGCTAGTTACTTGCAGCAGCAGCGTCACTGTGCTTGTGCTGTGCAGGACGAGGGGGCAAGAAATCCAAGAGAAATCCTTGCTTTGTGACTTCTGGTGGGCTGGTGGCTGCCATCACCAGGCCGGTTCATCAAGCCCGTAGTTTGTTTTTAAAGGGCAGCCTGAACAAGTCAGGCTTTGTGAACTGTTTGTAGGCTGACTTTAGGCTGGGCTTCCCAGATTTTTGCATGGAAGAGAGCTGCTTTTGAAGATGAGAGATGGAAAATAACACACAAGACTTAACCTGTGCATTTGCAGATGCTGTGAATTAAATTCTAGGCATTTTGTGGAAATACTTGATCATAGTGACTACTTGAATAAATCTTTTCCATGAGGGAGATGTATCTTGTTATAAGTATGCTCTTGATAGTCTGTTAGACCTGGACTGTATTCTTAATTTAAGGAAAATTATTACTACAGTATTTGTCTGTGTGCTAATGTAACACTTAGAAGATGACTAATAAGTAAGATCTACTTTATATACATGCAGTGTTCAAAGAGTTTTCCCTTTTTAATGTGCTGTGTATTTCTCCTACACCCCCCCCCCACCCCCCCCCCGCAGTCTTATGAAGATCTTGTTCAGAGACTGGAGCCGGTAATTATGGAACTTGAAAGGCAGGAAAATGTGCTTGTCATATGTCACCAAGCTGTCATGCGCTGTTTGCTTGCGTATTTTCTTGACAAGCCTGCAGGTGAGTTTTCCTCGCTATATTACAAATGGACTATTTTTTTGAAAATTTACTGATTAAAGTTCTAAAGAGTGGATTCTAACCATTTCCTTTACCATCAGAGGGTGGTTGTGCTAGGCAAGTTCACAAGTGTAGTATTTTTGTATTTCACCTACATATGTGTTACTTTGTGGTTGATTTTTGAGCTGTTTCTCACCTGAAAGGCTGTAAAGTTTGCTTTTTCTGTGGCTGTTTGACTAACAATGTTAGGGAAGAAAACAGATATACTGTCAGATAAAAAGAGACTTCTGAGTGGTTGGCCTGTAACGTGATGGAAAATTTAAGTGCTTTTGTAATCTTTTGGATGTCATATGGAATTTGTTTGCTTTCTCAGAGCAACTGCCTTACCTGAAGTGCCCGCTGCATACTGTCTTAAAGCTAACCCCGGTGGCTTATGGTAAGTAGTATTAAGTATGTAAAATTTATAAGTAACCATAATGTTACTTACTTCTGTGTCATCACTAAAATTTGTGAATCATTTCAATTAAAACACGTTTTAAGTTATTTTGCTATGTTAGAATCAACAAATCTTTTGGTTTACATTTGCTTTGCCTTGTACCAGACAATACATCTGTATTAGTAAAAGCCTGGAACTACCAGTGGCTGTAACTACTACCAGTGAACAAATTTGTCTCGTACTCAGTTCATGTGCTATTTCATTTGATTCTTCTGGCAAATGCGTGCCATTTACACGTCTGGTACAGTAAGATGTCAGGTTTTATTGATGTATTTGATGTAGTGCTTTTTAGAAGACAGGCAAATTTTACATTTATGTAGGTTTATCGTCTCATAAAGGGTGTTCCCTTTACCCTTAAATAATTCTGTTTTCTTTTCCTGAAGTATTTGTTTGTGGACCTTCATGCTACCACGTGAATTTAGCTCATTTGTTGGGAGCTGTTTCCAGTGCTTAGCTCAGGGGCTTTCACTGGGATTTGCTGCAGGCTCGTAGAGTGTGGGGTATGGGTTGCAATGTGTACTTCTTAGGTTTTAGGCTAATTGCTAATTAAGTTTTGTGTGTGTTGTAACCTCATCTTAACATGTGCCTGCTGTTAATTTTCTTTAAGTGATGGCTTAATTATATCTTCTGATATCTTGTCACACTTCAGAAGATTATTTATAGACAAAGGGAACTATCAGTACATCTTAACAGGAAATGGATTGACAAAAAATGCTAGTCGAGTTATTAATCAGAAATGCAAAGCTTTGAAAAATAATAGTCTAGGCCTTTACTTTGATTTTTGTCCAAGTTTCAAATACAGTTGAGAGAAAGTAACAGGCTGTTAAACTGGGGAATCTGCCTGAAGAGGTTTTCATAGTTTAATTGCAGTGTGTCCTACAGTCAGTGATAACCGTCTGTGCTTTGGTGACATCTGCTGTTCCCAGCCTGGCATGACAGGCTGGAATTTCGAAAATGGAGAGTTAGAAGTTAGAGCAGCTGAAACTGGGTTTTTAAAGGTTCAGTTTTTGGAAACTGGATTCTCTTGACTGGCTGGTCTCGGACTGTTTCCACACGGAGGTTTTTGTTTCAGGGTGTTTTTTTTTTTACTGGGATGTTGGGTGACTGCTCATAAATTTTAAGAGACCCTGGATGTTTGCAGTGTT
Source organism: Gallinago jamesoni (assembly GCA_025769975.1). Lineage (NCBI taxonomy): Eukaryota > Metazoa > Chordata > Aves > Charadriiformes > Scolopacidae > Gallinago > Gallinago jamesoni. Next base: position 18,001,506 of record JAOQGH010000003.1, on the reverse strand, counting down.
TACTCACCCACTAAATGAGAAAGGAAAAGAAAGAGTATGAAATACTGTCTGTGTCCTTTTGACTTCAGGGAAAGAAATGCCGTGGTTCGTTTTTAAAGTGCTTGATACATATATTTGATTAGCACATTTCAGTTGACCTTCTTCTTAGAATCTGACCATCTGAAAATGCAAGTGCTGTGTAAGCTATTTATACAGTGATATTGTACAGCATTATTTCAAGTTGATATCACCACTTGGCTCCAGTGAGGCAGGATGCAGGATCAAACATGGTGTGTTTAATATCTTCCAGCTAATCCTGTTCTGGGGTAACACCTCCCTTAGGGGTTTGCTCTTCCTGGTGTTTGAAGCTAGTGTTGTTCCCACCCTGCACGGCCCATCTCTAGTAGGGGAACATCTGTTATGGCCTGACAGTAGGATTAGGATGAATTAGACTTTTACCCAACAATTCAATATAGGGGTGGTCTGTGTGGGAGCGCAGAGGAAAGAAGCTGCATCCTGCTGTAGGTACGAACTTGCACATCGGTAATTAAAAATGAATTGAGAATATCCACATAGTAATTACTGTGGAGTAACTCACTTCCCTTTAGTTTATATTTAAAGCTTTCCATATGGTGTTTTTTAATCAGGTCTTAAACTCAGCTAGTGGTAAGGACTGAGAGGTCTCTGTGGAAGCCTGTTTGCTGCACAACCAGTCCTTAGCCATGGCCAGCACTGGGGCTCAGGGCTTGCTTTGCTTGGTGTCAGAAGTCGCAGTGGGTCTGTGAACAGAAGGATGACTAGGCCACTCTTCCAGTGGGAGATCTGTGCTTTCTCCCTTAAAATTGGTTTGGTTTGGTTTTTTGTTGACTATTTCTCTGAGTGCTGTCCCTCTGCGGTGTTCACTCACAGTATTCATGACAAATGGTGTTTCTCAAAACAGGCTTCCCGAAGGGAAGGCAAATATTTGCCGTACTAATTTATATTTATTTTTTTTAAAGTGCAGTGGCTTTCTAAGAAAAGGCTAAAATCTCCTTTCTCTGTCGTGTACTAATCCTATGGAGTGTGTTACAATTTAGGAAACAAATAAGCAGAAAATTCTGAAACCTATTTATGAGAGAAGATGGACCCTGTGATATGTCAGAGGAATTTGGCTATTAATGAATATTGTGTAGGGTAGGGGTAGCTTATAAAAATCATGTTCATGTGAGATGTGACAGTGTTTGGCAATAGGATATTGCTTAAAATGGTGTGGCCACAATGTATTGAGTAATTATAATTTTCTAAGTGGGTCATGTTATACTACCTGAGTAATCATTGTCTCTTCTGACTGTTTAATTTTTCCTTGCTTCTCATGAGTTTTCCATTTTTGGGGAAAAAGGGGAATTTCCTTTTCAGAAGTCCATTTTAAAGCTCTGTTTATCTGGGGGTTAAAGCTGTTTTGTGTGCATAGAGGAATGGGGTTGCCAACAACACGCAGTGTACCTTCTCATAATCATTTCTATGTTTTAAAAAAGAGCAGCATTTATCTTTTGTATTAAAGTGAAATTCTAAGAAGTCTAGGGTGTTAAAAAAGCAAAAAGATATAAATAAGAAACTTCAGACTGAATGTTGATGTTCATGTGTGTTTATAAATAGGAATAGAAAGAAATCAAAGAAAATAGTGATAAAGCTCAGGTGAGAATAAGAGATGGGTTATCAGATAGAGAATAATGTTCAACCTGGTGGAATAAATTAATTTCAATAGCTTTAGCTATTCACAATTTGGGAAGCTAGTATAAATCAGACGGGGGAAGTGATTAACCTTCACCATCTCAAAATTAGATTGCATCTCTCTACTGTACCTACTCTCTACTATAACTTCATTTCTAAAACAGACCAATTCTAAACATGTGTTTTCTATCAACAGGATGTAAAGTAGAATCTATATTCCTGAATGTTGAAGCTGTAAACACACACAGGGATAAACCCGAGGTAAGAATATTTTTCAAATCGGAGAACTTGCAGTTCCATGGTCCTTGTGGTTAGAAGTGATGTGAAAACTCAGCTGAGAGTATGGAATTTTACATATCAAGCTTTACTGCTGGTTTGCAGTTTCAGGAAGGAAGGAAATTCTTTTTATTGAGCAAACTTTTCTTACATACAAGCTCTGGCTGAATAGTTTATCTTCAAAAAAATGAATGAGAACTTGAAGATACGGTATCAATCTAAGAACTGTATGAAGTTCTTCAGGCTTTGTTGTTCAGCAAAAGTAGTGTGTAGTCAAAAAGTACGTTGTTATGAATCCCACGCTGATTAAATCATGAGCTTTTTCATCACTGCGATTGTTGCTATATGGAAAAGAGGAATTGATGATGGTGCCTGTGTTTTAAGCCAAAGCTGGAGAAGAAGACTAGATCTCAGCATCCAGCAGAACAGCTGGGGAAAACGAAATTGAGTGTATTTGTAAAATATAAGTGGAGATAAGACATCAGACCATGGCAGCTTCGTGCCCTCCCTGTGTAAGGCCTGCTATTCTGTGTGCTGCTAAGACTTGACATGAGCTGAGGTCGGTTCTGCTGCTCACCCAAAGCTCTTCCTTTGCTGCATTATGGAAGTTACCTAAAACGTGTTATGATTAAAAATTTCTGGTTCCCTTGCAGATCCTCATGCTAATGCTACTAGGTATGGCACGGATTCCTTGCTGAGGTTATGAGCCACCCCTACTGGGGAATGACTGGGGAAGTCAGTTTGATAACATGAGAAAAAAGGGTTTTCAATATAGTGGTTTATGGTGAAAGGGAATAAATATAGTGATAGATGTGTTTATACACATGTATTCAATAAGGCAGGTGACACAAAATGCCTTGCGTATATGAGGGTACATGTTTGTAGCAGTTGTGCAGGGTTCATGCTGCAGGGTTTGGCAAAGTAGTTTTGTTTTAGTGACTTGGGTATTGTGAGTTCTGAAAATACTGATTTCTGGTCGTTTACAGCTAAGATTTTTTTTATTAGTTGGGTTGTGGGTTTCCTCTCTCTTCCCCTTCCTCCTTTATTGTTCTGCTTTACCACTTTTGTGTCTTAGTTTGGTTCGTCAGGTTTAAGAAATCCATTCTGTTTTGACAGTGCTTAAAAAGGTGTTGGAGAAGTGTGGTGAACCTAAAGGTGCTGGGTTATCCGTGTTAAATAATGTAGATCAACTGAACATCTTTAGTTTGACTGTTGAAATTCTGGTGCTGAGTTTACAGCTTGCTGAAGTGTCTTGGGTGTTGCTGTTGGAAACACTACTTCTCTAACTGAAGATGTTTATTTTGAGGGGGAAAGCTCTGCCTGAATCACCAAGTGACTGTTAACGTGTCTAGCAGTGACGTGGCCATACTGACATTGGTGTTGGGTGGTTGTGTTTCAGGTACATGTAGAGGATCACAGAATCACAGAATTATATGGGGTTGGAAGGGATCATTAGGGGTTGGAGATCATCTAGTCCAAACCCCCTGCCAGAGCAGGTCCTTCTAGAGCAGGTTGCACAGAAACGTGTCAAGGTGAGTTTTGAATCTCTCCAGAGACACAGATTCCACCACCTCCCTGGGCAGCCTGTTCCAGGCCTCTGCCACCCTCAAAGTGAAGAAGTTCTTCCTCGTGTTTAGATGGAGCTTCTTATGTACAAGTTTGTGTCACTTGCCTTGTCCTGTCACTGGGCACCACTGAGAAAAGACGGACCCCATCCTCTTGACACGCACTCTTTAAGTATTTATAAGCATTGATCAGACCCCCCCTCAGTCTTCTCCAGACTAAAAAGACTCAAGTCCCTCAACCTTTCCTCCTAAGAGAGATGTTCTAGTCCTCTGACCATCTTTGTAGACCTTTGCTGTACCCTCTCCACCAGTTCCATGTCCTTCTTGAACTGGGGAGCCCAGAGCTCCAGATGGGGCCTCACCAGGGCAGAGCAGAGGGGGAGAATAACTTCTTGCGACCTGCTGGCCACACTCTTCTTGATGCACCCCAGGATGCCATTGGCCTTCTTGGCCACAAGGGCACATTGCTGGCTCGTGGTCATCCTGTTGTCCACCAGGACTCCCAGGTCTTTTTCCTCAGAGCTGCTCTCCAACAGGTCACCCCCAACCTGTCCTGGTGCAGGGGGTTATTTCTCCCCAGGTGCAGCACTCTACACTTGCCCTGTTGAATTTCATCATGTTCCTCTCTGCCCAGCTCTTTCCAGCCTGTCCAGGCACAGCCTTCTGGTATGTCAGCCACCTCTCCCAGTTGTATGTCATCAACAAACCTGCTGAGGGTACATTCCATCCCTTCATCCAGGTCACTGATGAATATATTGAAGAGGACTGGACCCAGTACTGACCCCTGGGGAACACCACCTGTTACGGACCTCCAACTAGATTCTGTGCCAAAGTCATGCAGATGGTTGCATTGCAGTGGACACAATGACACAAAGCTGTTTATTTAGAACAGAATTAAACTGAGTTAATGAATTTTTAAAAAGGGGGAAAAAAGGAGCAGAGACGTATTTTTGTGTAAACAAAAAGAAAGCCCAACAACCAGCCACTCTTTTCCTTCTGCCCCTGAAGAAACCCACACCAGTGAAATACGGGTGGTGACATGCTCTTCGTTTAGTAGCACTGAAACAAGGACTAAGCTGATCCTGTCTGCATTTAAATGCTGCTCGGAGGACTACGGAAAAATTTCAAAAGCTTTCATTTACATCACCTACAAAAATGTTAATTACTTCTGTAAAATTAAATTTTCAAGTGCTGCATTGAAGTTCAGAGCAGTTAATTAAATACAGCATCGCGGCTAACAACATGATTAAACAATGAAGCTATTTGATGAAGAATTGCCCAGCGTGCTGTTCCGGGCCCCCACGAGTGAGCTGTGCTCTGTGTTTCAGAGCAGGGCACCCAGCGCCTTTTGGCTTCGGCTGAAAGCATCTGTTTTCCCGCTGCAGAAACAGGGGCAGAGCCCTGGAGTATCTGTTTACAGCCTGTGTAAACTTCATCGTGGGATGATGATTTGGCTGAAGTGGATCGAAAGCCTTGTGTTTGTCAGCATTGTAGTGGCTTAAGCTCCTGACCTTTTCAAATGAAGGAGTCTGTAGTCTTTTTACTGAAAATAATTCAGGGGAATTACTAGGGCTGGTGCTTGGGTCCCCTCTTTGGGTCAGAAAGCAAGCACTGGGGTAAAAAAAAAAGCTTTGCACCTCTGTCTCAGCGAGTGACGGATAAGGGCAGTGCTTGTAGCAAGAAACCCAGAATCCCCTTTTTTGATTTTCTGGGGGGAAAAGGAGAGAGAAATGTTACTGAAAACTGAGTTTGTTTACCACAGCGTAGAACAAGTAAGACTCGTGAAGCCCATCAGCACGAAGTTTGACAAATTGGCAATGATTTGGCCTAAAATGGGCCAAATCTTAGATCGAGATCTTGGAAGGCACTTCAGAAGGGTTTATCATAGTCTGCTTCCTTGGTAGAAGGGAGAATGCGAATCGCGCAGGTTTGGGGCACAGGCGAGGTGGTTCGTGGCAGGCGCCGCTCCCGAGCCTGGTTCTGCACGGCTGCGCTCACGGCTCTGCCTCCCGTGGCCCGAGTGGAGGCTGTGCACATCTTCTGGGTTTGTTTGCTCTGGAATAACTTGCTGCATTGAATGTCCTGGTTTCTTTTTTTTTTCCTACAGCCTGTGCAAAGTGAGGTGAGATCTAGTTGGCGTGATCAGTCTCGAATGGTTATGGTGTCTGGGAAGAGATTTTTCCTATTTAGTCGGGTGTAGTACGTTGCCTATAACAGAAATGGGTGTTACTTCTTTCCCAAGGGAAGACATTATATGGCATAGTTCAACAAAGCACTGAAAGTTGCTTAATGGATAGATGTGTATGTGCTGAAGCATGTGTTTAAGTGGATTCCTGCTTGGGCCTGTAGAAGGCTTCCTCCTGAACGTGAGTGACTTGAGCTTTTGGGACTATTATCAGCGTGGGATCAGTGATTACTGTAAATGCGTTTTCCCACTGTCTAGTTCTGGGACTTCAACCAGCTGTCACTCTGCTGCATTCATGGGGTGGGGGTGGGGTTAAAAAAATAAATCTCCGCTTTTAAACGAATGCAGCCATGTACTTGTGAAGGAATCTGATGGGTATTTTGGTTGCTCTTACTGCTGCATGATAAATATTCTCCTCTGTATTTTTATTATTATACAGAATGTAGACATTTCCAGACCTCCCGAGGACGCTCTTGTAACAGTCCCTGCTCATCAGTGAATCCTGTGTGCTGATCAACTATCGAACTTGGGGTGCTGTTTTCATCCTACTACTTCAAAATAAATTGAAAAACTAATCATTCCAATCACTTTGAAATAAAAAAGCCCCACCCGAACCCAGCAACTCAAAATCCAAACCTAATGTTTGTACAGCGCATGATTTGAAAAAAAATTATCAAATCACAATAAAACTGTATTACAACGGTTAATTTACTGTGGATGAGTTATCAAACATTGATCGGCGGCTGTCACTGGAATGCTGTTTTTGTAAATTGCTATTATTTAAAGATCCTGCAGCATTAAGTTTTATTGTAACAGCCAGCAATCAGTTAATGTTAGTTGCAGTATGTTTAAGAAAGTCATGAAATGCAACATCCTGTGTGAGATAAGAAAAAGTTGAAGTTTGTTTCTAGGCACCAGTATTATCTCTTTCAGTGCCCTTGGGAGTGATTGGACTGCTAAGTAGCATAAAATAACAACCCATAGTTACTGTAAAACCTTAATCCCACTGATCCATAGTACTAGTGCTTTAGATGTGCTAATTAACGATGTGCTGTTTGAAGAGGGTAGCAAGTTTTCACTTAGTTCCACAGCAGTTATTCAAAGTACAGAAATGTGTATAAATGTTTTGAATATATGACTTTTCTTAACAGCTGTTCTGCATTAACTAGGCTTTAGGGTTCGCCTGCTGGCAGGAGTGATTTTTAGATTTCCTCTTTTCCTGCTTCTCGTCCGGATGTGGGTGATTGAGCGTTTTGTAGCTCTGCTCCGTATGTTTTGTACCCAGATTTTATCTGGGCTAGGGTAAGCAGCGCCGGCCGTTTCAGGTGGTGGAAGCAGAGCTAGCCCTCAGGAGCGTGTAGCTGGCTTGTGACGTGCCTTGAAAGGGATGGAAACGGGAGGCTTTTCCTCCTTCCAGGAGGTGTGGGATCTCAAAGCGGCAGCGTACGCGTCCTAAATGGAATTCCAGCAAACCCTTTCCCAGGCTGGAGAAGGTGCAGCTCGTCTGAGAGGCGGTGCCAGGCCCGGGCTCCTTTCCCTGCCGTGTTGCGGTGGGCAGAGCCAGGCAGTGGGAAGGGTCTGTGCCATTTGTTTTAGGCAGCATCGAGCCTGGGAAAGGCAGAAAATCACCGACTCCTGCAAGTGTTTTCTGTAAGCAAAAGCGGCGTGTTGTGGGAAGCTTTTACCCGCTAGGTTTCTCAGGTAGCAAATTTTCCAAAACAACGGTTTGGGGAAAAAAAAGGGTTACATATTTTTCAAAGGTTCATAGCAATCGGGAATGTCTGATACAACCAGATTAACCTCCTGCCCAGAGAGCATCCCACTTGGTATTTAGTTAAACCAGTGTCCCAGGATGGGCTGAGACTGGGGAAACAGATTATTTTCTTCTCTCTTTTGTGACCATGATGTGGGAATGTTTTGTCACTTTTCTGTGTTTAATTGCCTCAACCTCTTGGCACGTGCTTTCCCGTGAAAAATGCCACAGAGGAGGAGATCTGAGCCTGCCGGACCCCCTTGCATACATTTGTGAGTCCAGTTGCTTTTACCTGGCAGTTGAGGTGACAGGGACACTGGTTGTAAGGAGGTACTGAGACACCCCGCTGAGATGGCTTGTCACCTCCATGGGCCACCACCAAGGAAACACGGTGCAAATTTAAACTAAACGGGTTACGTTTTTGATGAAACCAAAATCTGGGCAGGCATCTGTGGTGGAAAAACTGAGTTTTGCTGCTTGAAAAAGGATGGCTTGGGCTGTTGCAGGAGACAGAGGGGGAAGATGGAAGGGGCAGGGTCTTGGCCATCTCCTCCTTGGAGAGGAAAGCTGGGCTTGGCTGCTTGCGGAGTGGGGGAAGCAGCAGCAGCGCCCGGGACCCCCCCCATCCCTGCTGCCAGCCCCGGTTCCTGGGGGGTGTTCTCTTGCTGAGCATAATGCTGGTTGTGCTCATGTGTGCAACCGAGTGAGGTGGATATTTAAATGCAGTTTTGCACTCTAAGGGGGCTCCTGTTACGGCAGGATTGCTTGATGGTTCTCTCTGGGCTATTTTCTCAGTGGAAGAAAGGCCTGATGGTGGGTGGGAAGCAGCAGTGACAGTTTGTGGCACAGCTCGGGCAGGGAAAGCTGGCTGATGAGTACTAGGTTGTGCACAGTGTGCTGTTTATTCCTCCCTCCAGGCCTGTGCTGGTTGTTCAGCCCTGCAGGGCCCTTATTAACCGCCTCTGCTCTGGTTGTCTTCATGGCTCCTGTGCCCTTCAGAGCCCCCTTCCCTGCAAAACCTTCCTGTTTTTCTGTGAAGATCACCTGTAGCTAATCAAAACTGAAGTGGCAGACTCTGTCCTAGTCAAAAGCACTTTTTTTCTGGGGGAGGCTCAGTTCTTTCAGGAAAAAAATGGACAAAGCAGGGGGTAGTATAATGAGGAGAGGACGAACGGTGGTATGAGAGTGTGTCTTGAGTTAAGCTGGCTGAGCCCAGGAAGCACCCAGCCTCCTCGGGGAGTGGGCTCCAGAGCCAGGCAGCCCCTGCCCAGGCTGACCGAGAAGGAGAACCCCTCTGCTTTGGTAGAAATAGCATTTTCAAAAAGTGTGTGTTTTCCAGGGTTTCCAGGCCGTGTTCCCGCTGGTGCCTGGCAGTGGCACGTTCCCAGGGTGGTGGTTTTGTCCAGGTGTGCTTAAGGCATTGCTCAGCAGTTGCAGGGGCAGCTTTTGGTCCCAAAAAGTAAGGCTAAAATCTTGGTTGTCTTTCTCAGAAGCAGTGCTGCTCTCATTGCATGACTTCCCTCTTGATGCCCGTGGCTGTTCTGGAAGCGGGTGCGATCCCAGCTGCTGGAATCAAACCTAACATCAACCCTTTGAGCAGGAATCCATTTACCATTAATGAGGGTTTTAGTCCCTCTCTAAGCCTCAGTTCATCTGGTCTTGCACCTAGGAATTCTGTCTGTCCAGTAAGCCCTAGGGTGTGATTATTGGGGCTTATCTCAGGGGGAGTTTTCTTTCTTCAGCCTTTTCCCCTTTGCATTTACTCAGACAGATTCCTTGCTTTCCAGTTCGCGTGTTGATATTCCCTCTTAGATCTGTCTCAGTTGCTGAGATGCTGCTTTTGTCTGATACTTCTCACTGCCCTAAACAAGGTGGATCTTCTGCCTTGTCTTCACCACCTTGTTTCCTTTTAGTTTCATGTCATACCTCTCTAGTTCTTGCTGCTTGTGGACTAATTTCCAGCACTTCTGGATTCCTGCGTATTGATGCTCCATTTCATGCTCCATTTAATTTTCTTTGAATCAACAGCAGATGCTCCACTTAAAAGATTTTACCCAATATTCTCCGAGTGCCTGTGGAGACATCCGCAGTCCCAAGGAATTTCTGAGTATGTTGCATCAGTTGCTAAGAAAAATACAAATAAATGAAACAAATGCCAGCATACTTGGGGGTTTTGTTTGGTTTTGTTGTGGGTTTTTTTCCCCTTGCTATTATGTAGAATGTGGCTTGTTTTGCCAAGTGCTTGTGGTCTTAGGGCAGATGGTGAAGCTTTCTCAGTTTTCTTTGCTGTGGAAGAGATGCTACCTGTAGAAGTTTTGGGATTTTTTTTCTGAAATAGGGCTGTTGCTTTTCTTTTCTATGAAGGGAGAAGTCAGAGAGGGGTGAGTCGGTGTGCTGGTGGGTGCAGAGAGTGCCAAGACTTGGATGAGAGTGGATGAGACTGCCCAGCAGGATTCTTGTGTGTCTTCTCAGAAACCTTGGTGTGGTGGGTGTGTTTGTGGTGGAAACCAGGGTGATCTGCCCAAGGGCTTGAAGACCGATGAGAACGGAAAGGGCTGCCATTAACGTAGGAGAATTGGTAAAGGCAAGTGATGCCAGTTCACTTCAACCCCCAAATCAAATCTGGTGCTGCCTGTTTGTCTGTTTTCGTAGAAATGGCTAAAAGTCCTAGAAACTGGGGTTGGGGAGGGGAATGACTTGCGTTTTGAGTGGTGGGGTTGTGGGTGTGCTGTCTGAGAGCGTGTGCTGAGAGTCCCCCTCGCTGTGCTCTGGCAGGGCTCTCCTCTTCCTTGGCTCAGACCGAAGAGACTTGTTTGGAAAGTAAACTCTATTAAATGTGGTTAAAAAACCACTGGAACACGATCCGACATCAGTGTGACATCTGCCAGCGTGCCCGTGTGTCCCAAAGTGCTTTTAAACTTTATGTTACCAGCTCTTTGGGGAGTTCCTCTGATTCCTTCCCGACTCGAGCTGCTCACGGGCGGGATGGGAATTGCCTTTACAGCTGTTGGCGTTAAGGACTCTTTTCCTGGAGCGTGCTCGAAATAAGGAGAGATGGACTTTATCAGTTCTTGTGTGGTTTGTGACCTTTGCTGTGTGGTTCTGGTTTTTTCTTATACCATGTGTATTAAGACTAGAAGAGGTAGTGGCTTAGAAAAATGTGGTTAAAAACGGTGGTTAAAGGGGAAAAAAAAGTCTTAGAAAACATAACTTTGTGACCTGCCTATGGTGTGCAAAGGCTGGCTGTCCTACCAGACCTCAGATTTAAGCTATCTGAGGGACTTGGGCTCTGCAAAGTGTGTTGTGGCTGGGACAAGGTCTAAGCCTGACATCTGACTTCTGCTCACGGGCTGGGACCTTTCCATATGTTTTATAAAACGCTTTGAGAAAGCAAGCATTAAAACTTGCTCATCTTTTGCCTTGTGTAATAGCCCTGTGTAGGCAAAACTACGTCTGACCAACGAGACCCTTGCTTTAAAATCTCTTTCTGTCTCTAACTTTGCAGAATGTAGGTGTGGATCGGTCAAGAGAAGAAGCTTTGAGGACGGTACCCAACCACCTATAGCTCCCCTCCCCGGGGCAGCAGCCCGGCCTCCGGCACAGGAGCTTCGTGGTCGCAGCTCAGGTCCCCGAGAACGGAGAAGGTGTCACCGAGCGAGTGGGAACCAACGCGCCTCCCCTTCACTTTAAGACATTTCGAATGTGATTCAAGCTTCTTTGGAGATAAACCTGTAGTTCTGGATAACCCCCAGTGCCGGAAGGTATCGGAAAAAAAGATTTATGGGAAGCAGAGTAGAGTTGGATTTTTTTTAGATTTTTTTCGTATGTAAATTTGTGCAGTTTCGGTGGTTTTTATTGTTCATCTGTGGATACTGCAAAGATGGTCAATTGCCCGTGTCAGTTTTACCATCAGATTTTAACTAGATTTTACTTTCTTTTTTAAGTGTTTTTCTAAGAGTTCCTGTTATTTTTACTGTGAATGATTGCCTAGAATTACATGGAGATTTTTTTGATGGCGTATTTAACGTAGGTGAAATTCTACATTTTGAGCACTGGAGGCTTCATGCTGCAAAACTACTTTAAATGGGAAAGCCTGTTGGCTCCGATAGCTTCCCTGGGTTTTAAATTGAGCTTTGGTTTACCAACCACAACTTAATTTTTTCTGAAAAAGGAGAGACTTTCCCCTTAAAAAATTAAAGCATTAAAGCTGGATTTGCTACCTGAAAGATTCTGCTGTTTTAGCAAGATTTTAACATTTTTCTAGGGGCCAGCTGTAGTTTGGAGGGCTGTGGAAGACACAGTGTGAAGTGGGGAGGTGAGTGTGAGCACAGGTAGCAGGAATGGATCCAGAGAGTTGTCCCTTCTGCTGCAGTTACCGGAGGGGACGAGGGACGAGGAGCTTTTCTGAGACTGAAGGGGAGGAGGAAAGGATTCCGACTGTCAAGGGCTGGAGAAGCTGCTTCTCTTATTAGTGCTGCGATATTTTTTTTTTTTTAATTTTTTTAGGCAATTTATTGAAAGAATTTCAACATAAAGGTATATGTTTCTCTCTTATAGTCACATTTAATATCTACATCAGGAGGCAGTACAGAAAGGTTAGGTGGAATTAACCCTTGTAACAGCTCATTGGAGAAAAACACCAAGTAAACTCTGAAATTATTTTTAAGGTGGCACCACCTGCCTTGGTTTTCTTTTCCTGGTGTTCTTAAGCACCTTCCACTATCCCAGTTCTTCGATGCTCTTTTATACCTTGTGAAACTCCAGTGCTAAAAATGGAATTTTCTGTGTCTGTTGAGGCCACGACCTCTTACTTGTACTAAGTCCATGTGTATTTTGTACGTGTGTTACCAGACAACTGAATTGAGCTCTGGTGCCCCTGTTGGCTCTGAGTTCTGAAAGGAGAACTATCCTTAGGTAGTTGGACTGTTGTTTTTTCTAAGGACTTCTGTTCAATTAACTGAGCTTTTACCATGTATGTTGTTGGGGCTTGTTTTGTTTTGTTGTTCGGGGTGTTGTGGTTTTTTCTTTCATTTTTTTTCTCAATTCCTGTGTGAAACACCAGGCCCTTGTAACATAGTTTTGCAGGCAAGGGCTAAATTGTCTTTTGTTTGTGCAGGGTTTATAAAATAACATGCTGCTGTTGTGATTTGTTTCAATAAGCTAATTTCAGCAATATATTCAGCTCTGGGAGTAAGCCATACTGTCTTGCTGGGTTCCGTTTCGGAGGAGGAAGGTGTAGGGTACGGAACCACCCCAAACACTCGCTTCAAGCCCTGCTGCCTAACGCTTCGTGTGCGTGACCCACGCGTCTGGTAATGCCCGTTTCCCCTCTTCATCCATTCAGCTGTGTCCGTAGATACTGTGTGAGGAGGGAGACCGCGCGGCGCTGCTCAGAGAAGTTAATTTATTGATGCGTAGTTAACGAGGCCGCCTTCGTGGCAAAACTGTAGAAGTAATTTCCCCTCCCGACGTGCCGCGTGTGGTCAGTGTGGGGGAAGCTGGGCTGTGCTCCTGGCAGCCCTGGCTCCTCCGCCGGCCAGCCGTGACCAGGGGCTGTTAAACAGCTCTTAAATTGAGAGAGTCGGAGTTTGTGGTTACAGAGGCCAAATCCCAGGAGACTGTGTCAGAAAATCAGGGTTTTACCAGCAGACTCTGGTCCTTCTTCAGCTCGGACCCAGCTGAAGAAACCTGGTGGAAGGAAAGGTTTTCCCTGGCGAGAGCTGAGCCCAAGGGCTGTCGCTTTTCACTGGCCACTTGAGGTGTCTCCCCTCCCTCCCTCCCTGTGTCTTACTTACCTCTCCCAACTTTCAGAGGTGCTGTAAAATTCCTTGAGGCTAAATGTTTTATGTATAGTAGGTATTTTTATAGCCTGCTTTTGAATATACTGTGATGAGTGTTTTACTAAGTTGGGGTGTTCAGCAAAAGGAATTGTAAACAAGTGTAAATAAACTGTTACGCTGATACTTGAAGAGTTTAAAAAAAAGAAAATATGAAGTTGTCTGTCGTGCTTTAGGAAGGTACTAAATCACTGACTGCATCCGACCCTTTCTAGAGGGTGAGAGCGGGTGTAGGCAAGCAGTGTAGGTTTGAAGGGAGTGATGGGCTCTCCCCGGGACATAACCACCTTCTGGAGAGGCCCTGCCGGGAACTGCGGGCTGTGGCCACTGTCTGAACGCTGTGCTCGTCCCCTGCCCCTGCCCGAGCCGTCACCGACAGCGTCCTCACCTCGTGTATTTGTACCCGTGTCTGTCTTACCACCTCCTGCCTGTTAGCGCTCGCTCGCTCAGATGCGGTCTCTCAAACGGGATTAAACTGTCTTTCCTGACACCCTCGGCCTCCGTCGCAATCTTTCAGACAAATGTAATGGTTTGACCCCTGATCCCATGAATAAAGATGAAATGCTGCGGCACGGGCTGCTGTGTGGTTCTTTCCGTGCCCGTTCACAGGTGAGTGCTCCCGGGGATCAGCAGGATTCCACAGCTTTCCCAAGCGCAGGAATTGTCGCTTGGTTAAGAGAGCTTTAGACACAGGCGTAATAATTAAGTTAACTTATTTCCTCCCATCAATTGCTTTACTCTGACAAATAATTACAGTAACAAACTCGGCAACTGAGGAGGATGTTGGGAGAAGCTATCGAATGATACAAGTCAAGATTTGCACACGACAGAGGAGAAAGGTAAGACTTTACCAATTTTTACCTGCTCATTGACGTTGTAAGATCTGATTCTTCTCAAAGCAGCACTGCCCTTGCCGTGTCTTCCAAACGCTGGTGCTTTTTGGAAAAAGCTGAAAACCAACAGCACAACGCTGCTTTCTAGTGCAAATCTGCACGTATAGGTTAGGTAGAGGGCATTAAATTTGTGGGGATACTTGTCATTCTGATGGACAAGGACAAAATTAATTACTGCTTTGTGGTTTGTAATTGGGTATTATGAAATGTTTCATGTCTTGTTGATGACTGTACGCTCTTGGGCAGTAGCCGCTTGTATCTCCTCTGCTAGGTGGCAGGAGCGATTTCTTTGGCTTTAACTCTACTGTGCATTTATGTTTGTGGGGGAGGCAATATTGGTTTTGTTCTAGAGCTTTTAGGCTGATTTTTGGACAAAATTATTTAATAGCTCCATCTTCCCCATAGCACGAGGATGGTCCAGACCACGATGCTTGAGCGAACCCATCCCTTTGCCGCTGGCCAGGTGGCCCTCGGGCACAGCACTTCAGTGAGGAGGTACCCAAGCTGTAGGACCGGCCGTTTCTCCAGAGCAAAGCAGGTAAGAGCAGAGAGCAAACCTTCCCGAGCAACGGGTACAGCTGCTTGCCATTTGTTACAGCTCCTCGCCATCCAAATACCCAGCCCTGCCGGCAACCACATTTGTAACTTGGATAGAAAAGCATTTCTGCTTGGGTGCAGGCACTCACCTTTGAAAGCAGAGTAACTTTCTGGTGAAAAATGGCAAAACGCAAATGATTTAATAGCTTACTTGAAGGGAGAAAAAAAAATAATAATCAATTTTGCTGCTCTCCCTGGCAGCAGCTCCCAGGGTACTGGGTGTTCCCCCTCTGACGGGCGCCTGCGGCGGTGACCAGGTAAGGCCGTTCCTTTTGGAAACACCAACTGTGTTCTGAGGGTTCCAGCCCCAGTCTTGTAGGCTTAGAGGACATCCAAATCTGACTGGGATTGGAACACTAAGTCTTAGCTGTTCTTTAGGAGGAAAACAAAGACAGCACTGTGGGGTTTTTGAGCCTTTACGAAGCTTTATGGGGGGTTGGTGGGTGATACCTTTCTCCTGCTCTTTCAGTGGGATTAAATCTGAAACTCCCACCCAGAAACCAGAGGGTGCTCCTGAGAGCTCTGTGGCTCACAGTAGACCATTGTGTAGCTGTTGGGGACACTGACCAGGGCTTACAAACTATTGTTTTTACTGGAGTTCAGCTGTACGTTCTAAAAAGCCTACAACTAGAAAAAAAAAAAAACCACAAAGCCATGAATGAAAGTTTAATGTAACTTTCATTTAATTGAAGACAAATAAAAGAACCAAGGGCTCAAACACTTTTTAAAAAGACATCTTCTGTTTCCCAATGTCTTCTCTCGAGCAAAATATACAGCATATATATATATATTTATATATAACTACATTCAAGTACCAAACAGAATTTACATTTTCCCACATAGAGAAAATAATGCACATGATTCACATACCTTAAACCCAACCATGCATAAAAACACTGCCCGGGAATCAGCAGTTGGACATCATTACTCACGCTACTGTGTATTATTCTGAAGTATCGACGACATCCGTGGACACACAAGACTTAGCACTTGGGAGTTTCCGGTTTATAACGTTTAACGCTGCTTTAAAGTCCGATTCTCTTCAGGAGACTTACTTTTCTAAGATCTGTTCAAATTTAGGGTTAATAAAAGAAAATCCATCAAACGCAGACTGATCCATGGACTCGATCAGGTTTTTGTCACTGTAAGACAATTTTGGCTTCTCGCTCAGAAATTCTCTGTCAAAGTTGTTGTAGTCGCTTGCTGATTTCTGCGTTAAACAGAGAGGGAAGACGGTGTGAGACCAGCTTTGGTGTTTTTTCCAGAACAAAGTGCTTAAACACAAATGGTCAGAAATTTATTTCTTGAGCTCCCTTGCTTCCCCCCTTTAGAGAAAAATCTCTTTTTTGCCTGTTCTAACAACAGTCTAAGACTATATAACTATGTAATTGCTATTGTTAGTTGAAAACAAATAGCACCAGATCAATTTGGAGAAGAACCACTGGGATTTGTGGTAACATTTCATAAAAATCACCCAAAGGTCCTCTATGAACAAAATCGGTGCAGCGCTTACATTTAAGCCCAGCATGTCTTGCCATTAACTAAGAAGTTTTAAATTCCT
Source organism: Gallinago jamesoni (assembly GCA_025769975.1). Lineage (NCBI taxonomy): Eukaryota > Metazoa > Chordata > Aves > Charadriiformes > Scolopacidae > Gallinago > Gallinago jamesoni. The sequence continues at coordinate 17,985,150 of JAOQGH010000003.1, read as the reverse complement.
GAAAGCATTTTACAGTCTATACTTGTTCAGAGAAAAAAGTGATGCCCTGTTGCAGCTGCTTTGTGCATGGATAGAAAATCTCTGCATGTTTTGTAGAAATTCACATTACTAAAAACTATGTTTTACACCCTAAACCTCCAGAGGTTACTGTCTGTAGGACCCTTATGTTTCCAGAGTTCCCATTTCTATGGGAATATGCAACATGAAGCCTCTGTTCTTGACTGGGAGAGCTCTCCACCCAGTACGTGAGTACCCTTTAAAGAGACTGTGTTACCTCCCCATCATTGTAACCTGAGCCAGTAACAGGGTGGGGGAAAACCAGTTGGGATTTATTAACCAGGTGAAATGAAGCAGCAGCAGCATCCTCTAGTGCTCCAGACTAAGAGTAACGCACTGACCGTTCTTTAGATGTTTTTTCAGGTAATGTTAGGCATTAATAGTATAGAGAATACATATTTTTGCCCAGTTGGACACTCTCAGGTAGGTTTGGAACAGCACATATTTAATGTCTGTAGAGAATTCCTGCAGGTGGTGACCAACTGGGCAGCCCCAAGTTATGGGTCCTTCTCTCACATGGCATTACAGAAGAGAAGGACTCAAGAAACTATCAACATTTCCACCATTGAGACATGTAAAACATATTTTTCCAATTATCTAGAGACTTAAGAATAATAGCTATCAGAACTATTACTTGATTTTCCTGAAAATTTTAGGGCAGTCTGAGAAATAGAGTGCACCTTTTTAGCACTAAACCATCCAAGAACAACAGGGTGGGAGATACGTAACTATCTATCTCATTCATAAATTATGAGGGGACAGTTGCAGTGGGGATGGTTTGAGCAAGGCACAGAAATCACCCCTCGCCCCGTGGCTGCTGCAGAGCAAGGAATAACCCACGTACCACTTTTGGCTTGAAAGGAGGGTCCACCTCCCTCTTCTCTAGCGCCGTCCAGTTGATGGTTTTGAAGAAAGGATGGTCTCTGATGTTCCCAGTGACCCCAAGTCGTCTTGTTGGATCCCTTTCAAACAGCTGCAAGAGAAGATGACCTGGTAAAGCCTTAGATCTGCTCAAAAGGTAGGTGGCACTGGGAGAATAATGGCTGTACTGCTAAAAGAACCAAAGTTGCTAATGGTAAATAGACGATTAGTAATTTAGCTGCCCTGACTTTCCATTCATAAAAATAATTATCTTTGTGTTGACCCCCGTTCCTTTTAAAAGCCTAGATTTGTCCCTCCCTGGACAAATCCAGTACCGTGACTCGCTGATCACCAGCCCTACCTTTTCTAAGATATCTTTCGATTCCTTGGTGATCCAGCGTGGGTAGTGAGGGGTGTCCACTCGGATTGACTCAAACAGTTCGTCTTCGTCGTCCCCGTGGAAAGGGGATTGTCCAATAAGCATCTCGTACAGCAGGACCCCAAACGACCACCAGTCCACTGAGAACGTGTACCTCAAACCTTGCAGGATCTTGTTCCACAGAAGTGCAGGGGAAGAAATACAAGTAATTAGTAAAAGGCAGCAATATATACCAAAACCAGAGGACGGATTTTAAGAGAGAACCTTTAATAACTAGGATATTTGCGGGGGGGGGGGGGGGGGGGGGTTAGGATGCAGCTATTTGACAAATTGTTGACACTGATGCACAGCTGTGGTTTTATCTTTGGCTGCTTCTTGTGGAAATGGGGACAGTCTTTGCTCTCATTCAGAAATTTTCTCCATTAACTTTAAATAACTGTGTTATTTTAAACTAGCAGCTATAGAATATTTACAAGTCTCAAGTACCTGCTACAGAGAACTCATATTTAATGCTTTTTTTTCTGCGCTAATTAGACTTTTAGCTATTACTTATTTACATTCCTGAACTATTAGTCTACAAAGAGATGATTAATCCCAAGGGCCGTTCTACCCTTAGTGCCTCGAGCCTGTCCCTGCAGCGAGATACTGACCTCGGGAGCAATGTAGTCTGGGGTCCCACAGAAAGTGCTTGCCTTATTCTCACCAACAACGTTTTCTTTACACATTCCAAAATCGGCTATTTTGATGTGGCCTTCTTTATCAAGCATCACGTTGTCCAGTTTTAGGTCTCTGCAAAAAGCATTTAAAAAAAAAAAGTTAGGTTTTAAGGACAAGTGAGTCATTTTTGTATTCAGATGCACACAGTTTCCTCACTGAACTCTGCATCCTACAGAGTTTTCAAGAAAATAAGCATCCATGAACGTGGCAGATACAAAATAGTGCTTTTGTACGTGAAGGTGGTGGGGAGAATGGGGAGAATTCTGGTTTGTCAGAGTAAACAAGAGCCCGAGGTGTATATTCGCTGTGTGACCTTATAACCCTCAGCCTTTGCTCTCAGATCCACAAGCACAACCAGCTCCTCTGCTGCTCCTGGAAGAGGCGTGAGTCAATCCCACCAGGTGACAGGGCAGTGCTGCCCCAGCTCCCCAGCTCAGGAGGAGGTTGTTGGGTTCTTGGAGCGTTTGGCCTGCCCAGCTTTTAATATTACCTGTGAGTTGGTCCTACTTACAGCACAAGGGGGTTCACGTGTTGTGGCCACGGTCTGTGAATTGTTCTATTCAGCTCTACTTTCAGAATAACACTATTCAATCAAGTCAGAGCTTTTTAACAGTGGTTTCCAAAAGCTACATTCCCTCCCTTTGGCTGGGATGCGTTTTTTTGTCCATCTGGCTGCAAAAGCACATACCAAGGAGGGCAGGCTGAAGAGAAACCAAACAGCCCTTCTACTTGCCAAGAAAGACTTGAAAAGAGCAGATCATTTTATGCGAGAATGTAAATTTTCCTTTCTCCTTGGTACTTTAGGCTCCCAGTATCGGGTCCCTGTATTGCTCAGAGAGGGAGCTGCAGCTCGGATCAAGAGTCCCTGAGCCAATGCAACACACCGTAAATCCTTCCGTGTTTGGGCATCAGCTGCTGTTTCACACGAGTAAACAGAATATATCAGAGATAGGGAGAACTTGGGGTAAGTCAGGGCACTGCTCTCCCCTGCCTGCCTACAGCAAGTTCTAAAGTCTTTTGTACGGACGCACGCTTACGTGCAAGGACCCCCTAAAACTGCTCCAGGTCAGGTGCTGTGATTACACAGGTAAACATCCTGGATGAGATGGGGGGGGGGGGGGGGGGAAGTGCT
>JAOQGH010000003.1:17971272-17981994 GCA_025769975.1 Gallinago jamesoni | reverse complement strand
CCCCCCCCCCCCCCAACTGCTTTTGGGTTTTGCTGGTGTCTTGTTGGAAAATGATAGTAGTTTCTCTGAAAATATTTCATACTATGAAATCTCCCTCCAGGGACGTTCTAATTTAACATAAGGAAACTTAACAGCGAGCCTAAAAATGGTCTAGAAAATCTGGGGTGGAAGGATTTTGTGCCAATGACAACGTGTCCTGGAGTTTGATCCTTTCCTGTCTAAAACCCAGCAGGAGGCAGTGGGAATGCAGGTGGGTGCATGAAGTGCCTTCCTGGGTTATGGCTGTCCTCTCCGAGGCAGACTGGCTCGTGAGAATCCCCTTTCTTTCCCCAAGGAGGATCCCTGTAATGCTCAGCCTCTTTAGAAACACTCTCTGACTAGTCTGTAACTTCAGAAAACTGCTTTAAAGGGTGGATGCTCCACCATCTTTCCCATTTCTAGAGAGGGAGATGGACAATAGCAGATGTTTGGGGCATGTTCACCCAGGACCTGGTGTAATGTTTCAAGTACAGCCCTTACTCTTTGTACCTGGTGTTACTGAGGTAACAGCTACCTGAGAAAGTAGTTACCAAATGGAGCTCTGACGCTGGGGTGAAGAAGCTGGAGAGAGAGAATTGAGACAAAAACTACATTAAAATAAACTTCTGATCTCTTGTAGTGTGGGTATTTAGCGGCTGATCAGGATCTGGCTCCTGATGTTTCAATCTGGTGAGGCAGAGGCAGCAAGATTGTGGTTTCCATGGAAGGCAAAAGCAGACAGCTTCCACCCTCAGGGGTTTCCACAAGGCCAGGAGGAATGGATAGCCTCAAGGACCCTCTCCCTTGCCTCCAAAATAGACAGACTCATGATTTGAAGGCAGTGTTTAAAAATAACTGAAACAAGCCCGCTTTTGTGTAACACAAATAACATTCCATCATTCTAGTTGCCAAGGAAAAAACCACACAGCTATAGATTCATCTCAGGCATGTTAATGCCCTGGGAAGGGCACTGGCTCTCTGACTGACTGACAGCTTCTGCTCGTTCCATCAATCAGTAACTCGAAGGTGCGTGAAGCGCTGAGACAATTCCCAGGGCCCCGGCTGGAGCTCTCTGTACTCACCTGTAAATAATGCCTTTGCTGTGAAGGAACTGTAGTCCACATAAGATTTCAGCTCCGTAAAACCTGAAAAGAACAAAACATCTTTTAATCTGTCTTGCTCAGTTTTAATACAGTCTGTGGAGCTGGCCAAAAGAGCGGCCGTAAGTGCCTCTATGGAGTGAGAAGTACTGTAGGCTTTAAATATGAATATACCCATATTTCTATAGCTGCAAGTTAATCCATCCCTTCACCACACACCTGCAGTATCTAACACCAGACAGCAGAGGGGACACCACAGCAACCTGCCTTTATGCTTCATTCCACTTCCCTTCTACTCTTTAATACTCTGTATATTTTTAGTGATACCCACTTGCCTTTTGAAGGGCAGTCACCGGGAGCCGAGCGCTCGCAGGATGTTCCGGGGGGGACTGGGCACTAACGGCCGAGTTGGAAATGGACCTCACCCCTCTCCCTCCACCTGCTCAGCTGCAGCAGAGACTGAAAAGTAGCATCACTTCAGGGGCATTCTCAAAAAAGGAGGTAATAACCCAGAGGATATGAAAGGAAATGCTAAAACAATGCTTCCCCTGCCCCCAAAATATATTTAAAACTTTTTTTTTCTCCAACTGAACAGATATAAAACTATTTCCACTTCTGTATAGCGGAATGAATGTTAACCCAAAGCTTCAGGAGCAGGTACAGAGGCCGCCAGGAGGGGCTGCCAGATGCACGGGAGTTTACTGGAATGCAGGGAAGCTGGAGGGGCTGTGTCCGGATTATTGCTGGGAGAGTGGGAAGGAGCTGGCCCCTTTATTTAAGCCAGACCCTGTGATCTGATCCCATCCAGTGTCCCTTGGAACAACGCATGGTGACACCAGCAGTTTTCCAGTCTGGTTATAGAATAGCTCTGCAGGTCATGGGTAGGTCTACAACCCTGAGCTGTCATTTTTAAGGCCTTGCATATGCCCCTTGAATGATACAATTAAAGCCCTTCTGCTTTTGGGTGAAAGAGGTCGAAACTGACCTAAAACTAAAAAAATTATAATAGGTAAAATAATAATAATATTTTTGCATCTTTTATGTCAGCTCCAGTGATCTTTGAGCCGTAGGTAATGGACACAACTGCACTCGCTAAACAAAGCACTTACCCCTTTTACTAGTACCTTGTGCAATGTGCAGGTTTTCCTCCTGTACTGTCACGTCAGCCTGGCAATGCCAGTAAATAACGTCATTGTTGGGGTCTTTAACCCATGCTGTTTGCCAATTTTTCCATCAAAATATTGTCCTAAGGGACACTGAAGCTGTACCGTTTGCTTTTCATTGCTGGTTTGCATTACCCTTTACTTTTTTAGCATCTTACTAGCTAGCATCTCTAGTGCAAGCATCCCATGAAGTAAAACATCACATACATACATAAATTAAGAAGCCTTAACTCCACACAGTGTTAAATGAGCTTCCTCCTTGTATTAAACCAGTGCCCAGAAATACATTTTCAATCCTCAGCCACTGAAACTGGAGCAAAAGACTGCAGGTAAGCGCTGCAGAACTAGAAGCAGTAAAACCACAGGGGCTAAAATCATTCATGGAGGTGGGGACTGAAGGCACGGACTTACGTTGCTCTGTAGAGATCGAAACGCCCCTTGTCTTGTATGTGGAACATCAGGTCTCCCCCATTCAGGAACTCCATTACAAAGAACAGATGATCCTGTTTGCAAAGAACGGAAAAATTGCAAAGAATGGAAAAATTACTAATGCTGTTGCAACCACATACTGGGGATCAAGCAGCCACTTTCCTCCTCTCCTGAATATTTCTTTATTTCATGCACCCTTAAGGGTGTATGAGGTTCCCCCAGATTTGAATAGTCTTGTACTGCAAAGCTAAATGGCAGATTTTGTATTCTATGGCATTTTAGAATTAATAAAAATATATATTTAAACAGACTTATTGACTTCTACCTGTGTCAGTCATCTTTTTCCCCCCTCACAGAGGGGGGAAAGGATTTAAATTAAACTGCCTCTTTTTCCAGGCTGTAGAGATGTCTTTCTGATCTTATTCTGTTCTCATTAGCTTATGGGGGGGGGGTCATAACCATGCTGACTTTCCACAAGGCCTGTGCACTACTGCACAGGGCACAAGAAAAAGAAATTTAATCCTTGTATCACTACTTTCACCTGGCTGCTAGTGACAGCATCCATTAAAAGGCTAAAATCTCTTGTGTGGCTCTTGCCATTGGGCTTTTTCTTACCTTTGTCTGAAACGTGCAGTAAAGATGCGTGAGGAAGGGATTCTCCCATGCGAGCGCGAGGACCCGCTTTTCCACCATGGTACATTCCACATCGTCGTCGATGAGCACCACGTCTTTTTTCAGAGCTTTGATAGCAAAGAATTCATTCTTCCCTTTCAGCTCAGCAAGCAGAACCTGCAAAAAAAAAATAAAATAAACGATATTACAGCATGGGTAGGAAAGACTGGTGCTGATGGTATCAGTAAGGGAAAGTTGGAGGTGTTTATAGCGGGTGCACTGACAATTAAAAAGCATTTAAATGGGAAAGATGAGGGAGTATTGGGAACTTGGTGGGCACAGAGATGAGGAGATGGGGCTCAGGGACCACACAGTATGGGCACAGCAGCTGCCAGGGCTGTTTTTCTGTCAGTGTCTTGAGTGTGTCTGAAGAGAAGACACGTGAAGGCTCTTCCCTCACCAGAGCTGTGGTTTCACAGAGAAGAGGGGAGGGAGTTGGTGGAGGCCATGCTGCTCTCCCACCTCCCCCTGCCAGAGCCTTATCGGGCTGTTCCTCTACAGCTTGTATCAGCATCAATGCTCTTTTTCAACGGTTTCAAGGGCAGTTCCCCTCCCTCGATACTAAATAACTGAAAAAAGGTTGTGCATTATCAATCACTTTTGAGTTCAGACAAGATTCTGGTGATGAATTTCCCGTGTTTTGACAAAGCTGTCTACATTCAATTCTGTCAAAAGATTACCTACCCAAGTGGCTGCAACAGTAAAGCCCTTCTGGTGAATGGAAACAGCCCATCACAGCACAGAGACCAGGCAAAGCAGTCACCTGAAACTCCCTAAGTTTGTTACGTACCTTCCCAAAGCTTCCTTTCCCTAGTACTTTATGGAAGACGAAGCTGTCTATGTTGAATTTCCTCCTGCTGGCGATTCGTGAGGCTCTCTTGGCTGTGCTTCCCTCCCAGAGCTTATCGTACTCGCTGCTATCTGCTAATTGAAACAGAGAGTTTAAAGTTCAGTATCTGCAGAAATAGTGCATGACTCCAATTAACCACTAAGAAATAAGTGCTATTGCAGTGCATCTGCTGCCGGAATACTGCTGAATCCAAAGGGAATGGTAAACTCCTGAAGTTTACAACAAAGTTTGAATGACATGAACATACTTGGTGGTGTTTGATTTGAATTCATCTGTAATTGTTTCTAACGCTGGGTTTAAGCAATACTTAGACATTATAAAAATCCAAGGCCCCAGCTTTCCACTATGATACAGAGCAGAATTTAGAGAAAAACATACTTCATGAGGACTACTTAAATGAATTATTTCTCTTCTGTTCACAGAACAGGCTCTCCCTCAGCCTAAGCAGAAAGGCGTAAAAAGATCTGATTTATACCCAAATGCTGGCTGAGAAGCGTGATCACACAGGTTAATCCTGGTTATACCCTAAAATTAATAACTTTTTTTTTTTTGGACTAACAAGGCCCTGACGACAACCATGAGACGATAGTGTGGACGCCCCACAAACTGCCCAGCGTCTGTGATGACCCCAGGAGGAATCACAGCACCTACACCAAACCACCTGTTCTGGCAAACCAGAACAAGTACAATAAGTAATATAAGAATAATTTTCTTACTGGGCATTTCAACAGTATTCGTTCAATGAATGGATGAATATATAAAATCCTGAACCACCCATTATCTCTTACTGAGCCTGGTGATTTCCATCTGGTAAGACATTACTTCTACTGTTGCAATCATTTTTGCATAAATCATCATAGGTTAGTAGTTACGAGAATAAGGCTTATACAGTGCTGGAGCTCTTTAGCAATAGTAAAAAAAAAAATCCAAAAACCAAAATCCTGCTCTGAACCTGTACTGACAGGATTCCAGGTACGACTTTACATGGCTGAAATAGTTCATCTCAAGTCGTATTTTGGCTACTTACATCCTAAAATAGAGAGGACTTGTCAGTGGTTCCTACTGACTTGTGAACAAATCAAGGTAATTAACGATGTGCATGATGTTTCAGTGACAGGAGGGAGGGAAGCGTGCTGTAGACGTGTGTCTGGTTCGGGAAGCATCCCCCAGTCCCACCACGGGGAGCCGCGCGGCAGCGAGTAAAGCGTTTTTCAGGAGGGTGGGTGTGCTTATGGACTCAAAACTACATGGATTTGTCAAAAGTTCATCTAAGCATTTTGTGTGGCCAGAGAAGGTAAAAAAGAAATACATGCGTATTTTTTTTAACAGTGCTTATTAAAAAAAATAATTGTCTAACATAAGGCAAGAATGAATAACTACTTAAACTGTTAAGTTTGTGTAGTCTGGTAGGTAAATGGCTAAATTAAAACCTTGTAGCTTTTCTCACCTGTTGTATCCCCCCCTGGACCTCTGGGCTTCTTATCAAAATCTTGATAAATGCCAACACTTTCTACAGATCCAGAATCGGACCTTCGTGTAGATTTCTGAGGAGGAAGGGAAGATTTGAAGTTACATTTGCATTATATACTTTAGAAATACATTTAGCAGCTACTAAGTTCGTACTGCCATCGTGTTACTTTCTCTTTTATTATTAACTCCAGTACATATCTTCAGCATACCTGGCTAACTTGATTTAAAGCTTCAGCGAGCAACTTCTGGTTTATTCCACATAAGTTTGCCACCTTCTTCTGGCATTTGTGATGTACATTCATCCCACATTCTGAAACAAATGCAGGGATGGTTATAGAAGCACCCGGAAAACGCTCTCTGACATTACACCACAAAGGGCTGTTTCTCTGTGCAGCTCAGAAACCTCGTAAGAGCACATTAGACACGGATCTATCATTGCTAATAAAATTACAGTTTTAATTTTTAACTCAATTGAGGCTACAAAAATCATTCAAAAGGGGAAAAATCCAATTGTTATTACTTTATTCTCAAAATGTGTTATAATAAGGATCACCTCACCTTTTTATGGGAGAATTATAGAACGGTATGTACAGTAAACACTTTCAACGCACTTTTAGGCGGTACCTTGAGTCAGACTCAACAAATTTCAGCTATTCCCAAAGTAGTAATTTTGATTATGCTGGAGATGAGTCCTCCATAGCACATTCCCTGACCCCATGAGAAGCTGCCCTCAGCTGAGCTGTCACACGAGCCAAGTCTCCCTCGAGTACAAAAGCTTTTTCAACCTGGCGCCGGTGAAGATGAACCCCCGTTCTGCGTAACACACGTCTAGAGCGTGGAGCAACAGCTCATCTCTAGTGGGAGTGGGAACACTGGAAAAGCATGGAAAGGTCCCGGCCACCCTCCTGCCTCCTCCGTACCTTCACACTTGAGGCCCTGTTTGACCAGCCCCCAGAGCAGGCTGCCGCAGTGGTCGCAGAAGGTAGGGCTCATGTAGTTGTAAACTTTGAAGCGATGAGGCATGTCAATGTTGAAACGTTCCTTCTGAAACTGAGGACAGGCAGAGGGGTGAGGAGACCTACACAAAACAGACTCTTTTTCTGACAGAAAAAGGCCTGGCTATTACAAAGCTACCACAATTTTATCTGGAATACCCCAAGTCTTAGCACCTGGCAGGGAAAGAATCTGCCTGTCCAGCCCTACCCACCCCCTCACAGGGCTTTTAACTGCTTTTATGGCTTTAAAGTTTCACCCACTACACATTACATATAACCTCCAGGAGAAGACAGTAACTCAGGTTGTAGAGCCAGGCGCCTCCCAAACGGACCCAGCCTTTTCTATATGAGGTTTTGTTAAATCAGGGGTGTTTAATTACATAATTACACTCTAAAAATACCGTTCCGGCCCTTACCATTGTGTCCCTGCTGTTGGCAGCAGTACCAGTACACCTCCCGATGATTTTATCGATGCATTTCTTATGAATAGCAGCATTGCATTCTTCACGATGTGCATAAGGAAAAAAAAAAAAAAAGGATTCCTTCGATAACGAGTACATGGGATGAGGTGTTCACATTTCACAGCACCATTTCAAAACACACACACGCCTTTACATCATACTATATACACCAAAACCTTTCTTTTCTATCAAAGATGACCAACTTTTCAGAGCAGCTGCCCCCCATTTTCTTTTCACATGACCTCTCTTTCTAAACTCAATCTGCTGCCAGTAGGAAATGCCACCGGCACTTAATAACAGAAGGATAATATTATGCTTTTCAGTTTTACCCTTTGATGTCTCCCCTACTGTTTCGAGCAACGCACAGAGATCCATGCTAAGTCAAAAGTGCTTTTCAGTTCAGCTGTAAAACCCGTCAATGTTTATAACTGACTTTAAAAAAGGTTTCATAAAACCTGCTCTCATAAATGAGACTTTTCAACAGCATCATACACTAATGAGAAGAACAGCCAAGTCTGAATCTTCATACTGAAAACTCAGGAATCATCATTAGAGAGCCTCAGGTTGTCGTGCAAGACCCAGGTTTAACATCTACTGCTACCTATGGTGATGTTGCACTGTGCCATAAACATTTTCAGAAGATTTTTCAACAGTAACTATTAAATCTAGAGGTTAATGCAGGAAGTAGTAGAAGAAAAAAGCAAAATTAACTTACGCCTACATTTGTATCCCTGCTTGTTGAGTCCCCTGAAAAATAAATGATAAAGAAGGAAATCATGAAAGCATATATTTGCTGGAATAAAAGGTGGGTTTACTGTGAAAGAGATCCAGCCCTCGATGGGTCTTTACTCTGCAATCAGCCACTTCACATCTCAAAGTCTGAGCACTATTTCCTCAGATCCACACATCTCACCCTCTTGTGAAACTGGTGCTGTTGATCAACAGCCAGATCTCATTTGATGCTGATGAAATTTTTGCCAATTATTTCAGTGGTAAAAATTTTCAAGTTCTATTTTTTAGACACAACAATAACTGTGTTATTTGCATTTCCCAACAAATGAATTCACATGCCATATTTTGCCTCAATATACCTGAAGGGAATGTTGCAATAATTCAGCCTTTGAGGATAGGGAAAGCTTAATGTTTCTTTCTTACCATACAAAGTCTTTGCAGACAGAGCAAAATGTAGGTTGTCCAAAGAAGGTAGCGATAAATTCATGATTTTTGATGTAGTGGATTTTGGCTTGCTTGATAGCTCCTCTCCTGTTCATAGTTACTGTTCCCTCTTCTTCCCTCATTGACTGCTTGCAATCTAAGGGGGAGACAAGAAGACATACTTTTAACACTTTAAGGTATTACAAACATGAATATTTATTTCTCCAAAATGTTCAGTTTGGCTTGCTGCTGCAGACTTGTCTTCCTATTTACTTTACACCTGCATTCTGCAGACTTTCAGTCCCACAAGTGTGGAAGACACACACTCAGGGAAGGGGCTGAGGCACCATCCCTGGAGGTGTTCAAAAGATGGGTTGACGTAGTGCTTAGGAATATGGTTTAGTGATTTTTGTCAGGGTTAGGTTGATGGTTGGACTAGATGAGATGGCTCTGAAATGATACTGTAGTTCATTTCAATTTATTATGGGTGTGTTCAACAAATTATCTTTAACGTGTGTATTACCTTTAATGTGTATTGCTCCAGAAGTTCAGCCAAGCATGGACTCAACTGGGGAATAAAGGCTTTCTTTCAAAGATCCAGAGAGAATTAACAATTGGAAGGAAGTAAACTTCCCAACAACTGTCCGGATGCAGGGTGGGGATGGGGGAGGAGGAAGGAACACAAAGGGAAAGAAAGCCTTTGCTTCCCCCTCCAAGCAAGTCAGGATTTCCACAGCTGGAAGGCTTGTCCCGGGCTGGCACATGGTCAGAAAGAGTCATGTACAAAACAGTTGAATCAGCAAATAGAATCCTGGTGACCTCTGTGGCCTGGACCCGAAATTAATCATTTTGGACCCAGCACACACCATTAAACATAACCTATTTCCTCTATCAAGAGCCGTGGTTAATATTTGTCACTGACACACTGTTCATGTCTTTCAAGGTCCCTTCTCAAAACTTGTAGCTGATCTGACAGAAGCACCCACAACTCCTCGGGGCCGTATATTCATTAAGGACCCATTAAGCAGGGCTGTGAACTGACAGCGCAGCTCTCCAGAAGTGCAGTGAAGGCACCATTGTACACAGCATTTAACTGCAGCGCCAGTCCTTCTGAATATTGCAGAGTCCTTACAGCCACTAACATAACACACAGCCCACAGTCTGGAAAACATTTGCTAAAACAATATTGCTACGACTCTGCTGAACTGCAATAAACCTCAAGGTGAGATGTCAAATTGGCTCAAACGAGCCTAAACAGTTCAAGGACAAAAGCAAACAACCTCCAGAATAGCTCTACCAGACTTTTTTTAAAAGAAAGAATAGAAAAAATATTTACCCTCTTCAGAGTTCATTTTTCATCTTAACTCGCTCATTTCACAGTTCTGTTTGTGAAGAGATGAAAGATAACAGCGCTACTGTCAGAAACCCAGAACCAGGACTTGGCTTCAAACAGGGACAGGCAAAACATTTTCTGAGCTAACCGGCTGCTCCAGTTGAGATTTGCCTGAAACTTTACATTTTTATTATAAAAACCTACTAATAATTCTGTTCAGTGTCCCCTTTTGCTGTTCTACTGCCTTGCACTTGGCTTTGTTTGAAAGTTAAGTGTCCCTTCAGGTCAAGAAAAATATTAATCTCAGAAAGCAATCATTAAAAAGGAAAGCTTGTTCTTCACAAAGGAGATTTTCCCGGTATGAACTATCTCAGAGGAAAACTGCTCTTTAGCCTGGCCCTAGAGAGGATTCCTTTACAGATCATCTGTACAAAAAAAACAACCAAACCCAAACCAAAAAACCCCACCCACCAACATTTACAGAAATACAGGTTTCCCAAAAGTCTGCCCTTCTGTGACATGAACTTGCTACGCTAAATGATTTTGAGTTTTGTGATCATCGCAACATTTCACTTACAGGCAGGACATTAATATTGCTATGTATTTCTTTAGGGTTTTTTTAACCATCTCCACCATCCTTGGTACTTGTGGATTCCACACAGCTGACAGTTAAGCAGCAATACCAACACTCTGCTATACAGCCCAATGCTATTTGCTCTAAGCTGGCACATAATTGCAAATTACCTGTCTCCAGCCCAAGGAGTTACACTACAAGCTCTACCATGAGTGGTCAAAAGCGGTGTTAGAAACTCTTAGTAGCACCCTTACAGAAGAGGTATGTATGCTGTATGTCATAGTGCCTGCATTTCTACAGCAAGAAAAGCTACTGGTGTCATAGAATCATTGAATGGTTTGGGTTGGAAGGGACCTTAAAGATCATCAAATTCCAACCCCCCTGCCCTGGGCAGGGACACCTCCCACCAGACCGGGTTGCTCAAAGCCCCATCCAACCTGGCCTTGAACCCCTCCAGGGGTGGGGCAGCCACAGCTTCTCTGGGCAACCTGTTCCAGTGTCT
>JAOQGH010000003.1:17938544-17971172 GCA_025769975.1 Gallinago jamesoni | reverse complement strand
GCAGCCACAGCTTCTCTGGGCAACCTGTTCCAGTGTCTCACCACCCTCACAGCAAAGAATTTCTTTCTGGTGTCTAACCTAAATCTCCCCTTTTTCAATTTAAAACCGCTACCCCTTGCCTTGTCATGTACGTTATGCTCCATTCTGTGCAGAAACCAGGACACCCACGGGACATGGGCTTCTTGCCTTCCCTAAATAAATGAATGAAGTCCTGCTTTGGCCACGGAGCCAGCACCTACTCCCACTGGGCTGACGCTCCGCAGGGCACCCAGCCGGGCTGCGCCGCAGCCACCTCAGCGCGTCTCCACTGCACCAGGGCTTGCATCAAGTGCTGAAACAAAACAAGCCCTGCTTTGCAATCCAGGAGGGGGAAAAAAACAACCCCGTAAATCCCATGTGCCCACTGCAGGCTTTGTGGGGCTCGCACCACCTGCGGTGACACAGCCCGTGCCCAGCCGCACACAGCGGGCGCTTTGGTTAGCACTTCTGCACAGACACCCCGCAGCTCACTCGCTGCAGTAAAACAGAGAATAAACTGGAAAACAAGTCTCTCTTTTTTTTTTTTTTAAATTATAAAGGCAAAGTAAAACCAGCCTTTAAAAATACAGCATCTGAGCCAAATTTCTTGTGAACATATAAACTATATTAAGTTTTCTCTGCTCTACACATTAGCTACCTTACCAGCCAAATACACTGCCAACTTTGTGTTTATTAAATTAGCACAATGTTTTTTATTAAATTAATGTAATCATACTCCCAGATGCAGATTAAAACAGATGCTAGGTGCCACTGAATAATCACCACATCTGCCAAATTTCTAGAAACAGTGTTTCCTCAGTTAAAGGATTAAATCGTACCAACTTCCCCATTTACAATTATACAGCCCAGATCTGGCTCTTCAGCCCTTATCCTTATTATTTACTAATAACACAGTCCTTTCCCAGCAAATCTCAATTCACAGAGAAACTTGCTTCAAATCTTAATTTAGACTCCCACAATACACAGGCTGCGATAGCAGATCTGTTGCTTCCCCTGTTACTCACCGATGCCTCGGAAAAAAATCTAAAATCTCATGCTTCCCCTAATGCTCATCTCAACACACACACACAAATATATTCAAAATACACGCAGCTCTCTGGTTCAAATTCCTCTCCCAGCAGTGAGATACTTGAGATAGCAAAAGTTCACATGCAAATTACTCACCTTCTGATAGATCTAATAGCATTTTAAGGAAAGACTTCACTAACCCTTTTTCCAGGAAGCTGAAGGCAGCAAAACAGCAATTCAGAATTCAAAAACAAGATGCAAACCTATTTCCAAAGCCTCCAAAGCTGCTAACACCCCACTAGACACGCAGCAGCACAGCCACCTCCGCGATCCTGGGTTTTCTTACTCGATAAGGTCATTAACTACATTTGAATAAACAAAGATCAAGCAAAGCATTAAACGTATTGCAACTCCCACCTATTAAAACTAAAGCTACTTTACAGAATTATAACCCAGTTTCAATACTACAACTGAAGAAGGAGGGGCAGAAAGAAAACAGCATTCTGAATTGAAAATGGGAGTTCTCCTGCTTCACACATTGGAAGAAAAACTTTTTACTTCCAACACAAACTTATTTTCAACTCACAGGACAGAGCACAAAAAAGTTCTTTGACAGCCAGGGCTCTGCAATCCCCGTTTTATGCGGTCTAGAAAGAAATTAAACCCTCTAAGACTGGGAAGACTTTTCACATGTAGCCCTAAATTAACTACCAGGCTCCAACTTGCAAAGAGAACATGTGAATGAATGTCTCAGTGTAGTCTACCATGGAGCAAATTATAATACCAGTTTGTTCCATGAAACCTTTTCTCTAATAGTAAATCTGAAAACGAAGCAGTAATACACTTCTTGATACTGCTGCCTACCATCCAGGCAGAGAGGAGCAGTTTTCCCTAAAGATGGCAGAATCTTTGCCACTTTGAAGGAATGGTTGAAAAACAACAGCTTTAGTTTGCAAATCAAGCCAAAGAAAGAATTAGTCATTTTTGCAAAGCGCTCAGAGATTTTCAAACACAAGGTAGCACCTATAACTCAACGACACTAATGGTAGCAATACCTTCAAATAAACTAGGGAAAAACTGAAATACCAGTTTCAGAACAGGCCTTTTTTAGTATTTTAGAAGCGTGGCTACCATGCATTTCTGTACGGAAAGGCACGTCGGAGAGAAAACAAAATGTACAAGCAGAGGGAGGAATGTGAACTGTCTCTGAGCTTTCAACTATTAACTAAGGGTTTTAGCAATGTGAAGAATGGAAGTTAATACAAACATCCTTGTAACGCACTAACCATCTTCTCTGCTCTAACACTGGAAACTGCTAATTTAACTACAGCAAACATTTACAGCAGTGCAGCAATGAGCCAAAAAACCATTTAGCATTCGCCCATTTTGCCTATTTAGCAATATACAGATAGTGACACGAGGGAGGTCTACAATTTTGAGCATTAGTATGTTAAAATGTATTGATGATTGATGTGAACACTGCCAATATCAGATTGAGTGACTTTTCTTCACACAATGTAGAAATATAACTGTCTGGAAAGGGAGTTTTCATTGCCTCTGAGGTTTGGTTACCACAAAGGCATCGGTGAGTCATTTTCTATAAAGCAGAAGATAAATAGGAAGTTGTTGCAAAGGAGAAGGTCTAACACAAGCATTTACACATGAATCTTAACTTGCCAAATAATCTATGATTGCATGACTTAATAATCTGTTTGGTATTTAGGCTTCACCCACTACCATCTGTAATCCCTAATAAAGGCAATGACAAGAATTGCAAGAACACTGTATATTTTTAAATTATTTTGATCAATAACTAAGTACAATTATTTTAGTACTTAGAGCACAGAAGCGTGTTACCTTCCTACTATCAGCTAATAGCAACTTACGGAAGGTTTTCACTTACACCATCTCTACTGTTCCTCATGTCTGTGTGGAGAGCAGGAAATAAGCTTCGGCCTCACCGAAGAGGGGACTGAACACACTGAAGCTGGTTTTGTACAGTTTTAGTTAAGAAACTTCTAAGTTTCCTGGACAAATGGATTTCTGTACGTCTCATTAAATAGACAGATTCTCCTACCACTGCCCCAGGAAACTGCCTTGCGCAGGAAAGCCACGATGAAGGCCAAGAGGAGAGGTTTCTAATATAATGGCTCACAACAGTTCTGAATACAAACCAGAATATTACTGGTGCATAAACAGAGAGCTTCTGATCTTCAGAGAAATGCTCTTACTTTCAGACTCTTCAGTCACACAATTTTTTATAATTTTGTTTTAAAGAGTTAACTTTTCATGAAGGAGACCAAAATAACAAGTCTATATGATGTTTTTTTGCCATTGCAGAGATAAAAAGGCAACTCTGAGATGTCATGTACTGCATATCACATTCTATTTTTAGTAGCTTTTTTAATAACTGCTACACAGATTGGACATAGGGTACAAAAAAGTACGGTACCTTCACAATTCATTTGTTCTATGAGAGCAGAACTATGTTCCCTGTATATATCTGGGGGGAAAAAAACCCAGTGATGCTATAAAACTTACTACTTACTCTTTCCACTTATTATTTACAAACACATAGTATTAAACCACGTAAGACCAACAGGCTAACATGAGAGACCAATTCAATTCCCAAGAAATAATGGTTTCGTGACTTCTAGTACGGGAAAGTTCTAGCCACTAGCTAAGCAAGTTGTGAGGTTTACATCATTTGTGAAAGTATCCAACAGATACGCATATCCTTGCCAAAATACTCGTTTTTATTACTGTACTGAGAGCTTCCCCCCTTAGATAACTATCTTCTCTTACCTCCTAGTTTCTTCTCCAAATATCCAAATAGCGTGTGTAAATTTCTGACATACACAGATTGTTCACTTTTTAAACTGCTATGGCAGAACGTTGATTAGATTTGCATTTTAACACTTAACCTTTCACTTATCATTACATCTTTTCTATCACATCAAAACACAAAGATAGACATATTAAAGACCCAAAAGTGGCTAAACACAACAGCAATACAGGGCACAAAGGCATTTAGAAACATTTAGGTTAGAAATGAACAAATGCAATCATGATTCCACATAACAAAAAACCTTACAAAACAAATTAATAAAAAACAGAAAATGCTACTTAGTACACCAGATGATTTGGGGTTTTGTGAGCTACATTTGTGTTCCACAAAAGGAATGTGGAAAAAAAGTTTTATTTTTACATAACTGACTGAAAATAAACAGTTGACATTACCTGTATCTTCCAAAAAATACTGCACAGCCATCAGCACCTTCCCCTGAGGTTGCAGGTCAAGCTACGGAAAGAAAGATACCAACAGTGAAGTATGTGGTTGACTGAAACTCTCAGGAATTTAAACAGCTCCTTTTAGGGTATCAAAGTATAATATTTGATAGCTACTGGATCACAACCCTCTTCCATATCTCACTGCTGCAGCTGAACCAGGGGCTTTTATTCTATTGCTTTTGCTAGTGTGCTGCGCTGCTTTGATGTCCACCCAAAAGTTCAGCACAGTCAAAGGTCACATTGTTTTTGCATGTCCCTTTCCCGTTTCTGCAGAGAAGTTTGTTGACTTCTTTTTCTACTATTAGTAAACTCAATTTGCACAGGAACTCAGTTTTAAAAGAAATAATCTATACAATCCTTTATATGTTTATTGAGAGTACAAACCATAGAGATATCAAATACTGTTCTCTGTAATCAGAAAAAGTGGTATCATCAGAATTTATTTTACTTTCCCCCCCTCAAACCATTACATGCGGCTTCTGTGGCAAATTCTACAGACCAGCAAAAACAAATGCCTTTTAAGCCAATAACTGAGGTCAGTTCCTGTGCTCAGAAAGGAGCTGCTAATTCTTAAATTGCTACCTTCATGAAACCTAAGAAGCAATTAAGCATGAAAGAGTCTGATTCATTCTTCACTTCAGCACAGAGCAAAGTAGCCCTGGATTAACAGTAAATACAACTTGGGAGGAAAAAAAACCCAAACCCACCACAATTATATTAGATATACCCGTGAACATACCCCCAACAAATCCCATTATCCTACTGGGATGATGACTATATTTTCATCTTTAAGGCAGTGTCTGACACTCAAAACATTTGCCCAGCAAATTTTACAGAAGGCAAAAATGTTAGTCAGAGCTAATTCTGACAAGCTGCCTCTCCATACACAAAAAGAACATTCTAGCCTATGGTAGGTGACCTAAGGTCTCTCTGCTGGGCATGATGGTCTGTCCAAGTCACGACTGAGGTCGTACAGAGGAAGTTTAATGCTGGTGACATCTATGTGGTATCTGTTCTATGGATAATAAGCAGAGGGCTTCAGACCATTGAATCAGCTAAAACTCATCATTACTAGTTTTAACTACTCTTCCAAATAATTGCTTGTCTCAGAATTCAAGTTAAGGTGTGGGGAAAAAGTGTATGATTTCAGAATGTTGCAGGTGAATACAAACCAGGGAGATCCTACTGACCTAGCAAAATCCCTAAGCCCCTTCAATATTAAGCATCCATTTAAGAAAGGTTTTTTCCGAGACCTTTTAGGTGAGATAGTTAGATTTGCACAAACTCAGCAAAATCCTGCTATTTACAGAAAAAAAAAAAAAAATGGACTTGAGAGAAAATAGGAGGTTTGTGTTTTTGTTTTTTTTTAAAAAAAAAAGAATTCCCACACTAAGCTAAGGAACTGGATACTCTCTCCTCTTCATATCCAGCGTTCAGGAAAAGCGTTCATATATCCAGAGAAGTGTTTGTGCATCCATCCCCTACCAAGGAAGGAGCAGCATTGCTATTTGAGTTAGAAACGAGATGCTTATCAAATTGGATGTAACCAGGGATCTGTTACTCCCTGCTCACCCTGCTTTAGCCCACCCAATGATGAAAAGTCTCCTGCAGGGTTCGTCTTCCAGGCAGGTTCAGCAACACTCCAGTCCAGAAGGCTTTGAGCACAAGACTGGGGGTGAGATTTTAAGGAGACCTGCTCACATTCAGCAATATTTCCTTAGCAATAACTGATCTCCAAATACAGAGATGGCCAGTTCCTGTATTAGCAAATACATGTCTGGGCAGGCTACCCAAGTACAGCTTTATATACATCTGGATACTGGGCAAAGCTATTTCTAGCTAGACAGCTCTCACCCAAATGATAGGATATCCTGATATTCCTCTCTGAATCTTATTGCTGCATTTGGACAAAAGTTTAATATTCGGGACGCTAATTAGAGTTGCTTCAAGACAATAATGCCTCATCACATTCTTACAATCCTTTATGTTGGACCAGTATCTTAGCAACTTCAGTTGGGTCTGAAAGTTGAAAAAGAAGCTGGAGGATAGGTTTTTACAAAGATGACATCATTAAACCCTTAACTAATTGAAAATTCTTTGCAACACGTCACCTAAATCAGTGAAACAACATCTGCAACATTTCAGAAAACAGGGGTCAGGGTTTTGACCCTCTGTTCCTCTGTCACTTTCCCTTCTCTTTAGGTGTACAAAATAAAAAACACGTTATATTTTTAAATTTTCTGCTTATTTGTAGTTTGCAGTGCTAATTGAAGTCCATTCCATACAATTATTTAAAGGTTGTTTGGGTTTATGCAGTTTGCCTAACTACTGGCATTTAGAGTAAAAGTATATTACTAAATTTAAAACTACATTACATCCTAATGTTACCTCCCCTGTTACACTTCTGAGACAGATACTCAGAATTGCACTCAGTATGATACAGGAACACATAACACTTGGCAAGATGACATACTCCTTGACTTCAGGTACAAAGAATTGTTTGGGACACCGGGCAAGAAAAGATATCAGGATAATAAAAATGGGGATTAAAGGATCCCCACTACAGCAGCATCAAGTTAACTAAAATTTACTAAAAATAAATAAATAAAATTAGAAATTCTAAGTGGAAATGCCTTGGAATAAGCTTCACCTTTCTTTATCTCTGGATGAATTACAATGATCAGATCCAATTTAAATGTCTGCTATTTGCTAAAAACTGCTAGGCTTTATAAAATAGGCACTCGATGTGATACAGGCCATTATTTCAAACACTAATGCCATGGATTTCATTGTTAATTTCTTGAACTTTGATTATACGTTATCTGCTTCAAAATTGCTGCTAAAGTAACTGCCTTACAAGCCCTGCCACACATTCCAAAGGGATCGAACACTTGCAGTTTAAAAGGCATAAGGCACCCGTTCAGCTTGGAAGAAAATATAACCAGGTCAGCAAGTTTAAGGAATTAATCTTGTTCCTTACCCAGAATTCTGCTTTGCCGTTGCCCTTCTTGCATCGCTCCGCCAGGACTGTCACACCTACAGTCACTTCAGACAATGGCTCTTCTGCTGCTTTCATGAGCACAATCTGAATCACCCGTCCTTCGTAAATGTGGGCATCAAACGTTGATTTCCATTCTGGATACATGGTGGGTTTCTTTTGAACTAGAGTTTTTCCTCTCTCTGAAAGCCACAACAACAAAAAAGAGGACAGAAACTGTAAAATCAAATAACATGGCTCTAGTACTTACCAGAATAAAACGAAACAGAGAATCGTTGTACTGAAACCAAAACCAGACTTACACCTTGTTGTAGTGTGGCTGGGACAAAGTTTAAATATGCAGTTCAAACACTCGTGACTTGGAAGGCAAAGCTCACCCTGAAACAGGGCATGCAAAGGCAGTGAAGGTGTTAACGTGCAGCCAGAGAGGCCAGGAGAGACAAATCCCATTCTGGAATCCAGAAGCTGGTTTAGTCAGTCAACTTGACAGGGAGTATTTGCATGGCTGCTTTCTGGTATCAATCTCCATGGCGTGTCACCTAATCATGAAAACCTGCTGCTATAAGATAAATTAAGATATGTCTTACACTGACCTAGTTTAAATTGGAACCGGTGGCTGAGAGATGAAAAGCTCCACATTTCATTAATCTGCTTCCAAGTTATCCCAACATTTCACTTCTATTCATAAGTCACTCTCCTTGGCACTGTACTCAATCTCTGCCACAATTGCTGTATTTTAAAGCATATTACGAGGCCTTATCTGTCCTCTCTAGCACATGCATGTAGTTAAAGAATAAAGGCTGAAGGGACCTCAAAAAAATTTTAACTTTTTTGTAACGTTTAGCCATCCTCCCATAAGTGTCTCTGCAGACTCCTTCCTTAGGAGTTTTACAGTGCCTCACTAGTTGTACTAGATGGATTTATTTTTTTTTAATACACAGCTTCAGTCTCTCTCGCCACCAGTTGAGCTAATTTCTTCCTGTCCTTAACTCAGGCACAGAGAACAGCTATAACAAGCTTTAGCATATTTCTAGATCGGGGTGTCTTATCAATGCATCCAAAATGATACTGCCTCCTAAGCAACCACATCAGCTCTTCACGGTGACTCTGGCACAGATGCCACCTCCACAGTTTTTTTTCCTGTGATTTGCTGCGGAGCAAATTATTCCCCATTTGGGCTCAGGTAACCGAATATAATTTTGTACATTCTGCACAATTTCTGCTATTTATCAAGATCATTTGCTGCAATAAAAGTGCTTTCTAAGTGCCTCTCCAGCTCTGAATGATCCAATTTTTCCCTTAAGTGTGTCATCTGTTCTTATGACAGCAAGGCAATAGCAAAGGAGATTAAATAGTTGGACCCTTCCCCAGGAAGCTGCAGTGTGGTCTGTCACTTAAAACTAACAATAGAATTTATATTCACTTCAACAAAGGAAGAATTATATACGTATTATTTTAAAATCTTCCTGGAAACTCAAGGCAAAGTTTGCGTTCATTCATTGCTAACTTGCTCGATGCACTCCACTTAATTGTGCTGAGCCATCCAAAGCAGAGCAGCAAACAGCGTCCTTGTACTTCTTTATTAGGGAATGCCTGCCAACAACAGCATTACGAGCCACAGCTTTGACAGGCAGACCTAAGCCTGCTTGCCAAAGGGCTCTCTGAAATGCTCAGAAACAGCCACCCGAGGACCTCCTCCACTTTGACCCAATCTTCAGCATTCCTCCTGTACCCAGTGAAAAGCTTTTATCTCGAATTTGGGGAATGTTTGTTAATCCATTTGCAGGACTCTCCTTTTCCCATGTGCCAATTACTGTCTTCTGCTTTGATCAGTTACCCTATACCTTTTTATCCTATGTAAAACTGAAAGAAGTCATCCAAAGCACTGGCAACAACTTCCAGCCTGGCTAGGCTGCTTTTGTAATTAAAATCATACTAATCAAGATTTGTCATGGATCACACTACCTGCCTGCAAATGAAGTGTCAGCAAAGAAGAGCCTTTAAGAAGAGCACTATTTTTACCCCCTTGTGGTCAGGCCTCCCTGGTCTCTGCTGACACTACTGGCTTCACATTGTGCGTGTTTGCAAATTGGCTCAATGCCCAATCATTAGGCAAATTATTTTCTTTTTTTCTATACAATAAGCTTTTCCTTTATCATAGTTCAGCATGCAAATCCAACAAAAGTTATTCCAGATCTTGTCAAACTGATAATGGGAGCATCAGTTTCCCTTCCCAATAACCCCGATCAGTTACTGTTCCAAGGTTCACTGCACTCTCCTCCCCTCTTTTTCAGTACTTCAAAGCAAAGAGGAGAAATTATGGGACAATTCTACTTTTGAAAAGGAGATAGCTGAAAAAAGAGTGGATTTATTTAGACCGCTTCCACCTCTCCACACATTCAGGCAGCTGCAACACTTTCAAGACCTTTTTTTCAAAGGTTCTCCCACCAGACTAGGAAACTGCTTCTTTGGAGCTTAACACATTTCCTTGATGACAACATTTTCTGGAAGGGGCAGTGCACCTCCTGTTTGAAGTCTAAATGCAGCTTTTACCTCACAAATAAAGGGGAAGCCCAATCATATTGTGATGAAGAAGAAAATTCACCCTTTCCTGCATTATTTGAAGTTTAGTGAAGCCCTAGAGCCATAAATGCAGGATAGATGTCTGCGGTCTAACCCAGCACAGCAATTCCCTCTCATCCTCTTTGGCTGCAGTGATGCATTCTGGCTAAATGTCACAAAATATTCTAAACCTTTGGACCAGTTTCTATAAAGAAGCGGTCTTTGAAGGCTGAGGGCTTGCTGAACAGGGAGGTGCTAACAAGACCTTGGGTTCAAGTCATTCCAAACAAATAATTCTGCCAAAGTGCCGGAGTTACTACAACAACAACAAACTACACTTCTCATTGATAGCCATCCTCCAAGTCAGTAAAGATCATTTACTACGCTACATTTGAGGATGGTTCTCTCAAACCTGCTGCAGTTCAGAACCCTCTTCATGGTTCTCCACCACTCCCTGCCCTGCAGAGCCTCTGCAAATGCAGTTTGTCACCCGTTAAATAAAGCATTCTTCTCTCTGGTTCCACATTTGCAAACCTTTGTCCTGCAAAATTCATAACTCACCTTAACCTATGCAGAAGTGACATATTCACCACATATTTTGTGAATAGTTGTGTGTTGGTGGTGAAGGAAGAAACTAGAGATCTTGGACTTTACCCTACCAAGTACTGAGCGCAAAGTACAAGAAAGCACTAATAAAGAAATCTTGTTTTAAGGTGTGGATAGAGAAAAAAGTCACTTGTTATTCCTCCCACTCTGAAAGAAAAGCTCACGTTGAAGTGCTTGGCATGACAGGAACAGCAGGACTCATTACCATTCATAGCCTAAGAGGGATTGCAGTATTTCTCAAAAACTTATTCATATTCAGAAAAGCATCACCATTTGTAACCTCACCTGTAGTCAATGCCTCCTTCATCTTGATAGCACAGAAAGGCTGTAGTTGTTCCCCTTGATTCTGCACAGGTCCCAGCTCAAAAGAGTTGAAAGATATCCGTAAGAAGGGGGCCATTGCTCACAATGATACACGGCCTAAGCGAAAAGAAGTAAATAAAAATCAGAGGTTAAAAGACCTGGTCTGAGACTTGTAAGAAAGCAACACAGGTTTCTCAGCAGCCATCACAGCTGATAGAGCCCATCCCCTAAAGTCTGCAAGTCTTGAATGGGGCTTTGAGACCATGAGCCTGAAATAAAGCTGGTACGTACTGAAACAAGCAAAATGGAATGTGTACAGTCAAAGACTGAATTTAAGACACACTTTTGACCATAGCCTGTTACAAGTAGCAGTTACACCTTTGACTTAGACCTTGTTCAATTTTTAAACAGAGACCCTATTTGTTAACATACAACTATATAAATGTTCTTACCAAATAAGTAGTTCAGAAACTAACAGACAGATTGTTTGGGTTTTTTTTAAAACATTTCCCCCACACACACACACCTGGAATGAAGGGTGGGTTGGGGGAAAAAATGGAGGAAGAAGAGTTTTGTCTGTTCCACACGTTCCTTTCCCAGTCTCTCTCTAAATACACGGAGGGGGAACTCAGAGGAAAATAAATCATCTAAGGCTCACATTATTCTGTTGCTTTTTAGGCACAGGTTATTTTCTTTTTTAATTGCTACACAGCCTCAAAAATTCCCAGACAGAGTTTTAGGCACCTCAATAGGCAATCAAATGACAAAAGGAACATGGAACACCTTAGGTTAGTTTTATTTTTAAAGATTATCTGAGAAATTACTGAACCTACATACAATTTCTGGACACTGCAGCACAAACTACTCCCAGATGTACAGTAAGGGTAACGCATCCTTAAGCACGACCAAATAATTGCACCGCATACGAGCGCCTGATCAACATTAACCACCTAAATAATTAGTTCACACACGAGTTCACACTTACTTTCCTACTTGGATACACACACAGACACTTCTGAAACCTGGATGTCTCACTGGATAAGTGCACATTTTGTTTTTCATACTCAACGTGGAAAACAATGAGCATTCCAAATACCATCATCAAATTGAAACAAGTATAATATCACTTGACATCTCTTCAAGGAATGGTTTTGGGTGGCACTGGCTAATCTGAGGAAGCATCCCAGAGCTAATGATCAAAACGTGAGCCTCTGCACCTGCACACACCAGGCAAAGGGAAGGGGTAGGAAGAGCTCCAGCACTACAGTGTCACCTGGATTAAACTGGCAGGAATTACAAGAATCCAAACCACTTGTAAGTTCAAAGTCAGCAAACTGATGTCTCACTACAGCCTCAAGAGCTCCTGAACTTACAGATTTCAGTTCACAATTCACAGCCCCTTCAGCAATGGAATTAGCCCCGTAGCTTGTATGTCAGTATAGTTTTGTGAAGCAAAAATTGCTCTTTCAAAGGGTAAGAGAAAACAGCGATCCAATAGCAAGGGAATGCTAGTATGATCAGAGTATGAGGGATGCAGAGTGGAGAGATTAGGAGAAAAAAGTTAACAAAATAACAGGAAGAGATGATATAAAAAAAAGAAATAAAGAATTGAAACTGGGAAACTAGGCTGAGCTGGCCTTTTGACTGTAGATTGTTAACCACCTTGGTCAAGCAGCACTAGGAAGAACAGTTCAAACAATCCTGCACATGCTTGCTTTTTTTTTTTTCTTTTATTGTAAAGACATTGACCTGAGATGCAATTAACTTTTCTTTTGTATCTCTTAAGGCCCAGAACAGTCATTTAGATAAAATACTGTGAAATCAGAATCTTTGCAGCAAGACAGCCTATAGCTCCTGACACCATGAGTTGCACATCACACAGTCTCTCTATGTGGAGACCACTCTCAATAAAAGGGAAAATTTTATCACTCTGTAACATTTATGGAGCTAGTTTTTATTAACTGTTTCCCTACTTTCTTTTCTGTAGAGTAAGACAAAGTTAGAAAGCAAGTTTAGTATTACTTGGCACCACAGCTTATCCCACTGAAGAACTGAAAGCAATGACTATAATTCACATCCACACAGATGGTCATCCAGACTTGCCATAAAATAACAAACCTTCCCCACTAATCCACTGGTTATTGCAGCTTGGAGCACCATTTGATGAGACAAAGAAAGAAAAATAGACAACTTTTGTGAAAATTAACAAATACCATCTGATACCTCACTTTCACAAATGCAATGTAAACACAAGGCTCATCAAGAGTTTTAATGAGGAACACATGTTAGCTGCTCCAGAGACCTTGTGCTCACTACATTTGGAACTACCCTCCAGTGACTGGCTACATGGCTTGCCAACAGCACATCACATACAGTTACTACTCAATATGGATGTAAAAGAAAGCAGATTTCATCATCATCCACCTCCGGGGAAACAGCTTGAAGACCCAATTAGGCCATAGGTAGGAACAGGCCGGGTAGGTCAGCACGGAGCTCCCACTGGAAAGTTTATTTGACAGAATGACAGGATTGCAGGATAATTTTGGCTGGAAGGGACAGCCCAGCTCGAAGTCACAATTTCCAGTAAGTCTAGGACTACACTAACAAAAAATTGGAAAGCATTGACAAAGCTAAACTAACAATTGCACGATTTAACTCAGACCATCTGACTCAAGCCAATGTTAGTCCTGAAACAGAATACAAGGCTTTGACATTTACTTCTTTAACTCCCAATTAACAGATGTAATAGAAATAGGTACAACACATATGTATTTTGCATCATCCCACAATCTTCCTCATTTCTCATAGTCAGATCATTTGAAAGTCACATTTTCAGCTCTGCTTCTTGGTTTTGAATAAGGTTATTTCTTTTTGTTTCATTGTGCCTGGCTTCAGTGAAATCTCAGATGGTCACTTGGAAATACTACACACAGGCAATTTAGCAGTTAGGAGAAAACACCAATATCCTAGAACTTCTGATGATGTTCAAATGCACTCAGTCCAAGGTCACTGTGAAACTAGAAGATACCTTTTTGTTTTTCCATTTAACAACAACTTAAAAAAGAAATACCATCAAGAGTTGTTTATTTTCACATAACTATCTGTTCCTGCCAAGTTTTTCTACCAGTACACGTTACACATTTTTTTCCACAAAAGTAGAGATTTTAAGTGGCTTTATGCAAAATCTCACTATATGTGATAGATTACACTGTGATGCAGGGAGGTTAAGTGAGAAAGAAGGATTAAATTTGTTCCTCAGGTACATTTTCCAATCCTTGTCTCTGCTAAGATAGTGCAGTGAGATAGCTGACAATACAGCTGATCAGCTGTACTGCTGTAAACAAACCCATACCCCACTCTATCTGGTTTTGGCAGTGAAACGGATTCATTTTAATTCAGCAAAGTTTTCCAAAATCCTGCTGAAAACACTCATCCAAAGTTTTGTCACATTTGAAAAGCAAAAACATGGAAAGCAATACATATGTTTTGCTTGTTGCATTCTAGACAAGAGTCCCTCTCTAGTCTCCATGACTATTTCAGAAGTGACAGAACAAGCATTGACTTTAGTTTTAAGAGCTGTATCTGCCACGAACTGGAACTGCTATAAAACACCAGCTATGAATTGAAGGAGATTTTACAATCTACTCATGCAATCTTCATTGCTGCTATGAAGTATTAAAGCCAAACTGTTTTCCCTAAAGGGTGTGATTTTATCCAAACCAAATGGTGGAAAAACTGAGACGTGAACTCCAAAAATACTGCAAGTCTAAATTACAGGTTCGATATCTCAAGCAGTTTCAAAGTCATGTGCAATCTGAAAAACAGCTAGGGGCTAGGGAAAAAAATCTGCCAGTAACATTGTTCTATATGAAGTACACAGTGATTGGGAGCACACCATGGGATGCTGCCCAGCACAACATTCATTTTATCAAGGATCCCCAATCTGCCCTCTTTCAAGCTAAAACCACATTCTGCTCTGTCTGGGATAGATTCTGCAAAATCCATGGTAACTTCCAAGAAGCTTTAAAATTGAGAGCTTTTGATTCTCTAATATGGAAAGAAAATCAACCATGTTAGCATCAACTATAATACGCACGGAGCAAGAAGGAGAAAACGTTAAAACATCAGTGTCAACATCTGCTGGATCAAATATTTAGTTTTCACATGGATGTGTTTGTAGCACGCACTTGCAGTAAAATCTTCAAAATAAATCGAAATCTTACATGTTCCAAGGAGAATTTTCACAATATTTGCTAGCACAAAATTCACGTTAGATCAAAAATCTTCTCCAGGCAGGGACAAAGGATAAATTCTGTAGTTCCTCTCCTTCCAACAGCGCACAGCAGCTATCAGAGACTTGCACTCTAACGTGTTGGGGTTCCTCTGCTGCTGTAATTCTGCCTGGTTAGAAACAGTGAGGACAAGCCACCTCTAACACAACCCAGAACCAAAGCCGCGGTTGTGACTTTTACACAAAACGAGAAGTAACATCAAAGCAATGGGTCATCTGGAGGAAACGCTGCCACGGGCCAACCACAGGGAGAGAATAAAAAACGAATGGGCCCAAACAGAGCACAGACTGTTCCATCACTGATACGGGACTATTTACCCAAGAGAAATACAAATGAGAAAACTCCCCTGCTGATTTCCCTGTAGTATTCTGTAAAACAATCTGCAAACAGACATAAAGCTGCACATGCAGGTCATGGCTTTTCCACAATGTCTCACAGAAACACTCTGGACGGCATGAAATGAGAGCTTTCTACTTTGCTCCTTGCTGAGGTTACTTCCAAGGCCACGCAAACGCCCTGAAGAACACCAACTCTGTCAGCCCGCACCACCCATAGCTGACCCGTTGGTGTTCTTCCCTGAAAAGATGTAGCTGTAACTTTTTCAGATGAAAAAATATAGATTATTTCCAACTTGCGAGTATCTTTTTTCAACACGTGTGTTTCCTGTCCTCCATTCTGACAATGGACAAGGCTTTCAAGAAAGACAGCCACAAACTATTGTCCAACTTTCAAAAACATGAAGAAGGACCTCCTTCCTCTTTTGTACAGCCTACAAAAGCGATTATGCTACTTTCATGGCAATAATACTTGAAAGTAGAGGTGCTGGAGGTGCGATTAGCATCCTTCACACGTGCACACCATTAATGTGCACATGATGGGTTTTTTGTTCCCAGGTGTGTTGCTTTATGCTTACATTACAGGAAAACTCACACAAAGCAGGCAGGTTGGCTATGGTTCTTGAAGAACTCACTTCACAGGTGTTCTTTCAGCTGACGATCAAAATAATCCCATCTACAAGACAGAAGAAACAATACCTTTGCTGCTAACCACTGTCTACATTGCACGCCTACAATTAAATCTACAGATAATTTTAGCAGGTTCTGTTGCAAGCCCTGGCCTCTGTTTTGATGCTCTGTGGGAAGAAGTCAGTCTAAAACTGAAGTCAGTTTAGAACAGGCTTATTGTATTGGCTGTTATCAACCTTGACAAGAGACACTGTGCCATTCTTTATCAGCTGGACTTCCCTGAGGGCCACTGCTACCCAGCTAAAGCTTGAAAAACATAACCACACCAAAATCCCTACACATCATGATGCCGAACGCTCAGAGGTGCCACACATGGTGAAAAACATTATCTGCAGGTGCTGCTTTGAAAGCTTGAAATCCACCAAGGGTTTGAAAAGTGTTCTCCAAGAACAAGGGCTAAACTGCCTCTCCATCAGCATCACTCTTGCTTTTATTTAGGTTTATCCATTTGTCATTTAGGTTTAGCCATTAGGGTGCAACTATTTCCAATGAAAGGTTTCATTTCCTCCAGTTATTAATTTGATTCATCTGTCTATGGAATCCAAGAATGATAATTAGAAACGGGAAGCTTCTCAGCAATCATTTTGATAAACTATTTTATGGAGAAGATTTTTAAACACAAAATAAAAATAAACCTTAAAATTTGAACTGTAGGACTATACAATTTTCATATTTTACTTATGAAAGCAAAATATATCCATTAGGTAATATTTAAGAAAATAAAGTTATGTTCAGATAGTCAAGCATGAGAAGAGCATCTTTAAAACAGCCCAAGAGCTCAATCACCTGCAGTTTCTGCAGTAATATTTCTAAAACTCTGTATCTTCATAAAATGTTTTTAAATAATCACACAACAGGACTATGAAACGTGAGAAAAGATGACAAGAAATTTAACATCACAATTCAATTTACTTGCTGTTAAATGTATTGCCAAATGAAATTTTTTTTCTGGTTCATAACTTCAAAATGACAAATCTGTATAATAAATTCTAGTATAAATTCTAGTGTAAATTTTATACATTCTGGGGCTTGCTTTGTTGTTTTTTGTTTTTTGTTTTTTGTTTTTTTTTTAAATAGCACATATAGAATGGTTCATGGAGTCCTACAAACCAAGACTGGAAAAAAATGTAGTTACCATTTTCTTCTTCCCCTCCGCCCCCAGTATTTTCTTTCAGATACTTCTGCTTTTGTTGGGTTAGGACAAGGCTAGAAACAGAAACAATGACATAATAAAATCTGTCACTGTTTGTGTTGCAATAGTCTGGAGAAAATCCATCTAGATAAGCCATGGCAAGAGATGTTCCTTGGCTTCATCCCACTCGGCCAGAAGCACAGATAATTCCGAGTTTCCACGCCTTTTCTGCATGCTCAGCAGTCCCAAAACTGCCTAAATTTATGGCTGCCATATAAATTGTTGATATTTCCCCAACGCTCTCCCGGCCAAAAATAAAAAAAAATTACTGATACTTTCCCCTATCATTATTGTGAGAAACTTTTCAAAATATAAGCATCAGAAACCTTTTTCTAAACCGGCCAACTCTTTCAATCTTGGCAGCGCAAACTCCTGGGAAGCTTGGGGGGAATTCCGGTAACGGGCAAGCAACAGCTAAAGCAGACCTGATTGTATGGGGTTTTTTTTGGAAGACATGCAGCCCAATTTAATTGAGCATAGGACAGATACCGTATGATTCTCCGTAGCAACAGCCGACTGTTCGTAAAGCAGTTTCCAGTGTGTTTAGTAAGACAGATCTGGGCTAAAAGATCTAAAAGATGGGCAAGTGGAGGGAATTTTGGAGTCCGCAGCAGACAGCGGGACAGGCTGCTACGCAGCATATGCTGCAAGATAAAAAAAGCACTTTACACTGAATGTCCTTTTTTGGAAAGGGAAAAAGAACATTTGGAGCAACAAATTTGACTTTTTTGATATTCCACAACTACTACTTAGAGGGGGGGGGGGAAGCACTGTCAGCTGCTTTTTCTTTAGAAGTGCATAAGAAATAGCCATTGAAACACTTTTTTTTTCAAAAACAACTCCCGAGTTCTCCTTCCTCTTTGAATGCTCAGAACTGAACAGTAGATGAAAGCACTGCAGGCACGCTGGTTTTCCCCATTACCAAAATCAAGCCTGAAAGACAAGTGCAAACGAGTCCTTTTCATTAATTTCAAACCCAAACATTAGGCATTAAAAGCACGTGGGAGAAGAAACGCGGCCTGAAGCCCAAAGATCTGCATTATTTCCGATAGCACAAGCTGGTACCATTTGACAAGCAGCAACTGCAACAACATGGAAGGATTAATGGATCTGGCTGGCGACCCGCATCCTTCTGAAGCTCTAGGTGAGCGAGCGATTCATTAATATCAAATCACATTACCAAATGGGAGCACGTCCAAAATATTAAGACAGGAGGCAATCCATGCTTTTTCTCTGTGCATGCAGGATTTAGGACTAATTAGGAAACTTTTTTTTTTTTTTGACATGGGGAGTAAGTAGATAGCTTCATTTCCTGCAATTAAATAACACCATCTCCTCCATGCCAGAGGAAAATAAACTATTAGGTGGAAGGGATGTAGCTGTACTGCTTCCCTATGGCAATACTCATAGAATCATATGGGGTTGGAAGGGACCTCTGGAGATCATCTAGTCCAACCCACCTGCCAGAGTGGGTCCACCTAGAGCAATTCGCTCAGGAACTTGTCCAGGCAGGTTTGGAATGTCTCCAGAGAAGGAGACTCCACTACTTCTCTGGGCAGCCTGTTCCAATGCTCTACCACTCTCACATTAAAGAGGTTCCTCATGTTTAGGTGGAACTTCTTATACTCAAGTTTGTGCCCATTTCCTCTTGTCCTGTCACTGGGCACCACTGAGAAAAGACCAGCCCCGTCCTCCTGACACCCTCCCTTGAAGTATTTGTAAGCCTTGATCAGATCGCCCCTAAGTCTTCTCTTCTCAAGACTAAAAAGACCCGAGTCCCTCAGCCTTTCCTCATAGGAGAGATGCTACAGGCCCTTAATCATCTTTGTGGCCTTTTGCTGTCCCCTCTCCAGCAGTTCCCTGTCCTTCCTGAACTGGGCAGCCCAGAACTGGACACAGTGCTCCAGATGGGGCCTCCCCAGGGCAGAGCAGAGGGGCAGGATGACATCCCTCAACCTGCTGGCCAGGGATGCTGTTGGCCTCCTTGCCCACAAGGGCACATTGCTGGCTCATAGTCATCCTGTTGTCCATCAGGACTCCCAGGTCTTTCTCCTCAGAGCTGCTCTCCAGCAGGTCAGCCCCCATCCTGTCCTGGTGCAGGGGGTTATTTCTCCCCAGGTGCAGCACCCTACACTTGCCCTTGTTAAATTTCATTAGGTTCCTCTCGGCCCATCTCTCCAGCCTGTCCAGGTCTCGCTGGATGGCGGCACAGCCTTCTGGGGTGTCAGCCACCCCTCCCAGTTTTGTGTCATCAGCAAACTTGCTGAGGATACACTCCCTGGACCCAAGCTCTACACCGGTGCTGGCTCCATGTTACCGACCGGAGCGCTGGCTGCCTGGGGCAAGTCCGAGCCCCTGCCTGGTTCCCGACTCCCACTTCCTCAGCAACGTTCAAGGAATTTGCCAGTATTTAGTCAGCACCGCTAAATTGCAAAACTGCACATCAAGTCTATCACGTGAATACGAGTTCTCCAAAGGAGAACTTGCCGATTCTGCAAGAGGGCTCGGAGGTATTTTTGGAACAAGCAGCACACTGCAAAAGCTGAGCTACCCGTGCAGCTCTCAGAAGCACCAAACCAAAGGGAAATAGGCAAAGAAAATCCGTTATTTTGTACAGTATCTGTTTAGGAATCACTGTAATCAAGCGGTCAGGGATCCAAAATCAGGCATATTCCATTAGCATCCTTTAATGGAGGAGTTACACACAGCGCCATCCTCACTCTTGCTGAGCATTTTGATCTAGGATTCAGTATAACATTCAAGATTTTCCTCTCTGATTTATTATTACGCACACAAAGCTTCTTATTTTCTGCACGTTTATAAGTTTCCTGGAAATTGAGCTATCTCTCCCAGAGGGAGTAAAATAAAATGCCAACAACATATTTTCAAGCCAAACAGAAAGCAACATGACAACACTTCGGCTAAACTTCTACAACCCAGTATACAGCACCTTTAGTTTCAAAATACTGGAACTGTGCGGGTTTTTACTTTCCACTGAAGAGGAAAAGCTCCTTCCCCTTAACACTGAAACAGCCAAACGTCATAAAGACAGTATGCCAGTTACAGTAAGAAAAAAAAAAGGAATTATTTAGGAAATTATTAGGGGAAAAAAGTTCTTATTTCAAATGTATGGGGTTAATACGCATACAAACAACAAAGAAGCAAAAAATGGGAATAGAGAAACTGGACATTCAACAGAAATACAAAACATGTCTTCTAAAACATTCCAATTAGAGAACAATTTTACTTTGCACTCTTGAAAACATTAGCAGATTATGCAGTCTAAGTGCCTCTCGCAGAGCACAAGCCTCCGAGGCAGAAATTTATACTGCCACCAGCACTCTGATCTAATCCTCCAAGCATCTGGAAAGCCAGAATATTCATTAGCTGAGAGAACTGTATCATCATTCATACGCTCTGGAAATCTGCTGCTCAGATAGCCTTGTCAGAGGAAATACAATTCAGTTCAAGGATGTGTGATTTTGATCAAGGCTTTTTAAAGTAAAAGCAGACAAGATCTGTGCACCAAAAAATTTTGCTTATTAACTGTGTATTGAGTTGTAGGAATAGATCCAACCCTTCCTCCTGAACGCATCCGGGGTTGGTTTGTTTGTTTGAGAAGCTGTTTTTTCCCTGAGGGCCAAAAACATACTTAGTCACTTCATCAGACCTTAGACAGCAAGAGGGCCTGAATCTGCCTCGCTGAGCATCACGCTCCTCCTCCTTCCTACTTCCTGATACCAAAAAGGCTAGATAGGAATCATCCTTTTATCCTGGGGGTTTGTTTCGGTTTCTTTCTTGATTACTTAGATTGTGAAGGCCAAAACCACAAAAGCAATACCAATAGCCAATAAAAGTCAACTTGATCAAGACTTTTTCTATGGTTTAATAAGTGAAAATAAACAGTGAAGCCACACGTGGATACATGAATCGCTACCTGCGAAAGCACCTCTCATTTTTGAAAGGGAGAGATTAAATAAGCACAACTGGGTGACACTGAGGGATGTACAGGATGATGCTAAATAATGAATGGCCACAGGAGAAATCAGAAATAAGCAAACATAACTGAAATTTATTTTTTAATTAAAAGCATTTACTCCTGCTGTAATTTAAAAGTTCAGGCTTAGTTTTCCAAAAACAGATAAGAAAATGTAGCTAAAAATTATTTTTAACTGTCCCCTCCCCTCTGAATCAATTTCTAGAGGAAATGAACATTTAAAGCTCTACAGTACACCTGGCATTGCCAAAAATACAGAAGACACACACAGCTCATTAACAGCAAGTTGAATTAGAGCACAAAGGGATCTCAAGAGAAATTTGGGTTATTTAATGGTAGCACAAAGTTTACAGTACAAGTTGTAATGTAAGCTCAGGGTGAGATGTACTATTTAATAGCATTTTTAATGCCTTCCTTTTTAATTCTCCAGATAACAAGTTAACAGCAAACATATTGTTTTACCTTTTCCTGAATTTTGTGGTTTTAACACATAAACTCCATACTCTGTGATCACACAGATGCTGTCTTCATCTAAACACTATGATACGTGTCTGCTAATAGCCATATGAAGTGATTTTAAGTAAATGAATAAAAACATATCATTTTACTACTCCTACCGGGGAAGAAAGCCTTTAAGCACTGACATGTCTGAGGCAGAACACCATAAACAAGAAAGAAAAAGCTGTGCAAAAGTTCCTAGAGCTTTAGATGGACCAAAATCTTGTTTGTAGAGGTAACCATGGCAGGACATGCTTAACTATTACGAGTTTGGAGAGAGTAAGAAGTCTGGGACCAGGCACTGCCAAGAACACCCTCTGGCCACCTTCTAGAAATGCTCTTCCTACTACTTTAAAGACCCAAGGTTCTGGAAGATGAGTGCAGATCAAATTGTTAGATGTGTATTGCCTGCCATATTTTTTTCCAGCTTCCACTCCAGTGTTCATCCTACTGAAAACTGGAGAATCCCTTAAAAATGAGATGTTTGTTTTGCATATGCAAAACACTACACACACAGAGAAATATAAAACAAATACCCAAGAACCTCACTTAACAGCACTGCAAGTCAGCATCTGTTTTATTACTTTATTGGGTTCATTGCACTAATAAACATAACGATCAACAAGACACAAACTTAATTACTTGTCTAAAAAAAATACTTTCAAGAAGAAAAGACATATGCAACTGACTTGCCAGAGTACCTGTAGATTACCCCAAAAATGTAACTGGACACAGACTCTTTGATTACAGCTGTGCTCTCATGTCCCAGTTGGCCCCACAGAATCAAGAGTATTCAATGATTTTCCTACAGACAAGCTTTCCTGGCTCATTATGGCCTATCATTTCCTCCAACACTAAATGGATAAATGAGTTTAAATCTTGGTGACTTTCCCTGCACCTTCCAATTATTTCTGACTTTTTGCTGCACATGTTCTTTTGCCATAGTAGTGCTTCTTTATGATAACTTTTACAGCAGTCTTCTGATAGAGAATCACAAACTGCTATCACCAAATAGTACCTGTACCATGTCACGGTTGGGAATCATATCATTAGGACACGTCATTTCTCTTAGATCATGAAGTTAAAAAGGCTGGTGTATGGCTGCTACTGGCACAGAAAAACTCACAAGGAAAAATAAACAGCTGTAAATCACGATGCTCCTAAGGCAACAGCACACGTGATGCACAGAATGCTCTTCCCAGTCCTTACAGGGCAATGGTACTTTTACCCGGGATGGGCAGATAAGGGACAGCAAGTGAGCGAAGCACATAGGATCCAAAATGCTCCTACTAGTTCCAAATGCAAGTGTTCCCACTTGCAATTAGAGAAGATCCCTTTCTTAACTATCAGCATGGAAAAAACTGCACGTCCCCAGGCAGCCGAGTGGGAAATTCTCTTTCCACATGGTGTAATTTGTTTGAATAGACTTACCCTTAATGGTCTGCCCAGGCCTGCCTCCAAATCTTTCCTCTGTGTACCAGGCTCCATCCACACACTGCCTTGATTCTTTCCCTCCTTGCATGCCAAACGGCTCTTTCATACTGTTTACTATGCAGCTTGCCTAATCACAGCTTGCTTAATTGCCCCAGCGTTTTGTATATCCGAAATACCTTTCACTTCCACCCAGCAGTGGCCGTACCCCCGTCAGCAGGGAGGTGCTGGCAAAGAGCTCTCCTCTTATTTACAACAACCCACAGCCCAAAAAGACTCTTTCCTGCCTCTTAGGGTATTTGCTTCCACCACAGCACTTTAAGGACATAAATCCTGTTCTAATACTGCTTTTTCCATGTCAGCAATTACCGCTGAACCCACAGCCATGTGGTGTGAGCAGAAACGAGGGGCAACTCACACCACTCGGAAGGGGTAAGTAGATGCCTGTAACCCACTTCTTAGGAGAAGCCAGTCCACATCGTGGATAATTTGAGAGTCCCCAGTACTGAGTAAACAAAAATGAAATCACCTTTGGCCCAATGAATTTCAACCCTGTGGGAAAGAGCTACGTTGCCAGCCTTTAATGTACAGCCCCAGTCTGCCTCTGGGGGGATATTTTAAAAAATAATAAAAAAAAATAATAAAAAAAAATCACTCAGACCTAAAGCACAGCTATATCAAAAAACATATTTGCTTGTATTGTGAAAAGCCTTAATTAAAAGTAGTTTGGCAAATATAATTTTTATGCTCCTGTAATGTATGTCGCTGTACAAGATGCAGTTTTCCAATGAGAGCATTAGTTTTCTTAACTGTTCTAAAACTAAATCCACCTCTGAAAGTAAAGTTGCGAAACCTACTTCTTTCAGAAAATGTCAGAATTATAAAAAACAGCACTTAAAATTCATCTGAGGAAACGTGAAGGGAAGAAAGAACCACACATCATCATTCTCTAACTGTTGGTGCCCTCTGCTCGTTTAATATGTGTACTGACAAACACTGGTAAAATATGCAAATATATACCATATACACCAAGAGATGGCATATCCTGAGGAAGAATAATCATTTTCATAATTATCTCCCAAAACACTAACATTGTTTTCTACCAAAGGTCTAGGGTTTCTTCAGTTTTAAAAAGTTATGAGAAACATATTTGCATAAAGCAAACGGGATATTAAACACATATTCACTGAACATATTGAAATGTTGAAATAATCTTGACTAGGAAAGATATACAAATATATATAATAGCTCCCTGGACAAAAGGCAAAATTGAACTTCCATATCTACTTGTGTCAATGAAACAGAGGAAAAAGTTTCCAATATTACTCATGGAAACACTGTTATGTCCTGCAGTATTTGCTCAGTGGTTTTATAGAAATATTTCTCTTATTTTGTTAGGACTATGGATTATAGATGGGTATAAAAAAAAAATTGCATATAGAAACAACTTGCACATCTCAGTTGAATGATACAGACTGTTGAAGCTGCTTTCATTTCCTTTTCCAGAGGAGCAGTGAAAAAGAAAAATGGAGAATAAACCCTGTGTTGCTGACTTCAAACATTACCCACAAAAACTATGCACAGATGTCTATAACAAAGCCTGCATCTGCCCTGTCATTCTTTATAGGACAAAGGGTATTTAGAAAATAAAACAAGTGCTTCTCAAGAAAGAAATAAAAAAAAAATGGTGAATACAGATTCATTCCTGTCATTGCAAATAATCTTAACACACTGTCTAGCAATAGCATTTATTTATAATGACAGAGACAGATACAAGACACCAAACTAGCATAAGCAAATTAAAAGAAATCGAAAACAGTTCCTTTTAAAAAATGGTGCCAATTATATTCTTATCACCTGACATTAATGCATCATATTAATCACACAGCAAACTGGATTTGTATATTGACCTTTCTCAAAACGCTTAACATTGGCTAAAAGGCTTGGTGCAGCGCAGATAAACATTGGTAGACTTGTATAAATTGGGGAATTACGAGTTACAAGAGTTTAAATGCCCAGTTATTCCAGAATTTGTTAAAATTTCCCAGGGTTGTCACCCCTGAAAGACTTAGACACAAGACATGAAAAATACCTCAAGTATTTAGTGCTGTTCCGGGGCAATGATGCCCAGTGTAGGTACTGCCCGAAAAGGAGACTGTTCACCCACCTTGAAAGTAGATCTGAGAAGTTCTAGAGTTTTAAGTCTTTGAACAAAAAAATGAAAGTAGATTAAGCATTCATCTCGTACTGCTGGAGAATACAAAAGCACTTTACTTTAGGGAACTTGAACGATACTAAGGCAGAGATATTTCCACAGTCACTGTTTATAACTTCCAATGCCATGTCGAAATTTAGGATAAGACAGAACAATAAAACTGTGTCTACAGAAGAGAAAGCACTGTTTAGTTTGTTTTTTCTTGTCAGTAAATATTTTGGGGTTCTTGGTTTATTCAAAATGAACCTTCAGTATGCTCTACAATGGAAACATTAATTTCTGCTCTCCAAACAGAAAATAGTGAGATTCTCTAAGCATTTTGCAGCAGCAAGATTAAAAGATAGAAGTTAAAATTCTTCTGGCATCACCTAGTAGAGGTCCAACACGTACACAAAGGAGTGGTTATTCCAGATACCTGTGCAGACTCAGAGCTCAGTGGAACACAGTATTTAATTTATGATCTTGTTTTGAAGGAGTCAAGAGAACGAGGTTCAGGCTTGTGATCATTTACCGCTGACCTTCAGGCATCCCTTCCCATTTACTATCACCATCTACCTACCAGAAAATGAAGCTGACAAAATAGATAGGGAAAGGCCTGTCCAGTATTAGCAAGGTGCCATCATATCTAAGGATTACACTCTAAAGGCTTGGAAGTCAGCATGTTGCTATTTCTTTCAAAAACAATCAAGAGGAAGCATCAATATTATACTTTATGCAAGGTGTCGGGATGGCCGGTTACAGGTTCCCAACAGCAATTCTACCCACTTTTAAGGCAACGTGTTACTGAACTTACATTCACAATTTTTCATCCCGTCCCCTACAGGAAGTGGAATCGACAGTCTTTCTGCAATTTTGGGAAGATGCATTACGCACCCAGGTTAATTAGTTTGCTTCCATGATCAGACAGGGGAGAAGACTATTTGGATTTCTCCTCGATCTGAGTCATTCTTGCAGGAACTCCCAACTTCCTCACTTACTCATAAACCAAAGAACAAGACTGCTGAGTAAGTATATTGCTCAGAATTGCAGGGACAGGTAATCTGCCATTACAAATACTTACTAAAAGTTCCAGTCCTCTTTCAAAGCCTTTTTTCACATCTGAAACAAAAATCAACTAACTTAATTTCCAAGGGGCATTTCAAGCAATTTGTAGACTGCCCACTCACCTTTGAGATATGTATTTATAAAATCATAAGCAAGAATAATAGCTGTGTTTTTTTCAAAAGCTGCTCCTTTCAAAGGTCCTGCAACAAGTTTGTCCTGAAAACCAAAAGTGATTTTATTATTATGACAAAAGTAAAAAAATCTTCATACCAGGAGCTATTTAGAGATTAGTATGTAAATTCCATTCTCTAAGAGTTGTTTAAAACTCTATAGCAGCCAGCAAAATACAGCACAAATTACTGCAATATTATTTTTAATATGGTATCATACCAAATTGACATTCTAGGTCTGCTTCAGTTTCTTTGATAGATTTTAAATACAAATCCATGAAAAGCACTTTGCAATAATCTTGTTGGGAACTACTGTGGCTCCAAACGTTTCCTGAGAAAGGTCATGAACAACGTCCAGTGAAGCACAGAGCGACGGTGAGGAGCTGTACGTGAGCTCGGTGGGTGGGCAGGTGGATGTTGGAACCAACCAAAAGGACAATCCGTGGAAAAGCTGAAGGACCAATGAACATAACTGCATGTTAGTTTTGGATGCCAAGACTGCGGGCTTGATGCAGACGTTAACAGCACCTTAACTGACAAGTCTTCAGTTTATGCTCCACATAGCGTTAAGTAAAACCTAGAGCTCCTCCCAAACTGTTACTCCGTAAAACCCCAAGCTTCCCCTACCAGTACCGTCACAATAAATAATACTGAGTAAAACCAGCTGATAAGGACTGACGGAGTATGGAAATACCCAGAGAAGTGTAAAAAGGGAAGTTAAAATATAAAGATAAGTTTATTTTATGATATTCTCTTCCTGATGTACTAACCAGCATTAGGCAAAGTACATTTTAGTAAGAGTTTCTTTTATTATCCAGTCAACCACCTGACCAGAAGGTATCCAAAGACAGTCTATATTCAGATCAGACAAACAGCAAGACCAGGCTTAAAACATGCTCCTTCTTTTACCACTTCCTTACGTACAGGAGAGAAATTATTTTGATGGAAGTTTTCTAATGTTCTAGATTAGACACCAGAAAGAAATTCTTTACAGTGAGGGTGGTGAGACACTGGAACAGGTTGCCCAGGGAAGTTATGGATGCCCCATCCCTGCAGGTGTTCAAGACCAGGCTGGATGGGGCTTTGAGCAACCTGGTCTGGTGGAAGGCGTCCCTGCCCATGGCAGGGGGGTTGGAACTCGATGATCTTTAAGGTCACTTCCAACTCAAACGATTCTATGATTCACACCACCTCATCCAAATCCCTTCCATTAAGGACCACTGCAGCCAAGGGCTTCTTTTTTCATCCTGGGACAAATGCCTAACTCGCCTTGGTTTCAGCAGGCATCTCTCAAATAGGGAACAAGTAAGAGTAGCATTCTTTCAGGTTTCAACATTCATTGGACTCACTACAAACAATGACTGAAACCTCATTTTCACATCCAAAAATAAACAAGAACAGGGAGAGATTAGATTACAAAGCAGTAATCGGTGACTTCTGCTACTACAGAGAGGGGGCCTAGTGTCCATAAAAGGAGACAAGGTCCCAAGTTGAACCAAACTGTTTTCCTTCCAGTCTGACCTTGAAAAACCCTTTAAGTTCTCTGTTCCTTAGTTTGCTCTAATAAAACAAGATACATATACGTGCCAAAGTGCTTTAATTATGAAGACTGGTGATACAAACTATAACATTAAAAATAGCATTTGTTAACATCAACTTTCAGCTCTACTTGGAACAAAGAGCTGAATTTATGGTCGTATTTGGGAATTAAAGCAAATTACTTGGGCTGAACCAAACCCACAAACAATAGTTACATGGAAGAGCCTGTATTTTAAAATCCAGATTGTTGATCACAGCCATGTCTGCAGAACAACCATCATAAATCACCTATCTGGAGGAGAAATCACAGCAAGAGAGCAGTAGCCACTGGAGGCTTTGTGGCATTAAGCAGCTGTCAAAATACAGTTCAGCTCTATGGGAACGCACTAAACATTCCCAGACACTCTGCCTGTAAGTTTACAAACACTCCATAAATAATGTTTAAGCATCTACCAGGAAGAGAGAGATGCTCAAACATTACATTGAGAGCCAACAGTATATGCAATGCAAAATACAACTTAAGATGACCTAATAGAGATAACCAGAGCCACTCAAGAACTCAAGATTGTTTCCTGGTATCCAGTCAGTGAAATAAAAATACAACAGCCAAAAGACAACCAACAGAGCAAAGAGAGATGTAGACGTACAATGAATGACTCAAAAACATTTGAAAGCCAAAAGCAGTAAAACAGCTTAGAAACCTGCATGACAACTGTATATTGCAGAGGGGGAAAGAAAAAGTAAAAGGTAGGTGAGAAAGGGGGAGAAGAACCTTAAAATTATTACTTTTGTTATTAGCTTTCACCAAACAATATGTCTAAATCATTCAGGGGACAGACCTTGATGGCCTGGATTTTGGGATACGGACAGCACATTTAAGACTTTTCCATCTCCAACAACGAGCAGATTGTAGATTATGAGTTCTGGATGATCACAGATTTTAGTCGACTTGTATTTTTCAACTGACAAGCCATCAAATATACTTAGAAGAATTATTTTCCTCTCATCCCACCTCAGTTTGCTCCTATCACTTCTGGATTTAACCACTCCTTTTGGCATGGCTTACAGACATAAATATTCCTGCTCAAGAAAGTTATAGGAGCACATTGGAACACACAGTTTATTAAAAAAACATAGTAAAGAACAAGGAACAACAATTCCATGAGTGGACCGGTCTGATACTGAAAATTTGTGCCCGACAATTCCTGGTCCCAAGACCTAGGAATTAAGTAGGCTGGAAAAAACAAATAAATATGTTGTGCTAGCACTCTGGAATCAAGCACTACCCAACTTAAGATAATAAATAGCTCTTGTGTAAGTGTTTGAACCTTTGGATATCACCAGCTTCACTTCTGATGCTCCTTCGAGGTGGCAGCATCCCTGTCAGAATGCATTCCAGGGACCACAACTAGCTGCTTCAGTTGAGCTCCTAAGTATATACATATCTTCTTAGGAAGCAAAACATGTCAGGGATATGATGGATACAACAGCCCCAGACTAGAACTCCAGCTCCTCAGCAGGTTCAGCAAAACCAAACTGTATCACCTTTGAGCTTAAGGACTGGAGCAATGGGCCATTCCTGCTGCACT
The DNA here is from genome assembly GCA_025769975.1 of Gallinago jamesoni. NCBI lineage: Eukaryota > Metazoa > Chordata > Aves > Charadriiformes > Scolopacidae > Gallinago > Gallinago jamesoni. The sequence goes on along the minus strand of JAOQGH010000003.1, from coordinate 17,941,373 downwards.
GAGAGAGATGAAGGAAAGAAGTGGCCCTAGTCTGCAGAGGCTGTTATGCCACCAGTAGGACCTTTCTGGTACCTCTCAGGCTGGCTTTACTGTGCTCTGACACACGCACAGTGGGCACCAAACCACGTCTGTGTGGATACCCCTGGCAGTTTACTGCTCCAGGCAGTACCAGCTTCACCAAGGACAGCCAGGCAGCCCATCTGCAGCCTTGGAACCCAACATAAATCCCAGTCCCAGCAGCTGCAGAAACAGAGGAGGTCCCTTGTTTTTGTTTTATTCTTCATCTTTGTTCAAAGGAACGAGTGGAGAAGTTTGTCTTTACCCTTCATCACTCCTCTCCCTGGCTGCAAAAGGCTGTTCGTGGGACTTCTCCTTGTCCAGCCTTTGTGTCTGGGCTCTTTCCCAAGCTCTAAAACCCAAACTTGTGGCTTCCAGAAGCATTTATAAGCAGGGGAAAATACGATTTAAAAAGATCAATAGAATAATGATAAAAATATACAATCAAACAAGCAGATCATTTTGCTGTGGCCCAAATAGTTCTACAAAGACTTGATGCTTCCAGCGCTTGAAGCTGATTTAAGTAACGTAGTTGATGCTGTCTTTATACTGAATACATGTCATACGCGACCCATAGGACTAGATTTTTAAAACAAAAGCTGAAATCCAAAGGTTGGCAGTACTGCCATGGAGGAGTGTGCCATTTGCTGAGGCAAGGGCAAGTTTAGGTTTTTCAGAGCCCAGCACTTTGATGCCTCACAACGCTGTGCCAATGAAAACACATCTCTGGGGGGAAAAATGGTTAGAGTAAAACTCAGTAACATTGAGGATTTTGTGGAGGATGTCCGGAATATCATGAACAGAGCAACAGTCATTCTTGTTACATCTGTAGTCAGTTCCTCATGCGAGAGTTCTGCATAGACAAGGTAACTTCAGCAGCAGGTCTTTCACCTGATCTTTTTCTTTCATAAAAAACTCCATTTCAAGACATTAGTCAAGGTTGTATTTTTTTTTAATTCATTCTTCCTTCTTCTCCTATTTCTGAGGGTAGACAAGGGCTTTTTGTTTCAGAAGGAACACAAAATTAAAAAGCAGCAAACCAGATATTTACAGTATATTTTTTTTAATCTTCGCTGGGTGCTGATCGTTATCTGAGCTATGGAATTTCGTTAGATGCATCACTGGCTCATTTCCAAACAGTAGTTCCTCTTTTGCCAGGAAGCTGAAGGATGGTGCCTTCTGAGAAAACACTGAGCAACTTTTCTGGAAGCTGACTGACACTTGGTTGTGTCTATTCCACATGCATTATTTGAATATCATATAAATATTTCAGTGCGGCATCAAAAAGATCAAAATCCATGTGACTACTTGAAAGTTCAACCTATATAAGCACATACTTCTTTCAGATTGCTCCTCTTCCTTTGAAAATACATTTTTGAATGATGAGACAGCAAAAAGATATTATAATGCAGGATTAGTTAATAGGTAGTTCCCGTGTACTTATGTATACAATTGCAAATTAAGTTGTGACCTCTGTTGCCTGAATGATTCATTCAAAATAGCAATAATAGCCTCTGACACGCATTACAGGCATGACTGCTACCGAACTCCATTGAAGTTGCTTAACATCCCTGATTAGTAGATGTGTTTTCAGTTACTTACAACTATGTCTAATTTTAATCACCACACTGAAGTTTCACAGGCTTGGCTGCTTTTCTGCCTCAAAGGCACAGAGGAATTTTTAAAGTTTCACCCCAAAATATTCAGCTTTTTATTAGGACATGGCTAGAAATCACCTGGAATGTACTTTGGAGACACAGGTATAGTTAAAAATAAAATATGAGATCAGCATCTTAAATAGATGAGAATTTTCTACCTTTCCTGTAATGCTTTCCCTCCTTTAAAATGAGGATAATTCCATCTCTCAATGACACTCTGAAAATTCTCTGAAAAAGCTTGAGTTACTCCAATCACAAAAACAACACAAAGGACAAGAAAATTACTATCTTCAGAGCAGTTTAAACAAACAAAAAAATAAAATTCCCACAGAATTAAAATACACAAACAACAAAAAACCACATACCTTCCTCCAGCCTTTACACATCTAAGGAAGCTACCACACAACTACACACCAGCCCAGCTGTAGTTTTCATATTAATCTTCATTTGGGCATTTTCCAACATTTCATAAACTCATTTTATGGCAGGCAATAGGGGATGTGACACACACACACACAGTGTGGCATAGTTTCGGCCCGGTGGGTCCTTCCAGCATGGCATGAAATAAAAGGACCTGTTCTACCAAAGGATAGAAGGATCTAATTTCTATCCCACTGTATTCCTTGTTCCCAGTGACCTCGTTAGGCAATTATCTTCCTTTATAAGTGGAAATCTGGAAGCTTGCCACCTAAAATAGCTGCAAAATAAATGAAATTGTCTGCCAAGAGTACTCACCTGTAATACCTGTCTTTCCTACTTGGCAAGGATTTCATTCTGTCTTCTAAAACTCTTGGATATGGGCCACATCTAACTACGCTTACGCACGACAGAAACAGTCACATCATCAGAAGAGTAGCTGGGATTTTTCCTTGAATACACACGGCAGTATATGAGTAATGTGCTGACCCAACAAGTCACCAGGTCTGCCTTTCTCGGGAAGCCCAGAGCAACAATCTACACTTCCTACCTGCTCCTAGTACACCTAACCACAAAAATGTAACTCTATTGAGTTAAACTCTATTAACCTTAGAATCATATCGGTTGGAAAAGACCCTTGGGATCATCGAGTCCAACCATCTACCCTACTCCACAAAGTTCTCCCCTACACCATATC
>JAOQGH010000003.1:17905814-17938444 GCA_025769975.1 Gallinago jamesoni | reverse complement strand
CCTCTCTACAGTGTCCTTTCAAGTAGTTGTAGAGAGTGATGAGGTCTCCCCTCAGCCTCCTCTTTCTCAAACTAAACTGCCCCAGCTCCTTCAACTGCTCTTCAAACGATTAGTTCTCCAGGCCCTTCACCAGCTTCATTGCCTCCTCTGCACCCGCTCCAGCACCTTGATGTCTCTCTTGGATTGAGGTGCCCAGAACTGGACACAATGCTCCAGGTGTGGCCTCACCAGTGCTGAGTACAGGGGGACAATCAACTCCCTACTTCTGCTATTTCATATGGAACAAAAGATATATTTTGCAGACTCATCATTTCATTCTTTTCCTGATTTTTCTTCAGTAGTACCTTCCCAGACATATGAGTTTTGTTTTAGATAACCTACAACTTTTAAGACCCAGGATATAGTAAACCAAAGTTGACAGTGACCAAGTCCTCCAGGGAGCAAACACAGCGCTTCTACCTGCCAGGAAATAATAGCTGACAACTGAGTGAAACCAAGAACAATCCATCTAAATGAGCCTCTGGCTTGAAAACTTTTCCTGCTTTTGCAGACAAACTGGGCAGAGGCACAGGAGACAAGCTTTCCACACAGCAAATGGAACAGCAACCAAACTGAACTGCATGATCCTTGCCTTGAGTGCTCACACTGAAGTCAAGAACAATGATTCAAAATAGTACATGTGCCTCTTGACAAGGAGACACAAGCTTCTTGCAACCTCTATAACTTTATGGCCTAAATATCCATAACTCGGACAATAACTAGAACATGAACAACAGAAAACAAGTTGGAGAGCAGACGAGATGAACCCTTATGTTTCATACAAAGCATCACCAGGAATCTTTGCCTTGTTCACAAAGAGCCAGCCAGCAAAATTATTAAAGCTGTGCCCTCATATAGAAGAGTTCGGCCATAGCAATAAATACAACTTTGCAAAATGAAGTAAAGCATGTGTACACTTGCACTAATCCAACAGGGAGCATTTTCAATTTGATTCCATAAAAAGTTGTATTAGCCCCTGAGAATAATCAGGGCTTCAAATGTTTCCCCAGGAGCAGGGGGAAAAAAACCCAACAAACTAAACCAAAACAAATGTAGATCAAAGTGTATAGTAAAGTTTCAGCCATCAAACTCTGGAACCATAACAAACGCTTTATAATCTAAAAAAGATTAAATGGTTGCCATTTCAGAGCGTTTCTGTGAGTGAGAGATAAATAAGAACATGGTAAATGTCCAAAATATACCAGCTGAACAAGACCCAATCTGTTGCATTTTCCAAGACGACACTCTGCTCTATGAGCTTTATTAGAAAAGGCATGGTGAGTCCAGCCAATTCTCCCTGAACAGGAAAACCTCAGCCCTCCGTATCAATGGCAAGAAGAGCCAGAGTGTTAACAAAGACCCTTTGAAACATAGGAAAATCTAACTAAGAAGAACAAAACAGCTACTGTGAAAGAACCCAAACTTCTATACCCTAATACGTTTCCAAGGGTGGGGCTTCATAGGAATACATGACTTTATTTGTATACCCTTACACTTCAAACCAATGTCAAATCAGTTCTTTTAAAGTATTTCACTACAGAAAACAAGTGCAAACTGTGACAGAGTCAAAGCAAAGAACCATACTCACTTGCAGGATTGTTTGATCACAGCACCATGGCCCTGAACGTGACGCTGAGTATCCACAGCTCTGTCGACTTTACAAAGCGTTTTGAAAGGAAAAAACCTCCAGCTATAAGCAACCTCTGAATGCCAGCCCACTCCACTGCCTCGTACAGTGCCAGCTACTGAACAAATGCCCATTGGGAAGGTTAACACAAAACTTCAGCAATTAAAAGAAAAATCTTTTTAAATCGCTCCTTTGAAGAGATTTAGACAAGCAAATTAATTATTTTGACAGATCCTGGAAACCTCTGATTGCAAACTGCAGAGGACTTAACAACAGCACAATGGATTTTGTCCACAAGAAAGAAAGTGGGGAAAAAGCCCGAATACTCCCATTCCTTTAAGATGACCGAGAGACTTAATTTTGGGCAAAATACATTTTACCGCGTTACTTTTTCTTCTCTGGAGTTTCACCATCTATTTCTAAATAAACTAGACTCAAGTTGGACACATTTCCAGAGACCAACAATTTGTTTTTTCTCCAAAATTGGGACACCTGTAAAACCAGCAGTTTCCATACAACAAATTTAGGATACAGAAAGATGACTTAATGACTGATCTCAGAAATTAATTAAATTGCAGTATACCTGCTAGTATTACAATTGTAATTATTTGTTTTAAAAATGGACTCTCTGTGGAAACATTAAGCTTCCTGGGAGCACAAGGAAATTGCTACCAGTCTCTGGAAGGAATAAAATAAGAGAGAATCAAAGTATCCCAGTAAAGTTTCTTAAAATTAGTTTTTGACTGTTTGCTGCTTACGTATCCTATGTATCACAGGAACCAAAGGTCAAGGAAGAGAGTGAGTGGAGCACCAGGAAAACAAAGCTGTTTGGAGTTTCGTGATTTAAAAGGTTTCACCGCAGACCTTCTTTGTATAAAATGTCTTTTCAAGACAACAGTATTGGAACTGCAGCTGGCTTTTCAGCAAAACACAGGGAAAAAAAGGCATAAGATAAGAAAGTGTAGCACAGGAATACTAAGTGAAAATGAGGAATATGAGTTTGAAACAATTCTGTGAAATATGCTCTATTAAGAGTGATGTCACCAGGATACATCATGTGAAAATGTGTTTTGCAGTACAGAATCTGAGCTCTCAAATTAATTTCTTTCTTGATTAAAGCAATATCAAAACTACAACTTGCCTTTTTTCAGACTTTAACAACAAAGGGATTTTACTTTTTTCAGTGGTTTTTTTTTTTTTTTGCAACACCCTCCCCACTCCACTCCCCCCTTTAACAGGTGCAATGGTACTGGTTAAAACAATTGGAGCAGAAGGAAAAAATTACTGCCTTCATTAACATTTAAATCAAATGGGCTGTCTGGCTGAAGTCAGGGAAGTTTCATTCATGAAACACAAGCTTGCAGCACAAAGTATGAATGTGAGAGTTTACTTATTTCTATGTCAATGATGATGCTACTATGCCAGCTAAATTATGACCACGTTGAGATCTCCATGGGCACAGCTGCAGCAACCAGAAAACTAGTTTAACTGCTTCCAATCTGTCTTTATTCAAATATTGTTCAAAGCCCGGTGAGCCCAAGTAATTCAAGTCGCTATCTAATTCTTTCCAGATAGGATGGGCTGGACAGTATCTGAGTACATGTAGGCAAACCAAAGTCTAACAGCAACAGATAAACTCAATTGCCTTTGCAGTAGGAAGCGGCTCTAGGCAGAGCAAAGTACAGAGGTTTCTGGCTTTTGGTTGGGCTACGAAGCCAAGCAGCGTTTTGCTTTCCCTGCTGGGTTACTTCTAGCACCATTAGCGCTGGCTGCAATTAACAGGATGAAGTTCATCCGCAATCCCCTCTCAGGCCCCCTGACACCTCTCATGGGTGCAGCTGCGAGCCCCTTCGCTGCCGCGAGACCCCTTAAGTAACACACACTGGCCCCATCACTGCTACCGCCTCGGCCCTTTCTGCTCACCTATAAAGAATGCAGTGTTTTGATTTGCACTGTTGGAACACAGAACCAAACATCTTAAAAACTGTTTCCAAAAATCAAAGCTTACATTCATTTTTTTTATTTTTTTAGTATTTAGTGGCACCTGAAAACTCAGAGCCTGCCCAGACCATTAGTGTTGTGCTCCAAAAGGCCAATTCAGAACTTAAGACAACTTCAACACACAAATGATGTTATCAACCAGCTTAGAAATACGTTTATTGAGTCAACCAGCCTCTGGATCCCAGGATCCACATTAAAGGAACAGAAGCACCAGCCAGCTCCCTCTTCCTATGCTTGCTAGGGACGTTATTACTTCCTTGTAGCTGTTGTTACTGCCCAGCTGTAAGAACAAACCTTTTCACCACAGGTCATTTATGAATGTCATATGCATCTGCTGTCATACAGTGCTACACTATACATTTGCAAAGGAAAAAAAAAACAACTGTGCTGTTTGAGCTTGTGGGGAGATGCAACTAATGGACACAGGGTGCAAATGTTCTTTAGCCAGCTCCCTTCGTCCCCAGCTTTCCAACTGATGTTGAACACAAATTATGAGGCCGATAATTCTATATAGCATTGGAATATTGAAAAAAAGTTTAAGAACAAATGCTGCAACAGCTGAAGCATTGCACATCAAGACTCAGAGGCTGAGAGGACAAGTTTAGATCTCCCACTCTTTGATCTACAACCTGGGACACTACCGTGCGGCTGCACCGAACATGCAACAGGGGCTCCCCGTGAGCTTCTGCCTTCCCTACCGCTGTGCTCCCTCTCCAGCGGGAGATAGCCAGAATATGCCTTTCTTGAAGTTTATCAAATCAAGCATTCAAGAAGATTCAAAAAGAGAAATTCTATTTAGTTGAACGTGAAGGTTTGCAAGCTCAGCCAACCATAATCTCAGGTAGATATGAGGACGATATGATGCTGTTATTATGGTTTTCTTTAATTGCTTCCAGAAAGAAGCAGTCAGTATCAGAGCACAGCTCCAAGTGATACTGAGCAAGAGTATTAACTGGAATCTGTAAAAAGATTGCAACGAACCAAAAAAGCTTTTCCAGCTTCTTTTCCGAGATGATAAAACCCTCTCTCAGTTACTTCGCTCATTTTCTCCCCATCTTATTAACACACCTGCAGGGGCACAAGAGATGTGAATTCTTCACGTAAAATCCAACTTAAAGGAAATAAAAAATAAAAAATCTCAGAAACTTTATAATACATCATAAAGGCCCAAAGAATGAACAAAAAAAAACCTCACAAAGTCTCCAGACTATTTGCTTTTCCCCCCAAGATGCTGGCAGAAACATTGACCTCATCTTTGTTCCAGCCTTGATGCAATGTTGTGTACTGTCAACTACATGGAAGTTTCTCCAGTTTCCAGCAGAGAAGGGCTCAGGCTGTGCGGGGCCAGAAGGGGCTGAGCTCAGCGTGGTCACTCCTAGGTCACTCTGAGGATGCTGGATGTGAGCTAAGGGAAATAACCCAGCCAGGGGGCTCGGTGCTTGCCCTGTGTGAGAAGGAGCTGGCAGCAAAGCAGGTAAGATGACAGCCCACAGGGAGGTCCCCCAGCCAGGCACCCACACTCAGGCCATCGCAACAGGGAAAACAAGCAAACAACTGAAAAAACGTGATTTTTTTTACCCAGGTTCTTCTTGGCAAGCAACAAGTGAGAAATTCACCCAAACTACACAACACAGTAGGGGGCAAGGAAAAGCAGAAGGACTCTGCTATCCGGTGCAAAAGAAGCACTCTTGCTGTCCCATCTCCTCAGAGCCCCTCATCCAGCTCCCACCATTTACCCCCCCGCTTCCCTCCGTTGCTTCGTCCACTGAGGACAGATGGTGGATAGAGCTACGCTGTGGTATTTATACACAGGCTTTGAAAGGCTTACAAAGTATAGAAACTGATGTATAGCAAAGTATATCTTTTTTTCTTTTGTAGCTCTGCAGATGTCCTAACAAATTTCTCTGGGAGATCTAACAGTTAAGCAATTCAGTAGGCGTACTAAGCACAATTTCAAAAATAAGACCCTGATGAGAAGATCACAATTACGCTCTTCATTTACGTCCGGCAACTTCATCCACTTGAACTCCAAATAAGAGCCGAAAGACCACAGGAATAATAGCAAAAGCAGAGAGACACAAGCAGACGTGCCTTTAACTCTCACTTATTAGGCAGCAGGGAGCTGGTAGTAACTAAAGCAAAATTAAACACAGCAGAACAAGGAGACGTTCTTCCATCCTGGTCTGCCTGGGACACCTTGCCTCTAGCAAACATTTTCAATTACATGAGCCTGGCATCCTTTTTTGTGCTTTTAAGAAGTTAAAGCTCTAGATACGGCTGTCTTCCCTTTGAAGCGTGTGAATGCTGATAGAACTGCCCCACCACAGTGTCGGAGAAGTGTTGGGTGCTCAGCCCAGCTTGGAGGGCTGCAAATTCAAACCAGAGCTGTGTAACTCTCATGGGTTGTTTAAACCAAACAAAGAAATCATCCCTCTCTTGAGACTCACCCCAATTTATTTTTTTTTTAGTATTAGGATCAGGTTACTGACTGGAAAGCAGCATGAAGTAGAAGTAGTAAGAAAATCAGATTTATGGGGAAAAACAGAGAAAAGACCAAACCCATAATACAAGTAGATAATCTAGACTAGAAATAATGCAAAAATCCTTCCATAGCCCCCAAAATAAGATTTGTTTGTCAGTGGGATGAAGTCCTCAAGAAAGTAAAACAAAAAAACCCTCAAGAATTCAAGCATTCCATCAATACACGTGTGTGTATGAAAATATTTTAAAAGAATTTACAGCCTTTTCCTCACCAGCTATAGAGTTGTACAACAATTATCCCAGCAAATGACAATCCAGTAATTGACAGTTAAATTAAATTGACAATTAAATTAAATTTAAGGAACTGAAAATAAATGATTTTTTTTTACTGACTTACAGTACAGTCAACACAGATGTGATTATAAAGTCTTGTAACAAAAAAAAAAGCAGTTCTCTCTGTTTGACTGCGTCCCTTTGACAAAGCTGACTACGTGCTATGTCATGGCTTTCAGAGTATTTTTAGTTTAAAAAAATAATTTCCATTTTAGGTCATTACAGCCAAAGAGCACTGCTGATAAATAAAATCAGTTTTGTTATCAAGCAGACAAAGCTCAACTCCTTGCTGCTGTGGTAATTAATTTTTCATAATTTATTTCACGTGTCTGGAAGGGGTAGAAAGGTTTCTTCCTGGATATTTTTCCATTTAGAGTCCTAAATAATTTTACAAGTTTCATCTGTCAATCCAGTTGAACTTCGCTCTAACAGCGGCAGCACTTGTATCCACACAAGTGGCAAATCGGTTTATAAGTGTTTAAAATGAAAGCGTTTCATAAGCTTCTGTATTTAACTGCAGCAGTGTAAGAAGAGAGTTAAAGTGGAACGCCACATACGCTCAGACAAGGCTTAGCTATGATAAGCTGACTCATTTTGGACACGGCAAAGCTGCTGAAATGCATTTATAATAATGTTATCCAATTTAACTACATACAGTTTGGCCTAGCCACATTAAATACCTATAGAAGACCTCATTTTCTTCAGGGACAAAATGGGGATTAATTGGTATATTAGCTATAATCACATATGATAGAAGACTAATCACTTATTCATCCCTAGGGAAAAAAAAAAAATTAAATCATTAAAACAGAAGTCTTCTCCAGCATTCAGGATCAAGATTTGCTTTTTAAAAGGAGAAAGGAACGCTACTACATGTTACAGTCAAAATCGAAATAGAGATCTAAGAAGCTGAACACACTGCTGCAAGAAGTTAGCAGCTCCAAAGTTTTGAAATTAGGCTTACACAATGCAGAGCTCTAACGACGGAAAGGCTGGGCTCAGTTATTAACTAGTAAGAGAATAAGGGAACAAGCAACACAGCAACGCACAAAAAGCAGAGGAGATTGAAACTAAAAGCGGATTTTGATCACAAGAGGTCCTTTGATTCGGCCTTTTCTCCAGCTGAGAGACACAATAAAATTCCTTAAATACATATCTATATAAACTTCCAAGCAAACAAACATTTCTCTAAGCTTCAACTGCCACCCACTGGAAAAGGAAAGCAACATTAATACCAACTGCAATACCCTAAATAGGTCAAAACCCAAACTGACAGATACTAGTACAGATTACATTAAAGCTCTGGGATTGCCTTGAAAACCTTAGTGGCACTGCTAGAAACCAGCAAACTCACAAATTAAACCGAAACAGAAAACAGAATAAAGCACCACACCAGGCTCCACTTCTTCTCCCTGCCCCAGCCTGCGGGCTTTTGGGTTGAATAGCAAAAGTTTTGGAGAGGACAGCTTCAATGGACACCTGGGGTGTCTGTGGTGCAGATCCAATAACTTCATCTTTTAAGTAACTGAGCAATGTGGAAAGGTTTACTGAAAAATGGTCCAGGCTGCAAAGGAGCAGCATCATCCACTGCAGATGAAACTTGTTCTAACTTCAGATAAAATAAACATACACTTACACCAAGACTGCTAACCTAGGATAGCAACATGAGGAATTTGCATGCAAAATCATGCACATCAGATGCAGTGACAGCAGTATAACAGCACGTTGCAACAAAACTCACCATTTACTGGAACAGACTGTCCTGCAGACATGCAATTCTGGTGAACCCTCACCGAGGCTGTGATGGCTCAGCAATCACAGCTGAGACCACTGAGCAAGCAAACCTGAGTGAGACAGACACGCCTTGACTTCCTGGAGAAAAAAACCCAACCTCAGTTAAAATGAAACCAAATAAATCGGGAGAATTAGATTCCAGAGAACTTTTCATGATTAAGAGCTTCTTAACTGTATACACGATGAAGTTTTGCCAACAGAATAGCTACTCTGCAAGTATGGATGAGCTGAGAGGTATAAATTGATTGCTGATTCCATCACTGTAAGGGCCTAAGGAAACTGGAGGAAGGGAAAAAAAGCCTAAGAACCTAATAATCTCCCTGTGGGGATTAACAGACAGACCTATAAATCCTTTGGTCCAAATCACATGTTTCTTCAAAAAGGCTTGTGGGAAAAAAAAAAAAATCTACTGTGGTTTGTGGAAAAAAAAAACATCCGGCAACATCCCCTTCATGAAATTTCTCTTCTGCTGTTGTAGAGGTGGGGAGTCCCACGGTGGGACAACTTCACTGGACTTGCATGAGAGATGTTTCTTTCACACAGAGTTGGGGCCCAGACACCTACTAAAGCTCTCTAGTTCTCTGACAGGTTTTTTTCTGGGCAGGACACAAGTGCTGTCTACTGACCCCTGCTCTTACCCGTCTTCCCCTAACCGCTCTGCTAGGTTTGAAGGAACTAGATAACTGGGGATGCTGGGGTCTTCTCTTTAGTCGAGAGAATGGGAGAAGACATGTTCAAGCGCTCGCTGCATTCAGATCAAGGCAAAACTGGATGCATTTTAGCTCTTGAGTTGCCTGGGAGAATTAAGGTCCATATTAGGAAGCTCTTGCCCCTGGGATGCTGCTTCTTAGATAAACTTGTCAAACAGAAATCGTGTCAGCTCCTGCCAGTTACCGAGGAACACAAGCAAATGTAATGTGAGAGAGCTTGCACGATTTCCCAACAGCCAGATCTGCTCTGGATATTTGGCAACCAGAATCCCCGAGTCATTAGTGAGAATATTTGAGTTCAGCGAAGGCCGTAGTCATCGGCCAACAGACACATGAGGGAACAGCTGAAGTCTTGTTGAGCAATTCACAGCTCAGCACGAACACAGCACTAACGGACCAGCACGCTGGATGTGAAGAAATGGGATCCTCATCGCCCAGTGAGTGCAAGAACCAGTCTATTAAAAAAAAAAAGTTCTTTAAAAAAAAATATAAATTGTTATCTATCAATACTGAAAGCAAATCCACTCCTTCACATGCAAAATTAATTGTATGACTGAGGGTTTCAGATCCTATTTTTTTTATTTAATCTATAAAAGGAACAGAGTTCGTTATCAAAATGAAAGATCCTGGCAGCACCAACTTGATGCAAGACAGCCATCTGTGCTCTTACAGGAATATACATTAAATACTCTTTTTTTTATTTTTAAATAGGCAAGAAGAAATCTTACTTGTCACACGAATTTTCCAGTAAAATATTCTATTCTGACATACAACTGCGTTCCTTAGCAAGTGATGTATTTTCTCCACTTCAACAGTTGGGTTCAAAATCAGTTGGGTACTAAATATTCATTTTGGTTACATAGTCATGCCAGCAAAACGCAGTCACCCAGAAGGATCACAAAATATATCAAAAATGTTGAAATAAAATGTACAGGGCAGTCAGTGTCATATTTCAAACATGACAATCTTTCAAAATTACTGCACTATGTCTGTTCACCTTAATTTTTCTTGAGAATACAAGTTCTGAACATATAATGGGTTTACTTGCCTCTTGCTGGATTCTATCTTTTAAATTCCTACCAAATTTTCACACAGAAGGTTTTTGAAAAGGAGAGATCGTTTTTCTTTTTTATTTTAAGAAAGAAATACAAGAAATACAACTCTTTTGTTCAAAAAAGAATCAAATACAGTCTCCTCCTAGAAAAGCCCTGTTCAGCCATTGAGTAATGCATTAGCAATAGCTCAGCTACGCTGCATTTGCACTCACTGGAGAATTTCCCAGAAAAAGGCCAACTGCAAAAGCCACACTTAACCTTGAGTTTGGCTGCTAGACTATTTTGATCATCTTTTCATGTATCTATCTACATGTTCAAGCATCTAAATCTTTAAAAAAATCTGGCTATAAGTTACAAGAAAAAAACCCACTTTACTATCGGAAAGATAGATCTGGTATGACTACCAAAAATCCTTCTTCCCTTAAGCTGTTCCTCATATTGAATATTGATGTGCTGATGCACTGAAGTACATCAGACATCATTGGTATGATACGGAATGAAGTGGTACTCACTAAACACTCAGCTTTCATGAGTTCCTTAGGCAGAAAATCCATGGCAAAGCTTAAACTGCACTTCCTTAAGAAACCAGGGAATAAAGAATCAAATGTACAAACAAGGATTTTGTTATATCTCTAATAAATAGGTGTTGATGGGGAAAAAAATATTTTCAAACACTCAGAAAGTGACTTGACACTCGAGTTTCTCTCTTTGTTATCTCATCATTACAAAGTTGTCACACAACAAACAACTAGGCTAAACCAACACAGCTCTAGGCTTCCAGCTCCAAATCAGTAGCAGGCATGACTTCATAGCTCAGGGGTGGGGGAAAAAAGCTGAGGCTGAAGTTTAGATTTACTGCATATGCTTGAAGATACGCTGCATTCATAGTAGGTATTACACCAAGTCTATACATACTTAAATCATTGATGAGACTGCAAAAGACTAAACAGAATGCAAATCAAAGCCACTCATGCACGGACGTACATCCTATCTTAGAGGTTTTCAGCCATTCAGGAGATGAGAAAGAAGATACTAATTCAGACAACTCCTCTGAGCCCAGTGTGGCGGAAAGGACCTTTTCAAAAGAAAAAAAGGGGCACCTTTAATGAGCTGTTGGGGAAGAGCTTGTTTTAGAACTGTCTCCTTGCTACATTCAGTGGCACATGCAGAGACACATTCAGTGCCTACTGCAATGACACCTTGACCTACCAACCAGTCTCCAAGAGCAATCCCCACTCCACTCTCACTACCAATGGGTAAAAGTGAAACCACTTGGTTACATTTCAACCCAGCAAGACCAGAGTCTGCTCACAGCTCTAAGGCAAATTACTAGGAATAGCAGGGCAGGAATGTATGTTGCACATCTGTTTTGTTCTCAAAAGTGGGTAGCACCTTGGAATTCAAAATAATCTGGTTCTGGGGCGTACAGAGAGGTGCTGCTTTTTATTTTTTTTTATAAGTTTGATGGTTGGATGATCAGGTGGGAGGAGACAGCAAGCACGCACCCTCCTCCCGTAGCAGCCAGGCAAGTATCATACAAGGCTCAAAAGTTCAAGGTGTATCAGTTTCATGAAGTTATTATCCGTGATGTCCACTCCCAGACATTATGGAACATGATCATTATCATATGATTTTCCATCCTCTGTATTAGTGTTACTTGTAATAAGAGAGTATGGTCTAGATCAGACCAGAAATAAATCTTGGCACTAGTCTTGGTAAGGAAAAATTTGTGATGTCCCCAATACTCCTGGGCCAGATGTCTCATTTTATGACCTTTCCTGGTGTCTCTGGTACCATGACTGGTACACCCGCCAGTCATGAAGGCAGTATGTACAACCCAGGTGGCCCTGTAGAGCTAGAGGAGCACACTCCTGCTTGCAGAGCAGACTTTCTCAGCATTACTCAAATATCATAAAAAGCTAAAGGGATAAAAAGCTCTGGTTTAGAGAGGTAATGCCTCTTTAAGGAAAAAAAACCAAACCCACCACTTCTCTTACAGGTAGACATAACTGACTTTTAAGTGAGAACATAACACAAGCCATTTCAGCATTATTTTACCACAGCTGTAAAGAGCTCTCCCAGGCTCATCTCTCTTAATTGCATCTTTGCAAAGCACAGCCAAGCAGATGTGGAGTGATTACTTCTAATGTGCTACCCAAATAGCTCCGGGTAGGCACAGGTAGTTTTCCCCCTTCCCCTGCTCCTTGTCCTTTGGCTCCACACAGAGCTCTACAGAACCAACTTCTGCACTCAGATTATGCAGGAAAAGGAAGATTCAGAGAAAGACAACATGTCTTTTGACATGTCAGAACTGAGAGTTTTGTCACGTAGCAAGGAAAACAGTTAAAACAACTACTGGAACACAAACTGTTTTGTTGCTATGTAGAAGACTTTTGGACAGAACCTGCTAACCTGAACGGAGAAGCTGCATTTAATGCAAGGATAATTCCAGAGTAAAAATTGTATTACCTTTCTCAGCAGTGGATGATTAACAGACAAATTTGGTTCCTCATAGTCAGGCAGCCCCCAGACTCCACTAGTAAATCCCTTTTTGTCATTTTTCACATCCAGGTGTGACTCATCTGCAACAAACATTTCAATCCCTAGCCTAGTCCTTTTTTCCCCCCAGTTCTTTTCACAGTAGCTTAAGCAAATACTTAATCAAAGTAATGAGAGGGATGGTGGACTATAGATACATAATGCATTTGGACGGCAGCACGAAGAGACACACCTGAGTTAGCTTTAGGGAACTTAAATACCTGTGTCAATGAACCCAGCAGAGGCGCATACCTCAGCGCTGGCTAACCCCTGTGAAGTATTTACACTCTACAGTCCGCACGGAGGCTTGCAGGCGTTTTCCTGGACTGAAGAAAGCTTTGGTACATCCACACCTGCTACAAGTCCCACCTCCAGGTCGCAGCGCGGCTGCTGCCAAACCAGAGGAGATGAAGGGGCTCCTCTTTTTGGGAGCAGCAGCCGGAGCCCAGCAGGGCAGGGGACCCGTGCCCCTGCACAAAGCCCGGGTGACAACGATGGCCTCCGAACCGAAACCAGGATGGAGAGTTAATTGAAAGTATTCAGCCCTGAAGTCCTCAATTTGACATGAACTTCAACTGTAACGACTGCGGCTTTTAGACATCAAAATAGCATCAGAGGCCTGAAAGCCTCTATGCTTTTCCCAGGAAATAAGTTATTTTAATAAAAGATACCATCTTTCCAGGTTTTATTGTTATTTCCTTGATCTACATAGCACCAGATAGCCAAGTTCTCTATGAGAGATTCTTCTGAAGATTTCTCTTTAACAGAAGTAGCCACAAAATTTCCTAGGTTTTCTAGTTTAGAAACAGTTTATAGCTTAAAAATAATGCATTCTTTACAGAGTGTCTTTTTAACTATGCTGTGTGATCAAAAAGACAGAATTATGCAATTTCACTCTTCCATTCAATAAGAAAATTATGACCCTACTGTATAATTATGCCTAATATAAAGGTGGGTTATAATTCATTAAATATAAAAATGGAAAAAAGTTTCAGAATGAGCTCTTGGCTGGCAAAAACAATGAGAGCATCTTCTTGATCAATTATCTCATGCAAATTCACCAAACAGAATTACCTTACAACATACTCATTAACCACACAGACGTCATAGCTGTGTAACAGAATATAGTTTTCTATACATTTTTATCAGCCACTGAGTGGCAGCAATTCCTAAATCTGAATTATGAGATGTAGGATGAAAATTTCAAAGTATTGCTAACTCTTAATTCTTTTATGCTACCTCTATATTCTTTTATCTCTAGCATTACATACAGCCATACAAATGATACCTAGTCAAATATCTTGTTACGTGCTTCATTTAAACTGACAAAGTTTCAAAAGTTATGTACTTTATTCTGATAATCATACTTCCTTATCTGCTTCCTATATTCAATTTTACAAAAAGATAACTCTGAGTAAAACTATGTGAACAAGGAAATTGAAAATGCCAGCATTTAATGATTTCTTAAACTAAAGCACAGTCCTGTATTTTATTATGAAACCCATGGTGAGGGTGAGAAACTTAAAAAGAATAAAATCCAGATCTATGTTTTGCAGCCTTACGCTTGCTTCAATCCTCAGCACTTGCAGGCTCCCATAGTAGATTTCAGTTACCTCAAGACACTATCAGTCCAAAACCAAATATCTAATTTTTTAATACAGCCATTTTCAGGAACTAAAATAAACAGGAAATGCTACATATACACTTTTAAAAAGAGATGTTTATATACTTTTGAAAAGATAGGTTTATGAATTCTTGCTTAACCACTTAAGAAGCACTTCACAGTCTCTTGTTCGGAAAGGTATATTGGTTATACTTGGTTATAGCTCCCTATTTGATCAGTACAATGCTGCACGACATCATCTGACAGATGGAAAGCCAAAGAGGTTATTTGCTGGCTTATTACACTGCTAACAGACTAATGGCTGCATGAGGCCAAGGCCCAAATAAGACTTAAAAGAAACTAAACACACAAGAAGTGCATCCAGGATTTTGACACAGACTATTTGTAGAGAAGTAAAATGTTGTAGTTCAGGCTTTAAATGAGTCTCTAAAACTAGGAAAAGATCCAGCATGACAACTGATTATCCCAGACCTGCCTTCTCTGCAGATTCAGCTCTGTCCTCAGAAGCATCCAACTGTCAAGAGACGGGATCCAGGGCAGAATCACCCTTGCACATAAACCTCCCGCAAGAGCCCCTTGATCCAGATCAACACCCTGCTCTGCGCTACTTGAACAGTCTAGAAGTGAAGTGGTGCAACAGCCAGAGCCCATGAGTAAACAGATGTCAGACGTGACCACAGATTGTCGTAATCCAATTATTTTAGCATTTCATACCCTAATGCAAACGAGGAATTCTCTAGCAATGAACTGAAAATTGGTTTTTAAGAGATGCAAGCCTGGCATGTACACAAAAGCAACAGGCATTCCTGCTCCTTCACGTCTCATTGTCTGTCGCCGTCCAGCTGGAAAGCTGACCCTTTAAAAGACCACACATTTTATCCGCTTCCAACTCCCTGTCCTAGGGCAGGCAGACAGAGACCATCAACGCCGATGGGTGGGCGGAAAGAAAAAGAAGTTGGTTTTCTCGAACTTGGCGTTTCTGCTCCGAGGAAACTCCGTGTTTCTGCCAAGCACCGCGGGGCTCTGGTGACCCCCTCAGCCGGGGCGCAGCCCCTTCCCGCCCGCCCGCCCCTCCGCCCGCAGCCTGACAGACTTTCCCCGCTCAAGGTCGCGCTTCCCCGCGGACTGAACGAGCCGGTCCCATCCCGAACTTCCCCCCCCCCCCCAACCCCGCCCCAGGATCGCGGGTGCGGAGGTTTCGGCGGACAAAGCCCGCGGCCGGGCCGGCCCCGGGGCTCCCGCCGCAGCCCCCCGCCCCGGGGCGCGCAGCCCAACATGGAGGCGCGGCTGAGGAGGAAGAAGCCCCGCGGCAGCCGGCGCCCCGCCGCCGGAGGCAGCCCCGCCGACTCCCACCCCCCAGCCCCGCCGGGTCGTGCAGCGCTTCCCGGCGGGGCACACGCCCGAGCAGCGGGCTGAGCACCCCTCTCCCCGCCGGGAGCCCCACGGAAGGCGGACGGGCCGGAGGGAGCCGGAGCCCATATCGCTTCCTCATTCACACCGCGCCAGGCGGGGCAGGAACTGCCGAGCGGAGGGAGCCCCACGCCGGAGGCAGGTACCGGCACTCACCCGTTTCCAGGGAGCCGTCGGGGGCCGCGGCCGCCGCCGAGTTCCGGGCGCTGTCCCGAGAGTGAGTGAGGGAAAGACGGAGTGAGGGAGCCTGCGGGTCCCCGCCGCCGCCACGGCCCGGCCCCGCGCTCCCCGCCCTGCGCTCCGCCCACGGGGGGCGCAGCTGCAGGCCCCGAGCTCACCTGCCGCTGCCGCCGCCGCCCCTGGTCCGCTGGCCCCGCCCCGGAGGTGTGGGACCCGGCAGCGCCGCCCGCGCCCTCTGAGGGGAGGCAGAGGCTGGGGGCGCTCCGGCTCTCCGCCGCCCCGCGCGGCTCCTTCACCTCCCTCTTCATCGGTTCCCCCTTCGCTCCCGTCGGAGGCGGCCGCGTGTGGAAACGCCTCAGTCCTCGCCTCCGCGACAGCCCGGGTAGCCCCGGGCGGGCCAGGGGCCAGCGGTGCCCGTACCTTGGCGGGAAGTTTGGCCGAAGGGGCCCCTGGCGCGACGCCGAGGTGGGGAGGCCGCGGCTGGAGCCGTGTTGGTGCTGAGGGCGCTGGGTCGCGTTTGAGATGAGGAAACGATTTTTTTTTTTTTTTTTTTTTTTTGAGTCTTGGGGGGTTTTGGTTTAGTTTTTTTTGGTCGGCTGATCGCTGAGGTGTGAAGTATTAGGGTTTGAGGGG
The DNA here is from genome assembly GCA_025769975.1 of Gallinago jamesoni. Classification (NCBI taxonomy): domain Eukaryota; kingdom Metazoa; phylum Chordata; class Aves; order Charadriiformes; family Scolopacidae; genus Gallinago; species Gallinago jamesoni. The sequence goes on along the minus strand of JAOQGH010000003.1, from coordinate 17,922,019 downwards.
CCAGAGCTCAGCCGGTGAGCATTTGGGAGTATGGCCCTGCCTGGCGGGGAGCAGTGCTTGGGTTTCCTCACCCCTTTGCCACACTTCTAGGCTTTCATTTAAAATGTTGTTTCATGGCTTAAAGGCCACGGGTGTTGTTCTAATAATAGGGCCGAAGCTGGGTAGGCTGCAGCACTGCGAGCACCACCCTCACCTCGGTGACTTTACCACAGAGATGGCTCTTGCTGATGTGCCCAAAGTTAGAGGCCTCCATAGGACTCTTGGGGTCCTGGCCAGGGCTCGCCCCCAGTTTGTACTCTGCTCTGAGGAATGGGGTTTGTTTTTTTTCTTTAAGTCACCTACAATCATCAGTGTTAAAATGGGGTGGTTTAGGGATGGGTTGCAGCACAGGAATGTGTGAAGTGCAAGAACCAGAGAACACACCACCTTTGTCATCATTTTTTAACTCACACAGGTCAGGTGTAATTACCCTCATGTTTTCATCTGACATTATCTCATTCTGCCCCAGCTGAAAACAGTGATGAAACTCCCAGTGTTTTGTGATGCTGTGGTAATTGGGGGTGTTTCTTCAGGCAGGTGCCAGGCCGAGGCTGTGGGAGCGTTGCTGGGGGCTTTCACCGGGCTGTTGGATGGCTGCAGAGTCCTTGCTAAAAAGCCAGATTCCACCTGTTTGGTGTCCAGCTTCTTTCTAGAGCATTTTACTTGATGTTCATAAGGTGACTGTCCTGGTTTCTCAGTTGTTCTGACATCAAATCTGAAAGATTATAATGTGTATATAAATCAGCTTTGTGAATCAGCTTATTTATAAAGAGTGAATTTAATTTGAAATAACTTTGTTTAAAACAAAATTAGCATCAGCTGAGAGCTATAGTGGATACAATGATAATCACAGTTTGGGTAAAAGCAATGGAGTAGAGTCATCTTTGGTCATTTACTTTTTACTTCGGCTTCTAATTAAACTAGTATTTTGCCCAGGTACACATTCTTATGCGTGTCTAAATATTGGGGTTTTTTTAAATTGGAAAATACAAATAATATTTTCCTGCTTTGGGACAGAATATCATCTGATTAACTGTAATGCTATAATAAATTGCATGAGGATCCTCCTTTAAAATTATGTAGATTGCTGTTATGCTGAAATCTGCAGAACTTTATATGCATGAGCAATTCATGAATGTTGTGTTACAGAAGCAAAACTAAAACTAGTTCAAATGAGAGAGGAAAAAGCAGAAGCTAACTGTGGCCAAGCAGTTTTCCTCATTTTGATACTTCCAGTGAAGTTTGGCAAAACAGAGAGTGCTTTAAAATGCATTTCATTTAATTTCATGTTCTTTGGGTATTTAATGGAGTGTAAGTGGTCAGGGAGATCCATTTTGGTTCGTGATTTTACCATATAATGTTGCAGCAAGCCACGTGCTAACTACTGTTGCATTTCAATTATTCAGAGCATCACTTTAGTCCAAGCCTTTCTGCAACAGTGTTTTCTCATTTGGGCTGTGAAAATTTTGCAAGGCCTAAAGAGGTTTGCATCTTACGTCTTTGTTCAGTCAGTGGGTTCAAGTTGAATTAGGACTGAGTAAAGATGTAAAAATTTGATCCACAGGAAATAAAATGGAGGATCTTCTCAACCAATACAGAAACATGGCTTTAGAAACTTGAGGTGTTTCCTGATACTGAGACTTTCTTGCTGACGGATTATTTTCTGTAATTTTGCTTTTAAAACTCAGCAGTGCAAAATGTGCACTAATGCTCTTACAGTTGGAGATTGTCTTTCATCAGAACAGATTCTAATGCAGTTCAGAAGGCTTTATTAACAAATTTTTACCAGCAGTGGAGTTGAGAAGGGGATGAAAATTGGTTCTTACTGAACAGCTTTTAGCAATGCTCTGTTTCAGCTTCTAAAACAATGGTAAGGCATGTTGGATTTCATTGAAATTACAGGGTGATTATTGGAAAAGAAAAAGTCAATCACAAAAACAGGGATGTGGAGAGGGACAGGAATGTGGGCATTACTGTCTATGATCCATTTTTGTGAAATGTATGTTTAGATATTTTGTTTTAAATGAACTCAAGACTGTTTTCTTTTTACTTTTCATCTCGTGAGCAGCTACATATACAGCCTAGTATCTCCCAAACCCATCATAAAGCACTGCTTAGGTATGGGAAAACTTTGGGGAGGAGATGAACTTCCAGGGTCTCCTGCAGCTGCATTTTTCTTTGGAATTTTCCTATCTAGAAAACCTGCTTTGCCTGGGGCTGCTTAATTTTTAATTTTTGCCATATGACATGATGATGGTATGGGTAACGTGAATTTGGGCATATATTTAAATTTGCATATATTTAAAAAAAAAGTAAGAGAAAGCTTTCTGCTGCAAGTGCAAGTAAAAATTTTGTAGTGGAAGTTAACAACTTGTTCGCTGAAGATTTCAATTGTACAAAACAATTTTGCAAAAATGTGTAATCACCTTTTGTGAACTGAACCGGTATACCTACAGTACTTGCAACTCTGAGCAAACCAACCTGATTTTAATTCTGATGGCAGGTACCTGATTTATGCAAAGATGATGACTTATGCAGAAGTGTCATTTCAGAACAGAAAACAATTATGGTGGTTTTTGCCAAGTTCTTTTTCGCAGCCCCATTTTGTAACAGGAGTTCGTTGGTCTCTCTTTCCCAAGGCGAACCACCAAATGCCTGCTCTCATTTCCTCTTTTCTGGTTGTAGTGGGGGTGTGAAGAGTCTGGTGGTGATGGGAGTTTCCACCATTACCTTTTACACAGGTCTGTGGTCTACTGTGTAGATGCACTTTTTGAACGTTGTATTGTCATTTATTCGGCTTTTTCTAAAGGTTGAGGTCAAAGGCTTGTGTTCTCTATAATGCTTTTCCTCCAGTTTTTCATAGTTTTCTCCTTGAAGGACATGAGTTCTTTATGGATTCACAGACTGAATTTGTTCACGTGAAGGTCTGGCTGCTATATACATTTTGGTGAATGTCCAAGTGAAACAGAAATTAGCCTTCCTTTTCTGAAGTCGTGCAACTTTAGAGATTCTTTTGATAATGATATAGATTAATTTCTACTGCTTATCTTTGTTGGTTTTATAGTGACTAAGGAAGGGTTTTTTTCTTTGTATTAGTGAGCATGCCTTTTATTGTGACTTGCACCTGAGTCAGTCTTTCCTACTTTTTGAGGGTTTGTTTCTGTGCACGTTGCAGGTGAAGTGAGCTGCCTGTGCCTGCCGAGAGCTGGAACTGGGTCAGGGAGTCTCTCTGCAGGTGAGACACGGTGGTCAGATACTGCATCTCTCTATTTTAAATGTATTGTGTTTTAGAACTTGCAGTTGCATAATGTTCTGTGCTTAGTAGAGTTTAAAAATAAAATGATGGATTTCTCTTGTTTTTCCTGAAAGATGAGATGTAAAAGTTAGTGTTCTGGGGAAGATTCTGATGTCAGATGCAAGCATATGAATTGCTACATATTTGTTGAAGCAACTTGGTGCAGAGTGGTTTTTGTTATCATGTGAGTCTTAAGAATTTGAGATTAAACCTGAGATATGCTTTATGTCCCAACCACTCTGCAGTTTTACTCATTTAAAGGAACTTTTATATAAGAAACGCTTATAAACCAGGCAAGAAAATAGTTTCCTGACAGTTTTGCTGAGGCCTGCCTAGAGCATTGCCAATTCTTGCAATGTTTGATGTTTTTAAAGCCCTACTCCTATGAGAAAGTACTTACATGAAAATCTTGGGCAATTTTTCCTTCTTCTTAAATAAAACCTATTTTATTTTTTATAGAGAAGATTTGCAATTGAAATCTAGGAGTTCCTAAAAGATTGAAAATCTGGGCCACCATATAAAAGGAAGCCAAAAATCTCTCAAGGTTTTACAAATACCTCCCTGCTGCCTCCTTTTGTTGTGGGTGGGAGACTGATTCCTGCATTTTGGGCCTTTGAGATTGTATTAGTAGTTTTAAATTCTTCTAAAAAAAACATAGATAAAACTAAAAACATATTTTATGGCATTTACTGCACATACCCCCTTACATTGGGTTTCAACATGCCAGCTGCCGGTGTTGATTTGAGCAATGTGAGAGTTCTACTTCCTTTCTGATAGCTTTACTTTGCGAAGTTAATACGATGGTAGAACAAGGAAGTGTATGTATTGATGCAATTTTCTTGCTTACCACAGTCCTATTCATAGTTGGTTTTACATTCCTGTGAGTATTGAAGAAAACTGTGCTGTGAAAGAACACAAGCATAATTTTTTGATTTCTTGGTTTGATTTTAAGTTCTCTTTTGAAACAATTCTGTTGGATTTTTTTGGCGTTCATGTAAGCTTCTGGAAATTCATGCCCAGAACAGAGGCACCATAGAGGGAGACAATTCACACTTCTGTGTGCTGGCTTGGGCAATGCTATGTGATTATTTTTTTTTCCCAAATCCCTTTTGGTTTGCAGCTGAAGTTGTCTCATCAGTCAACAAGAATAAGCTGGAGACCATGAAGTCAATGAATTTAGGCCATCCCATGACTTCAGTACCATGGTAGTACGTTACGCTTTTGCTGCTCACCTGAGAGGAATGGAGAGTCTCAGCAACTCCTATGCAATCACCTGAGGCATACAAATCTGCTGAGTGTGGCTTTTGTTTTAAAGGTGATGTTTCTATGGTGTCAGGTATCAAGAGCTCCAACTTCAGGAAATTGTGTCAAATGGTAGTATCTGACAAGATAAGATGGTTCACCCCAGCCCTGGGGCAAAGGTATAGTGTTATTTTTCAGATTATTGTCAGATGGTTAGAAGTTACTAACTAAAGTTTTTTCTTTTTATCAGTGTAAATGGTTACCAAAAAATGCAAACTGCAGTGGCATTAATGTGTGGATCTGGGTTTTTTGGTCTGCTTAAAATGCTTTAGCTATACTATCAGACTGTGCAAACAATAACATGGATTAGTCCCACACTGTGACTGCAACAAGGCTTTGTTTGCAGAACGAAAAATGTGTCCTATTGTGACCTGGCGTGACGATAGGGGAGTACCTGAGTCCTCATTTCATGGGTCATTTGTGCAATTTTAAAGCATAGTTTGACTGCTGCAAATGAGCAGCTTGTTTTTGGCTGCTGGTGCTACCAACTAACATTTAATTCTCAAGTATTAATTATTTTCTACTTGGACTGTAGGCCTGGACATTTTTTCTTGTTAAAGTTATGATTAATAATGTTGTTTTCATGTCTTCTAGGCTGTTGATCATAATCGGTCTACTTGCCTGTACTCAGGCATATATTACTTAGACCATTATTGTGTTATGATAGTCACTTAGTAGGATTTATTTTTATTGGTACAGCAAATGTTGCTATCAGAAGCTGAGCAGGGTATCGGTGAAACAAGATAGCGTGCAAAATAAATCCTACTAAACCTTTAAAATGAAAGCAAACATTAATAATGAAAGTACAGACTGCGTGTGTACTCCTTTGCACAGGAGGAGGGTAGAAGATTGAAGTCACCTGCCCTAGGCATGTCACAGTTTTTTTGAACCACACAAGGAGAATTTGGTGTAGTTAATGTCCGGGGTCACGGCGTAAATGTTGAGTCATGGAGCTTCGGTGTCAACACGCCTCCCTTCCCCACACTGTGTGGTGGTTAGATAGTGTTTGATGCAAGTAGTAGTTCTGCATTGAGCTTGCCAAATAATAGGGGAACCAAACTCCTATTACTTGTGCTTGTTTACTGCTGGTGGTAGCAGGGTGAAGGGCAGCATTTGATGTTGCCATTTAAAATCTGGTAAAAATAATAAAAGCACCAAGAATATTTAATCTAGTTTTTAGTAGTAGGCTAAAAAATGAATTTTTCCCTGAGGACTTAACTGTATAAAAAGAAATTGAGGTTGCTTACAGCAGAATTGAAGAGGAAAAGCCGAGCTGCAGCAGAGCTACTCTGCAAACACGTGTCTGAAGATAGGTTATATTGTTAGAGACGCTAGAGCCAGTATTCCAGACACATCTCCTGAAGAAATTCTGCTGCATATCTGGCGGCCTTGCAACTGGGGCGTTGGTTTAATTCGGCAGTCTCTTATGTCTCTTGTCAAAAAAAGTTAATTTTGGAGATGTTAACAATTTTCACGTTCAAAAGAGGCTGGAGAGTTGCTGCTTTTTGATGCAAGTGTAGTGTCTTTTGTCTGCTGAATTCCAATGTGTGGCCTTGCTGTTCTGCAATCGGAAAGTGTTTATGGGGTCACACCCATATTTCTGGTTAGTGTTGATATCATCTTATGTGTGTTTGAAGGTAATGCCACTGGGATAGTATAAGTATGCATATTAAGTATATGCAAGTTAAGTCAGTTGGTCTGTGATCCCTTTTATTTTTGTAAACTAGTTATTTTATGCATAATTAAATATTTTATTATTTACATAATATTACATGTAATTAAATATTTTTATTTGCATGTTTTATGCTCTACAGCATACCTGAATATATATGGTCATTCATGCCTGGATAAGCTACAACACACTTGAATGTGTAGGATGTTTTAGTAGACTTAGTGTCCTAGACCACCACAGATGCTTTTTTTTTTTCCAGTCTGATATTAAATATAATTTACTACCTGTTATGATTAAAAAGGTGCCTGTGTTTTTTCGTGATAGAAAGGTAAATGAAAGAATGATTCAGATGTTCAAATATTATCTACCTGCTTTCTCATGCTGTCAATACAGTAAGCTTTACTGTATTGATAAGGACAAATAAGTGCTATTTTTCATTATTGGTCACGCTCCTCCAATGGTTTCCATTTGCTTGAAGACAAGAACAGAACTTTTAGAGGGACAGGTTTGCTGTATTTCCAACTGTTTTTACTCTGCAAAAGTTTCAGGAATGTGTTTGGAGGCATTGTTTTTTTTAACATTTCTTTGCTTTTGGCTGAGGGAAAGGATACATTCTGCGTGCTGATTTAGAACTGCAGAGAAGCTTTTATTAAGTGGTTATACAGAGAAGCCAATGATATAAATCATTTGGAGGAGGAAGAAGTCAAAGTAGAGGTAATAGTTCACTTATGTTTACCCAAGCTTTCTGTTTTCAGGTAGGGCCAGTGTAGAAGAGAAGTCATTCCTGATTTAGTTAAATGTGTTTTTTTTCCTGCTCACACTTTTAGGAAAAAGTATAGGTTCAGAACAACTCCTGAGCAATTTAAGGACTTCAGAACGTTTGTTTATTCTCTGTTAATTATTTTATATCTTCCTCTGCAGTGATGAATATTTTAAAGCAGTAGTGTGAACTCAGGTTGACTGAAGGCCTTTTATTCTTTGTTTAAATGAGAGGAAAGCATTCTACAGAAGAAGCAATAAATGTCACTATTTGTGAAAGAAGCATAAGTATCACTGTGTGTGAAAAAGAACACATTAAATTAGTGGTGTGCCTGGATCAAATCCATGTATTTACAGCTGTCCTTTAGGGAAGTGCAGATCAAAATCAAGATGTACTGTTCTAGTCTTTATGTATCTGGGGAAAAAAGCCCCACCAAATTCCAAAGAGATAACGTCATTTATAGGAATTTCCTTTTCAGATTTTGTGTGATCACACTTACTAAGCACACATTTATTGGAGAGTCAATCTATATCTTTATGGCAGCCTTCCAGTACTTAAAGGGGGCCTACAAGAAAGATGGGGAGGGACTCTTTTATCAGGGAGTAGAGTGATAGGAGGGGTTTTAAACTGAAAGAGGGGAGATTTAGATTAGATATCATGAAGAAATTCTTTACCCTGAGGTTGGTGAAACACTGGCCCCAGTTGCCCAGAGAAGCTGTGGATGCCCCATCCCTGACGGGGTTCAAGGCCAGGTTGGACAAGGCTTTAAGCAACCTGGGCTAGTGGGAGGTTGGAACTAGATGGTCTTTGAAGTCCTTTCCAGCCTAACCCATTCTATGATTCTATAATAATATTGTGTTGGTTTTTTTGTAAGTTGATTATAAAGCAGGATTATTAAAAAAAAAGGTTCCATCACCACTTTACGGCTAGTTTATAGTAGGACTAGAAGCAAACATTCTAAAAAGTTGCTTCTAGGGAGTTGTAGTGAAGTTCCCATTTCAAGTGGCCTTCTGAGGATAATTGGCTAGAGGTGACATTTGGGAGTACCTCCCTCAATGTGACCTGCCCTCAAAACTCTGACATTTGTTTTTTTTTACTGAGGGGGGAAAAAAATTGCAGTCTCAATGTAGGCAGAAAGAAAAGGAAAATACTTTTTTTGAATTGTCACAATTGAGTTCTTCTGGATAAAATCTATATTCTTTTTGAGGTTTCATTTCTTCTGTTGTCTAGGAAGTAGGAGAGTAAACACGCACACAGGTACTTTAATGTCATCTTTTGTAATGCGAGTTTATCTTGAGTTTTCTTAGCTATAATAAATTATAGGTTTTGGGTTTGTTTTTTAGAGGAGCAGGAGAGAAATGCTTGTCATCTTAAAACCATTCAAGAAAAGACAAAAAAACCCTTCATTTGTCTGTGAGACTTAAAGCATGCATGCGCTAGCTAAAAGGTGATTGCTTTATTCTAGAGGTATAATAGCACTCCCAGACTGCGCTTCGTTTATGCTTGTAAGAAGTACAACATTGTTAATGCTCTTTTAGGCACCCTGAGGAATTATGATGATAGCAGTGCTGACGTTCCCTTGGAGCTCTGAAAAAAAAAATTAAAATTCTTTGTGGTTAGTTTGTTTTTTTAAGATAATTATGCCATATGTATATGTAGTATTCTATTTTTCCATTTTAGGAATGAATAGGAATGACTGTGAATTTTTGTTGTTTAAATGGCTTTCATGTTGGACAGTGGGTTGTAGGGATATATTAAATTTCAGGTTCCCTTTTTTAAATAGTTCTTTCTTTGGCTGCTTGAGAAAGCAAGGTTTCTCTACCAGCAATTCAGAGCTCCTGACCCAGATTCCTGTTGTGAGTTGCCCTCAACAACAATGGAGAACTGTGTTTCTTTGCATAAACTAAAGAGAGAGTATGTTGCATAAAGCAAATGGTCCAAATGCCTCCCTAAGTCTCCCCTGAAAAAACAAATCTCTATGTCTTTCTCTGACTACACCACTGACTTGAATTGTGTGATAACAAATATGTATAAAATCAGTTTCACTCAGCTTACTTGAGAATAGCCAGAAAGTCTGAGCAGGGTTGGTTCTGTGTGCACACGTACTTTCCACCGACCATAGAAAGGTGGTGGTGAGGTGATCCTTATCTTGTGCAGGTGCTGTTTTCTGTTGTGGGTACTTCAGCATCTTGAGTGTGACTTAACTGGTTGGGTGCTTTCCAAAAGTAAAAGAAAAATTGCTAAATATCTGCCTACTATCTGCATGGCGCTGAACACAGGGTGAACAGACTTGACAGCTCACTGCTGCTGAAACGGGGAGTCACACCATCCCCCATCTTCTTGTTCCTCTCTTCCTGCCTACTTGTTCTCATGAAGTACCTTGTGTCAGCTTTGATGTTTGCTGGAATGCTCTGTGCTTTGATTCAGCTCATTAAAATGTCAGCAAACTGTCCCGGAAAAAAAAAAAAAAATCAAACCCACAAACAAACAAAACCCCCAAAACCCCACAAAAAACACAGAAAACCCAAACAAACACGGTCAATTTTCTGCATCTTTAATAAACATCATAAGCTTGATGAAGGGTTTCTGTGCTTAAGAGAGATGTAGGATAAATAGAGACCACTATAGGAGGAAAGCAGCAAAACTTCTCCCTTTTGGCAGCTGGGGCTGTTAAAACGATTCTGTCATGTATGAAAGAGCCTGAGCTCCAACGGTTTCACTAAATTAAAAATCAGTCACATGTGGAGTTCAAGTGCTTAAATTGCATTTGGCCCATGTCTTTTTGGGCATGGGCAAATAAGCATGAGTTTCAGGTGTGGTGTGTGTAGGCGTGTACTAAAGTGGAATCACACATGTGGTGCACACGCACTGCAGTTGCTTCTACGGACACACCAATGCACTGAACTCCAAAGGTGTTGGTATTGAAGCTGATCAGAGGGCTGACTGCTGTGTTTCATTGGTCCAGCTGTAAACACCAAACTTACTCTAAATAGTGTTTTCAGGATCCAGTTTGCTTTTCTCGTTAATTGAGTTCTAATTCCAGATATGCGGAGATTGAAGGAAGAAAGGATTTTGAAGTGCTATTCCCATTCAGCGACATTTCAGTCTTGAATTTAAAAATGCTAATTCAGAAAATGATCACAGCCACCTTGCATGTCGTACTGAAAAGATTTCATTCCTTGAATCATAGTTCATGTACTGGGTGTACCAAGAATTCACCTGTTCAAACTGAGGACTCGTTTGATAGTCTTGTGATACTGACGCAAATTATGGGACTATAATAACATAGCAGAAAGCCTTAACGTCATCCTAATCTGAGCTCAAACCTGTTTTGTGTCCAGGCAATAATAATCAAAGGGAGACTTGAGCACTGAGGTACTCTCCCAGGCAGAGCCACATACTTTCAACTAGCTTCATTTGCACATGGCCCCAAATGTTCCAGCTTGGATCCGTCTATTCTTTACCTTGTTTTTTGATTCTCTGAGACTTTCCTTGCTGATTGTGTCCTGTGGGGAATATCCTTCTGTTGGATGTTCTTTACGTTGTTACTGCTGGTATGCTTCTGTCTTCTTCTAAGCCCTTTCTTCCTTGTCTCTTCCTTTCACTCCATTCCTCTTTGCTCCCTCTTTTACAGATATTTCTTAACATACAATATACCTTTAACTTTAGTCCAGCTTGTGGTGGACAAATGATTGCAAGACAGAAATTTGCAAATGGCTTAAGCAGATGTTCCTGTCAGAGTCAAAATATTTAACTCTTTAATTACTGCTAGTCATAGTGTCCCTAGAGCTGTGAATAATGCCCAGATGGTGTTCAGGGGGTTTGTGTGGGTCGTTTTCAGATTGTATTACTTTCTATCTCAATCTGACACTTTTCAGGAGAAATGAAGTTGCCTGAGAACAGCTTTTATCGTTTTCATTGCTGTGTTAATCTGTAAACTGCAGTTAGTCAAGATCTGTGTTTATGCCAAACTGGGAAGACTGTTTTGAACTAGTTTGAAGGAATCTACCCGGAGTGCTCTCTAGCAAGGTCTGGGTGAATTTATTTTTAAGCAATAAATGCAAATTGTCCCTTGGGTTTTTTTGCCTCCATACCAAAAATGAAGATGAAACATAAAGATACTCAGATAAGAAATTGTGTGTGCTCTGGGGCATATTATTTGAATGTAAATATATTGTTTATACGAATTATTCTTCAAATGTCTTAATACTGTGATGCTTGAATTAGAATATTTTTCATAAAGTTGTTATTTTAATTCTTAATCCTTTATTTAAACAGGGAGGGTTAGTAATATAGTAAATAATTAGTAATTAGTAACTTACAAAATATCCTAATAAAAATAGAAGCACGTGAATATAGTATCGTGAACTAAAAAGGCAAGAATAAGACTGATTCTTCTGAAGTGAATTCCTTGTATGTGCTTATCATTTTTTCAAAAACGTACAATTTCAGAGTTCAAATTTCTTTAGTTAGAAATGAATTAAATACTTGGAGTGCACTTATGTGTAGGTGCAACAGGAACTTGATGGTATAGTAGGTGGTAAGATTCATTTATGATAAGTTATAATGGAATTCCCCTGGAACTATGTATTCCACCTACTTGAATGTACAGTAATTCAAATATTAACAGTATGCAGCAAATGCCAAGACTTAAAAAAATTGGCAGGTTGCTGTAAAACATGGAACTAACTAGCTCTTGCTAGTTCTGCCGTACATTGTGGCCTATATACGTTCAACTTCTGTGGTTCACCTCCTGTCTAATAGCTGTTCACTTAAACATTTTTATGTGTCCAGAATACTGAGCCTGTGTACGTTTTAATTTACAGTTTGGCGTCTGCGCATAACAGGAAGTGCTACATATCTTTCTGGAGATCATCACGTTTGTTGTACCTGATAACTCTGCTGGTGTGTTCAAACGATACTTTCACAATTACTTTCTTTTTTCTGTCTATTTTAAAATTATAGCTAGGCAGAAAACGTGGAAATATTCTAAGTGATTGGGATGCTGGAGGGGCAGGGAGAAAATAAAGGTTGGTTTGGGCCACTTTGAACAAACTCCCTTTGTTTAAAGTTGTTCCAATTTTAGTACACTATTCAGTGTGCATACTGAGAATATTTGGTACATTTTTTACCTTTGTTTACCTCATGCAAACTACATAGTAAAAAAACATGCAAAATGTGATTGCAGGTTTCTAAAATAATAATGTCTGTTGGTTTTGAGAAGCTTACTACTTATCTCATCAGGATATTATATCCAACCATGTGAAATAGTTTTAGGTGATAGCATTTTTCTGGTCAGTGTGACACAATTGGTTAATTTGCAAAGCTGTTAGAATGAACTTAGTATTTCAGCTTCCAGTTTGTCAAGAGAAGTAAGCTGATGCGCTCTGAAACTATTTCTGAATGACATACAAAATATTTCTTTTTATGGAGGTAGTAATACGTTGTCTGCAATGACATAGAAAGTGACATAGAATAAGAATTCTGGATTTTTTTGCTATCCTGAGCAATAACAAAATAGAAAGCAAAAGGGATAAGAGTATCTGTTAGGATGACCTAATTCATTTCAATATATGTGAAAAAAAAAAAAAGGCACAAATTGTTTAAGTTAGTGGACAAAGAGAGAACTTTTTCACAGCTTAAATTCTTTCAACAAATCTTTTTTTTTTCTATATGCAAGACTTGCTTAAGGAATTCTAAGGGAGCTCATAAAACTGGCCCAGAAATGCATTATTAGTAATATTAGAAGGGAGGGAGGGGGAAAGCTGATTCTGATTTCTTTTTCTTGAGTAACGTGAACTACTGATGACTATGAGAAGTTTGGCTGGAATTGTCCTATTCAGGACAATATGGCTGATGGCTCTCTCAGCTATTAACTCTCTTTGCAGATTGAGGGACACTTCTTTTGGCACTAGCAATAATTACAATTTGAATTTAATCCCCTTTTTAATACCCGTAGCATTCTGTTTCTGGCAAAATGCATCGTGCATTTTAGTTACAGCAATTCAAAAAACCTCAGTAAATAGAGTCCTGCCAGGTAGTGATTTGTTGCCAGGAAATGTACTCTGCTTTTTTCTTTATAGCTTCATTAAAAGAAAGTTACAAAAACACCTCATTGAAGATATTGTAGGAACATAAAAACTTTAAAAAAACAACCCTGAAACCTAAAAACAAAACCCCAATGAAAAAAACCATAAAGAAACTCTTGGCTAAAATCTTTTTCACTTGACAGTATGCAATTATAATTTCACGTCTTAAATTGTGCTGTGATTGACACAGAGTCATTCCAGATCACTTTCCTTTTCTTGTTTTGACGTGAGTACAAAGCTGGTCTTCAGATCCTGGAAATATTACGTAGGCTACAGGTCTTGGCTCAAACTTCAGTAGCAGGCATGTTTCTCTGGGAAGTGTGATAAATCAGCGATACTGAAATATGTAATGTAGATGTTAATACAGCTGATGAGATTTGTGTTGTTATCTACAATAAAGTATTATTGGGAAGGGAAACTAATTTAGACCGAGAAATCTACTTCATAGAGAGGCTTCAAATACTATTTTGATGAACTTCTTACACCACAGCACAGAGGCACCCCGATCTTATTATGAAGATTTCTATTGAAAATCTGCCATATTTCCAGATGTGTGAATGTGCACATGTACATTATTATGGTTATTACTTTCAGGTGTGTGTGTATAAAACCGTACGTAATTTCCCTGGTTTCAAGTTTTACTCCACAAGGTGCTAAAAGTTTCGCTATGATCCAGAGAAGCACGTAAGCTGCCTACCTGAGGTTCACCACTGCTCTGAATTGAGCACCACTTTGATTTACAGTACTAATTAATGCAGGTAGCTGGTGTAGCAGGCAATTTAATTGTCATATTTCTGGCATAAGCTGGTAGAAGGAAGATTATTAGCTGTCACATGGAATAGATTGAAAAGGTTGGGCTCGTCTTTTCTTAACTCTCCTGCTAACTGTGCTGTTAGTGCAGTAATGAGGAAGTCGTCCAGTTTGGTAAAGGTGGTGGGTGTTTGCATATATTAGTGTATATATACATATGGGGGAGGATTGTAGGGGTGACAGCAGAGCGTGACATCAGTGTAAGAAAAATGGTGCAGCTGAACTGATGAGAGGAATGGCTTGTACTGTTACCCCCTGGGACTGGTTGTGGCTGACTGATACACCCACGTCAAGCCCCAAACCTCTATATAAAAGAATACTTTTCATAGATTATTTAACAGAATATTTTCTCCCAAGTCTAAGACCAATAGATCTAGATGTGTGTGTTTCTAGCCCTTCTGACTTAAAGGGTTTGAGAAGTTGAAGAGACTGACTTCGGTAGGATTATTAAGACTCTGTTAATTAACTTGATCAAACTAGCGGTTTAACTGGTGTTCTTGTGCTGGTTTCTTATATCTTCATATATTTCTACCCTGTTTTGTAGAAATTTTTGGTACTTCAGAATATATTTAAGGAGAAGCAGCATGCCATTCTTTGAGGTTCTGGTTTATATTTTCTTTAACACTGCAGATGAAGAAGTGCTGGTCGCACCAATATTGCGCCTGACTTGGGAGAAACTGTCTTCTCTGAGCCCAATAAAATGGAGCATGTTTTCGAGGACAAGGTTTCTGGAGACGAGGAGAGCTGTTATGTGATCACTTGCTTTCTCTGCGGGATGAAAGTAATACCAGTTCCCTATTGTTTGAAGTTCATTGCTGTCTCTAGAGGAAATCTTTCCTTACTGTTATATATTAATAGATTAAGTTCAGCTGCAGGGCAAGTAGAATGAACTGGGAAGTTAAAGAAACCACACCCTGGGTCTGCAATGGCTGAAATTGCTTAAGTTTTGACCTGCTGCTGTTCTGAAGTGCTCATCCATAGAGCACACGCTTGCAGAATATGCTGTGTCAAGTTGCTGATAAAGTTGGATTTCAGAATAGCTTCCGACATATGGAAGGTCTTTACCTATGTAGCAGAAAGCAATATGAAGTTTTCATTGAAAAGGTTATATATATTTAGTTTATTCTTAGTTATAAAGATTATAATTTGGTTTTATTAGAGAAATCTGTGTTGTACAATGAGTGCAAGAATGGAGGGGGTACTCAGCTGTCTGCACTTTCTTACGGCTTTGTCCTCTGCTTATTACTAGTATATGATCTTATAATCTTGGTAATTTCAAGATCTGTTCTGGACCACTTACTGTCCCAAAATGAGTTTGGATGAAATTTAGCCAGTGTTAAGTGGGGTTCTGAAATACTATGATTTCCAAGCTTTGAGTCCAGAAGCTACAAAATACAGGAGAAGGTCTGAAAAGCACACTTTCAAGGGAGGGATCTTACTATTGTGACAGTATCCCAGTCCCATTTTGGACCATGTTGCGGAGCACTCGGGTGAAACAAAATATGTCATTGGGCTTAGCGTTCAGGGTCAGTGTTCCTCACCGAGGAACAAAAACGTTCTTCACTGAGGAAAACCATGATAAAGAGCAATTAGAATGGACAACAGTGAGCTGTATCAATGTCCAGTTTGGCTGAAAACATAATTTCAAAGTGTTGAAATCTAGAGTAAGTTATTGAGCTCTGGTGTTTTGTTAGCTCAGACGTACATGAAGTACAGGTAAGGACCTTCAGGTGCAACATCATTCATGTAAATAGTCCCCAGGGGATATGAAGAAATGCAGTTCTTGGTGAAGGCAAACAACATCTTTAGACAAAAGGTCACTTATTAGTGACCTTTTCTTGTTGCTTATAACTAAAACATCTAAAATGAGATGCTCTGTAGAAAATTATCTAAGACAGTGGTGCTCAGGCACATTTAATAATGCATTTAGTACTTTTATCCAAAAGTTTGAAGTCAAATGGAAATGTAGTGCAAAGTTCACTTCCATTAGCTGCCGAAGCTGTTTTTTTCTGTCAAGATCTGTTTGTCCAGGGCGTCAGGTTTCATCTTTACAAACCAACAATTGCAAAATCAGAATGATTTCTATCATGAAGCAGAAGCTGCTTATCTTTGTGTCACAGAATGATTTAGGCTTACAATTCTATTTGCCCTCAAGGGAAAGCTGTCTTGTATAGTTGTTGCAAACATAACTGCGGGGGGGGGGGGGGGAAGTCAACTTTGAATTTGAAAGGAGAAACA
>JAOQGH010000003.1:17862777-17904289 GCA_025769975.1 Gallinago jamesoni | reverse complement strand
CAGGGCATGCTCTAGTGCCCAAGATTATTGGTTTGTCGTGGGCTGCTGTGTGGGTGGGTGATGGTTTTTTTTTGTTTTTTTTTTTTGGTTGGACTCGATGATCTCTGAGGTCCCTTCCAACCACCACAATTCTGTGATTCTGTGAATATATGAATAAAGTTGATATCAATATTTTTGGAAAGGCTGTAGGGAATGATTTGTGATAAATAGACAGACTGGGGCAGAGAAAATCCAGTTCAAGCTGGAATAATATGAGATTATCTTTATGGCCCATCTTTAATGGGTTTTGCTGGGTGGAGATTTGAAAAGTTTTCTTCCAGGCAGGGAAGTAGGAGGAAGTTTCAGGGGAAAATAAATTGTAAAACTCAGAATGTCTTGTAGTAACATCACAGGCCAGGACACTAGTGACACACATAGTTGGGTCTTGTATGTGAGAAGGCTCATGTAAAGGAACTAGATGCTGCTTTTCTTCTTTGCATTACCTGTGATCTGTCCATTTGCTTACTTTAGGGGCCTTAGTACTGAAAGTGCCAGCTCTGGGATACTTTGAGAATAAATTGAGTGTGATGGTGGTTCTTTTTCATACTTCCATTTAAAGGACAAAGGTTTGGAATAACAAAAGCTTTCTTTCTCCTAAGCATTGCCTAAACAAAATTTCTTTAATGTTATACAAATATCTAGAACGAGTCACTAAAACTTTCATTTCTTTCTCACTCATACGCTTTTCAATGAACACTAAAATACTCTTTTTTGTAGTCCTTCACTTGCTACAGAGTCCACCTGAAATGTTTGATTAGGCATATGACACCTATTAAGGTGCAAATCAATATGCCTCGAACAGTTTATAAATTTGTATTATCTGCATTTAAGTTTTTTTCTTTATGAGGAAAGAAAGTTTTTCTTACTTTACAAAAACTTGAGAGTGCTTTAATCTGAACAAGCAAATAATGTGATAACATGCCTACTAGGCAAACTGTCCTAGCCATATAGGTTTCAAAATGCATTGTTATGTATTAAAAAAAGTATTGAAGGTCCTTCTATTGCTATATATGTCAACAGTCAAGAGGTGGGATTTAGAGGACATTGTCGTTTACTACAATTAATATAATACCAAACTTTGAAGAATATTTAATTTTCCATCAGTGTTCCTTTAATCAGTTTCTTCAATTAAAAAAAAGTGATTGAAGATATGTCAAATTGTATGAAAGAGGAAATTCCCAAGCAAAATACCTGTCATACAGAGTTTCCTAACTTCCTTGTTTGTCTGACAGTGAATCAGTCTGGTTGATGATGCTGACTCAGGTGTCATTCTTGGTTTTCTTTTTTTTTTTTTTTCTTATGTTCCTGGTTTCGTGTCCTATTGCTGCACTGATTCTTCTGGCAAGGGATTGCTATGCCATGACTCAGGCGCAATGTAAGCAACGTGACACTTACAGGAAGGTACCTGTTAGTATCAGTATGTTGGTATTTACACTGTGTTTATACTTTCAGCTGAGAAATCCAGAGGATTTGCCAAATGTTAAGCCTTGCAAGTCTCAGAGCTTACTCTCACCTGAGAAATAGTCACTCTAGATTAAATGAAGCACGTAATTAAATGAGGATTATTCAGACACTTTATCTGGCTTGAGGAACAAAACATGTAAGCTACTGCTCATACTGTCTGGGCAGCACCTGAAAGCAGTTCTATACCTGCAGCTCTTCTCTTCCCTTTGCCTACTCAGCTGCTTACTTTGTCTAGAATGGTCTCACCATGGGGACTGAGGACATATCCTCCGACCTGACAAAAGCTGCTGGAGCCCCAATGTCTCTGTGAACCAAACTTCTTCGGTCTCTGAGACTTCTCTTTTATGCCCATCCTTCCCTTTCACCGCATAACAAAATGAGTTTTGTTTTGTTTTTTTTTTTTTGTCACTGCTGGTGGCTGGTTCAAGCTGTTGTTCACACCTCAAGCTGGGCTGCAGTGACTCTCACCACTGACCAGCAAAGTGGCACCAGTGCCATCACTCAGATAAGAGGTTTTTCCCACATTGGGTTAGAAGTCTTATTTACTGTTTCATCAAGGAATTCCTGACCAGCTCGGCTGTTCACCTTGTTTTCTGTTCAAATCTACTTGGTTTTCTTAAAGTCTTATATGAATTGAATTGCACTGCTTAAAACATCAGGAGAACCCTAGAGTAGAACCATAGAGTCACAGTCCTGTGCTGCAGGTATGTTCTGTCATTTGCATCAACCTCAGTTTGTAAAACTGTCTGCATTGTTCTGGACTTGTTTCAGTGGAAGGAAGCGGCATTTTGTGTTCCAGTTCTGTTGAGTCCTTTAGTTCACAGACAGTCTGGAAGTTTTTAAGCTGAAAGAAGTACAGAAGGACAAGGTTGGTTTATATTCAAGTGGCTAAAAAATTGCTTCTATTTCTTGCAGACCTCCTTTAAGCAGCTGGTTTCCAAATTAATTTTTATGCAGGTCGAATGTTAACACACATCACTGATGAGTAAGTACCCAAGCAAGTCAGGGTCTTTTTTTTGCTAATTCTAATTCATCGGCTGTTTATTATTGATGAGCCAGGCACCAAAGGCAGCCCCCATTCTTCACTAAATGAATTCCTTCTGTTTTTCATGAGTTAGTTTATTTTCCCTTGTACACCAAACAGAGCAAAGCTTTACCCTTCTAAGTTAGGTCCTTCTGCTTTTCTAGAATTCTGCCCCAAATCACTTGTTGGAGAGAAGTTGCGGGCAGTGTCCTGTCAGGTCGTGCAGCAGAGGGAAGCCTGTGTGACACTGCCGTCCTGGAGCTGTGTCAAACACACCAGGGATACTTTGTAATTTGAAGGCTAAAACTGAGATCTGCCCAAGTATTTGCAAGTAAAGAGCCAAGAGGTAGAAACACAGAAAACAAAACAAAACCAGCCTTTTAAGCCATGTCAAGAGGTTTTGTGAAATTTGCCACAGGCAAAAAATCTGACTTCTTTATTTTACAAGATGTTTGGCTCTTCTGTGAAGTCAGATATTGGAGCTCTCTGCCTTTGATTTTTTCCTGGAGGCATAGGGGGAGACTTTATATGTGATGGCTTCAGAAGGCTAAGAACGAAGCATTTCACTGTCCTGGATAAACCTGGCATTGAAAATATGTTTGTACAGCTGTCACCTTTGTCCCTTAAGCTATTCTCTTCTGTGGTCAGTGGGTGTTTCTCATGTGTCTGTCGGATGACAGCCTGGGAAGGGACACACCTTGTGGGAAAAGATTCTTTAAGTCTGTGCCCTTTTGACACTGTTCTGAGGGAGGCAATGTTCAGAAAACCTTTCTGAGGGAGTTCGTTGCTGAATCAAATAATTTTTTATCGGGCAACATCTCAAAATGAAATGTGTAGATCAAACTTAAGTAGCAGAAAGACATTTGGTTAAAAAAAATGAAAGAATCGCTCTTTATAAAATGCATTTAGGTATGTGTATGCTGGAAGAGGATTCAAAATTAAATCTGTTCTGTCTAGACCTTTGGGCACAGTTGCAAATTCAGTGCAACCACCTTCCAGCTACAGAGCATTTATTAAAATAAATGCCTGAAAGTGGATTCTCAAGCCTTCCTTATAAGTGATGTCAGCTTCATCTGTCAGCAGTAAAAATACAAATTGGTAGAGTTGAGCAGTTTGGCCATTAAGGAATAAAATCAGATCTAATCCCCAGAATGGAAGAGTTTTTGCCCATTTATATTCTTATTCTGTTTCTCTCTCCATTTGAGGTGACTTGTCAGAAAATTTATGTAGGATACCAATTACCTACCTTTCTAGTGTTCTGTCACTCTATCCTGCTTTCTTCTTGTATGACAGAAGTTACACACAGATCTCGTTATCTGGGGATTTCTGCAAAGATACTCTTTACAGAAAGCAGTGCCCAGGAAAATAGAGATGCTCTGGGACGATCTTTAGTTAAATTATCTACTTCTTCATTCCACTGTCCTGATTTAAAACAATTCTGCAGTACCACTGTGTGGAAGTAGTGGTTTGGTAAATAGAGATGCTTACAAGTAAGTAATTTTTCTCTAATACAACTGCTGCAAATTGCATGCTTCTTTCCTTAGTTCTACTTTTCATATTTTCTGGAGCATGACAAGCAAAAGAAAAATATGAATATTCCAGGGAAATAGGTGATGAATCTGTCTGTGGTTGTTTTTTGGGTTTTTTTTGTAGTTTGGGGTTTTTCTTTCTTGCCTCTCCCCATTCTGCTCTCAAATGCACTTTATCCATTGGCACGTGAACAGAAGATTGCCTGTTATGGTAATCATAACTTAATAATAAGGTGATTTGGGGCAGTTGAAATCACAGTTGATTGCAGCTAAGCTGTGGAACATTTGATACCACCAGGAGTTTTAGGCATAGGCATTTTTACAAAAGCTGAGATCTGTGTTCTGTGTTTTCCACAAAGAAGGAAATAGATATGATGCAGGAGATTTAATTCTTTTCATATGTGTTTTGTCTGTTCATTTGCAAATGTACCAGCTGTGATTTATTGGCAATTTCACCTTGTAGCCTTTCAAAGAGCAGGGGAAAGCCTAGAGTAATGCGGTCTGTGCAGTCAAGAAGCTGAGAAGTTCCATGTGAGTTTTATGAAAAAGCTTTAAAAAAGAGGAGTTGAGAGGTTTCACCAAGTGGGTTTGCTGGTTTGTGGGGATTTGATTCGTTATTTTGTTGTTGTTGTTTATTTACTTATTTTTAAAGCCCTTTGATTCTGCTAAAAACTGGCTTAATAAATGATTCCATGTAAAACTGGGGATTCATGACCATTTGAAGTTTAATTTTGGACCATTTTACAGCAGGTGTGTAACCTGCTGCCATTTATTTGAAGCATGGGTCAAGCTTCACTTTTTTTTTTTTTTTTTGAGGACAGCAAAAACATTTTCTACTGTTCTGGCTGGATGAATATATATACTTAGAATTAAGTGATACAAAGGGCTCAGATGACTTTGCCACTGCCTTCTAAGAATTTATTTTGCGTGACTTGCTGTGTGTTGGAGGGGCTAGTAAAGCAGTTTTGTTAACTGCTCTTGTCAACAAGAGTTGACAAGAACTGTTTAAAGTCAAGGGTTATAAAGATTAATCATGTAATCATTAGCTACACTCAAGGCATGCAGTTAAGGGGGACTTGGCTATCACTGGGTAAATAGCTGCAGAGAAACCCTAAGTAAATAAAATGTCCCTTGCTGATGGTGAGTCGTGCATCACTCACCAGATCTGGTTCAGGAGTCCTTAACAGTCTCCTATTTTTAGGAGGAGGGGTGTGTCCATCGTCACACAGTGATGACTAAACCTCATGGAGTGCTTTGTGGGGCTATAAATACAGAGTGGCTATTTTGGTTGCAGTACCTGTGAAATGGATCTCGGAGGGAGCGAGAGACATGTTCTCTGCCAGTAAGAGGGATGTTCCTGGGTGACACCTGAGTTGAGGTTGCCAACGCATCACGTGCTCCTTAACTGCGTTTACGTGCAGCTCAATGCTGCAGTGGCAACCAAGGCTAGTTTGATTTTTAAATTGTTTGTTCTAAGGCAAATGTTAGCCAGCGAGGGTTTCAAAAGGACTTCAGCACAATCTGGAGGCAGAGTGCTTCCAAACATTTTTTATTTCAAACAGAACAGACCTGCAACGAAGAACATTACTGTTCTTTGCACTGTATATGGTGTATGGTCTTAATTGCTGCAAAATACCAATTACTTTTTACAACTTTGTTAGAGTGTAGGTCAGCACAACAAACAAGTCTTTTTTCAGGTGTTGGAGTGACCCTGTAAAAGTGTTAGGAAAGCATTATAGATCAGAGGAAACCTACTTAATGTGCAGGGAGAGCACTCCATAGGTATTGTGGGTATTTTTTTCATGAGCCTTTAATTTTTTTTTTTAATTCAGTTGGAATAGCTACAAAGGAAAAAATTGAAGTAGATATGTCTCTTACTTGCTGTCATCTTGTAATATTCCTACCCCACCTCCCCTTAAATTTAGTCCATCTGTATTAGTATTCTTAACTTTTTACTAGATTGACTGCTTCTGTGGGCAGAGTCAAGCAAAAGGCACAGTCAAGATAAGTGGCCTGCAGGGCTGTTTTGTCTTACTCCTCTCTTTAATGGGGTACAATTTTCTTCTGGGGTGAATACTGCAAGGTTGTTCTGTGAGCACTGACAGGATAAACATGCTTAATGTTGTCAAGGAGAACAAAGGAAAATGTTCTCTCTGTAGGTGTTGAGTTTTGCTTTGATGCTCTCAGTTTTGTGAAGGAACTTCTAAAAGCCTCCAGCATAAATGTATGTGAGCAACTTCTTAATTCGAGGCATGTGTACCCATCTGCTGCTTTGAACATCTTGTGTATACCTTTGACGGCTTCTGGATCCTAAAATAGAAAAAGAAACAGAAAAAAAGTTCATGATTTTGACTTGGTCGTTGTGCTGTGTTGGGTCCTTTTTGGCAGTGTGTAGCAGGAGCTGTACCAACTGCAAGATGGGAGTTTGAAATCTTTTAACAGAGGGGTTATGTCTGAGTTCTGAGGACTAATATGAGGATTTGACAGTTATCCTTAAAGGAATCTGAACTATGGGACATCTGACGAAAGAGCCAAGGGACTGGTGGGAACAGCGTTCTGGCAAGTGCAGCTGCAAAAACATGAAGCAGTTTCTCCCTTAAGATTTGGAGGAAAATGTCGGCGTTTCCTTTCGCAGCAAATCTTGGGATGCGTAAATGGAAAAGAGATAGACAAGGGAGCCTTTACCCTGCCCAACAGTATTTCTGAAGGCAGTTAGTTAAAGCTTGTGAGTCATATGATATTATCATGGATTCTTTTTTCTTTGATTTCTTCTCTTCACTTCCATTCTGACAGCTTAAGCCTGGGTGGGAGAATTTTTCTCTCTGGCTCCCACCTTTTCTCATGTTCTGCAGTAGCTGAAACAAAACATTTGAAACTCTTAATGTTCTTAATACATGAAGGAAAGACTTCCCCTGTTATCTCTGCTGTAGGTCTGTACTTCAGCATTCCAAGAAGAGTTATTTCTGGGCTGTCATTATCTTCAAGATTCATAGTGCCCTCTTCTCTCCCCTGTATCCCTTTGTAGAGATACCTTTTGTGATAATGCAGCTGCTTTCAGTCTTGCCGTGTTCATATTTTGATAGCAAAGTACTGTAGCAGGTATGTACAGTAAAAAAGGGATGGCACTTCACCTCAGAAATCTATAATTTAAAAATATATTTTAAAATTATTTTTTCAGGGAAATTCAGTGGAATTAGCCCTACCTGAAGCAGTGGGGAGCCCAACCTTCCAGAGAAATGAAAGGCTTTACTCAAGTGCCATAAGCTCTCCTTTTTGTCACTTTTGCCCTAAGCCTTTCTGAGTAATGAAAGCAGTTTTTAGTTCTGCTCTCCACAGAATCCATTCCTAGAGGAGGGATGAGATGAAAAACACAAGTGCGTTTTTAAATTATAGATTTCTGAGGTGAAGTGCCAGTGTCATTAACCACATTCAACAACATTATTAGCTGAAGCAACAGAGGTAAAAGCAAAATAAAAGGGAAGCATTATGTCTTTTGCCCCTCAGACCACACAATTATTGAAATGGTTAGTTTGGGGCATTTTAAAGATAGGAATTAAGAAATTATTGGAGTGTTGGTAACTTTCCATAATACCAAAGTCACAGGGGTTGGTGTGTCAGTGAGTGAGAAGGAGCCTGTCATTTCAAGAGGTCTAGTCAGGATGTGCGGTTGAGCTGGTGGTTTTTATCCCATTCTTTGCTGAGAATATTGTCTTTCACAAAACCGAACGTGTATTCTAGCAAATCTAGTACTTTCTTATCAGATGTGCCTGTGGACTTGAGCAGCAGAGATCAAGAGGTTTCATATAAAATGAGGTACTTTGTGCTGTGCCTGTCCTCTTTACTCCCTTAAATCAGGTTTCCACCATTTAGTATTGCAAACCATGTGCAGCTAAGATCAGAAGATCTCAGCTAGAAAGTTGGAAACTGACCATAAAAAACCTTACTGTCTCTCTTCTGCATGATCTAGGGCCTCATACCTCCAGATCCATTTCAGTTCCCATAGTCTTCTCTATGAACTAAAATACATGATTTAGCCTCTCTGTTATAGTGGAGAAGCTGTAGGGTGAGACAACATTTTATACCCTTCTCTTAGGACAATGATATTAGCTAGTTTATGCCTTTGGTGTAATAATATCATCTTTTGCTAAGATGGGTAGAGTTGTTATTTCATGAGCTACTTACTGACTTGGTTGGCAGGCCTGCCCCCAACAGGTAGCCTTCCTCTTCTCAGCGACTATTCACATGTGTTGCAGGGGCTGTTTGTGTAGTGTTGCTCTATACTGGACTGTTGAAATGGCCACAAACAGTATGTGTGTAAAGTGTGTATATGGTTTTCTTTGTGGAATTCTGTTTTTTCTTGGGTTTTTGTATGTGGGTTTTCTCTTTTCTATTTAAACTCCTATCTGTTCACGCATTCCCTATACAGTACAGCTCTATGAATAGTTGTTCTGGTATAAATGACAAGTTTGCCACACACCGGCACAACCAGAGGCCCAGCTCCAGCTGCTTAAACTGACTTTGCTGCTGATGTGTCATGAAACTCTGTGAGGCCTCTTCTGAGGGTTCATAGCAGAGTTTCAGTTTCCATTCTTCACAGAAGATTCTCATAGAATTGTAGAATCATAGAATTGTCTAGGTTGGAAGGGACCTTAAAGATCATCTAGTCCAACCATCAGCCGAACTGACAAAAAAAAAAAAAAAAAATCACTAAACCATATTCCTGAGGACCATGTCAGCCTGTCTTTTGAACACCTCCAAGGATGGTGCCTCTTCCCTGGGCAGCCCATTCCAATGCTTGATAACCCTTTCAGTGAAGAAATGTTTCCTAATATCCAATCTAAACCTCCCCTGGCACAACTTGAGGCCATTGCCCCTTGTCCTGTCTCCTGTGACTTGGGAGACAAGACCAACCCCTGCCTCTCTACACCCCCCCCTCAGGTAGTTATAGAGCGTGATAAGGTCTCCCCGCAGCCTCCTCTTCCTCAGACTGAACAACCTCAGCTCCCTCAGCCTCTCCTCATCAGACTTACTCTCCAGACCCCTCACCAGCTTCATTGCCCTTCTCTGGACTCGCTCCAGCACCTCAACATCTTTTTTTGATGTAAGGGGCCCAAAAATGGACACAGTACTTGAGGTGAGGCCTCACCAGTGCCAAGTACAGGGGTATGATCACCTCTTGGGTCTCACCACACTGTTGTTGATACAGGCCAGGATGCTGTTGGCCTTCTTGGCCATCTGGGCACGCTGCTGGCTCATGTTCAGCTGACAATTGACCAACACCCCCTGGTCCTTTTCTGCTGGGCAGTTCCAGCCACTCTGCCCCCAGCCTGTAGCGCTGCCTGGGGTTGTTGTGACCCAAGTGTAGGACCTGGTACTTGGCCTTATTGAACCTCATTCTGTTGGTCTCAGCCCATCGATCCGACCTGTCCAGATCCCACTGCAAAGCCTCTCTGCCCTCCAGCAGGTCGACACTGCCACCCAGTCTAAACATACTGTCTGTTTAGTCACTGGAAAGCTATCTCCAGAGCTGCTGGAAAACATCTGGAAATCATGGTGATTGTGTCCATCAAAGTATCCCACTGTACTAGACTGAATTTAAAGAGTCCTCTCTGTATTTAGAAAGCAGACCTTTAAGATCTTCTGTGTGAAGAGTGATGTTGTGTCTGTCAGAATGATGCAGATTAAAATAAGCTAGAAGGAAAACTTACTTTAGATAAGGTGTAAATTAAGACGTAATACCATATTTGGAATCTGATGTTACAGAAAACCTCAACATATGAGAGTGTTTTTCATATTGAGATAAATGGGCGCGAGTACCCTTCCATTTCTTGTCATTTGATGTGTTGCAGCTGCATTATCAGGGAGGGACAGTTCCTGTTGTGGATAGCGAGGTGTTTTATTATAAAGGAGTGAGAGCAAATTGACAGAGGCCAGATTACCCCTTGCTCTGAAGCACCCTCTAGAAGGCCACCTTGGAAATGCTAATGAAGGCTTAACCCCTCGTTCTCCACAGGCAAATCTTTTTAAGATCCCTCTATAGGAAAGGAAGTTGTTTGGGGATTTCAGATAAACTCAATTTTTGTATGTCACAATTTATTTCAGCCTGGTGTTTTTCATACACAGTTGTTTTCTACTCTCCATGCTTCCCAGCTAATTTATCCCCGTTGGCCTGACAAAGTGCAGATCTGTGAAACACAAGCCGTATTAGCAGGAGAATTCCTGATTTGAAAATGTGAATTAAGCTGTATTCTTCCAAAGGCATGAAGTAGGAGTACAAGGGCTGAAGCTGTTACAGTTTTAGCATTGACTCAGACACCGAGTGCAGAACTTGGCCTACGGTTTCTGCTTAATATTATACTCTGGTTTCCTGTTGAGCCTCAATGATGAATACTCTTATCCCTTCTAAGATTCTGTTGTTTTCTCAGCATTTGTGTAGGCAGTCTTCCTTGAGCAGAAGATAGGGAGGTAGGATACAAAACAGCTCTAGGTGCACCAGCAAAATACCTTTTGTTTTCAGAGTATCCAAAAGCTGTGGCATCTCTTCATTTTGATTGAGCTTGTTATTTCAGGAGCACTATGAAGAGCCTTAATGGCTTTTTGCTTGTTCTCTATTGTACAGTCATATAGTTCTTCCCTTTCTGTCTTTTCCCTTGGCATTAGAAAAACAGCTTCTTGCTGTTCGCGGAGGTACTAATCAGTGGGTTACATTAGCACAGCATTTCTTTATATAGAGTGAGAACATTTCACGATGTGTATTCTGTTTCACCACACAGAGTGCATCACAGAGTGTCTGTCTGTTTAAAATGCAATTAAGGACTACAAAGCCTTATAGATCAACTGCCTGGGGAAACAAAGTTTACTTTGTTAGGAAGCAAAGAGGGAACATTGTGTGGATTTTTTTCTTTTTTTTTAAAGAAGAAACAAGTAAACTTCAAGTGCAGCTGCAGAGCCGCCTGGCAGAACTCTTCTCAGTCATTTGGAATGTGATCAGCCACTGTTGGGGTATTGTTTTGGATCTCTAGCACTTCAGTAGTGTTTAGCATCTGATTTAGACTATAAACATATGTAAATTGATACTGGTACTTTACAAACAGTAGTCTAACCTTTTACTGTTCCCTGCTAGATTGATGAGAATTACCCACCCTTCATTTTGTGGTATATTTACATTTTCATTGGAATAGGCTTTATCATTCTCATTCATTCTCTCTTGCTTTCTCCCTGCCTTCCCTGCCCTGAAAGAAACTGCTCGCATATATTTTATGGTATTGGCACCCTCTTCCTTTCACAACAAATTGTTCTGTTGTTTTTTTTTCCCCTTAACAGACTATATATACTTAATGATGATAATAAGAGATAATATAGCAAAAATTCTTGGCTTATGATTCTGTGAGATTATCAGCCATTTCCCATGAAGGTCAGGGGAATGGAAGATACAGTTCTGTCTTCTGGAATATGCCCTGTGTTAATGCTGATAACTCTACACCTCATGCTTTATTAGTTTCTTCAAAAAAAAATAATTCTTTGAGAGGTGGTGGAAACTGGTACAAAAGATTGTTGGCAATACCCGAGGAGCACTTGTTGCAATGGTTTGATTAAATGCTTAGAGAAGAAAAAAGATATTACTGATAAACCTTTAACATCACAAAATTTTAGATGTTTTAGATAGAAGATTGTCTTGTAGTTATCATGATTATAACATGATAGGAAGCAGATCTGAGATGCTGAATTAATTAGAAACTATATACTACAATTATCATCAGCCTTGAACAGTTTTGGTTATGTTTTCAGTATTTTTAATAAGAGTGATGGCTGAGACAAAAGTTGTAACTTAGTTTTCTGACTAAATTCTACTTTAATGATCCCTAAACATACGCAGAATGAAATTTATGAAGCTTTCTACCTTTTCACATGCTACTTGTTCCAGCAGACTTTTTTTGGATGCCTTTTCCTTCATAAATTGCCTTTCTGCCTGATTAATTTCCTCAGTTAAGATGGATGGGTATTTTGTAAGCATTATTCTGTTTTCCTTGAAAGTCACACACCTAACTATGCAACTTTCATTTATTTAGGGCAGTTGCATAATAAAGAAAGATAAACAATATTAAAAATGGAAGTATTCTGGACACATCTTGGCATTGGTTTAACTGCATTAATTTACCTTTATTTTTCCTACATATTTGGTGGCTTGGTGTGGATCACTTATTCAAGTCTGTACTTAATTTTAGCTGCCAACATCTTCAACTGATTTTTCAAAGTTTGAAGAAATATGATAGCGAAGAAAAAAGTTATAATAGCGGATGAATAAAAGGATGTATGATTGGAAGGTCATTAATTTCTTATTTGAAACAGACGTCATCTGTAGTTACATTTAAATTGCTCTTCATTAGTTATTTCTATTGCTTCATTACTTGTCTTTCTTACTTCATTACTTATTTCTATTACTTTAAAACACATCTTGAATTAGTTATGAAACCTGTTCTTTGAGAAAAGTCTTTGTATTTAGCTTTCAGCTTTCTCTAAGTATTTTTAGCAATTGTGCTAATGGTTTTGCTGGATAAAATGTCTTAGAACTACACTTCCCTTAAAGTAGATAATCCTCTGCCATATTGAACAGCCCCAGGTACTATGTTACATAGCAGGACATGGGCAAGGCCATGTTTAAATGCAGAGTAACTGTGCAGAAAACATGTCTTTGCAGAGTTGAGAGCACGTGATTAATGAGCTGGATGATTTGCCAGAGCTGAGCTCTGCCAAACACTCTTCTCCTTCCTGCTGTAGCTTAACGTTTGCATTCGCTCTGTTTTATTGGCACACATGGAACACCTAAGCATGGTGCCATCACACCCCTCCTACTATACTAGGATTGTTTCTGCCACAAATTACAGGGTCGTGACTGACCAAGAAGGGCAGGGCTTGGTCTCTTGTACCTTTTTATGGCATTGCAAATAGCTATGCAATCATCCTGGAGTAACAGCGCAAGAATACAAATTACAGACTAACCCAGTCTGCTGGTGTCTCAATTCAAGCGCTTGTTTATGTCAACTTCGCTCTGCTAGTGTTTCACCAAAGGCCATAAAGCGAAAATGGCCGTAAAAGAACATGAAGGGCATATTGAGAGGTCAAAGAATTCTTGTGTAGGTGTAAGGTGCATATTGTTGAAGTTAGTAGTGAAAATAAGGTAGCTGTGAATAAACCATTGGTATTGCATTGGTGTACAGCAGTTCAAACACAGTGGAAAGTTCCTTCTCCAATTTGAACTGCAGATGAGTATGGGGAAGGAGACAGTAATCAACAGAAGTGAGATTTAGTCAGGAGAATGGCCCATTTCCAGAAAATGCCAGCAAAGTGGTGTCTCTGCTTTGTGATCCAGAGCAGGTGCAAAAGCATCAGTTAAGGTCCTTGAGTAGTTATTTCAGAGGTGGGAAGGAGAGGAACACAGATCCATGGGTGAAAGTTCACGTACGTGTTGAGGTCTGCTTGGTAAGGGCAAGAGGTTAAAAAAGAAGTCTGTCTGGTGAAGTACTAGATACAGTTCCAATCTTAAAGGAAACTACTTTCTCAGATGCTATCTAGTAGTCATGGTCTTCTGATACTTGGTATAATAACGATTGTATGTCTCTTTATAATTGTTAGCAGCACACATTGCATAGGACGGCCAAACTTCACTCTCTTGCCCTAAGGTTAGTTGGAATGAGAAGGTGCTCTTTTCTGTCCCTCAAGGTAAAACCAGAAGGCTTGATTTTACTTCAAGCCCTTGGGGCAATCAGAAGCCTGTGCATGAAGCTCAGGTAGAATAACTAGTACCAGTTTCATTCCCTGATGAGTGGTGGAAGATTTCAACTCAAAGATTCGGTGTTGTGATGTTGGCAGGGATGACACTTATTTTGAAGTCAGAAGCATCACAACCCAAACAATCACTTGAGAAGAAAAAAATGTTGATTTGGAGCAAAACAGAAGTATTTTAAATGGTTCAGATTTGAATCTCCTGGCGAATTCCATTTCTTGTCATAAGACTGCAAGCTGTTACAGTATGTGCTATTTGTTTTTAGGATGAATACAGTATAAAGGTTTAAAGCATTAAAACTTTCTTACATGGGTTTAAGTTTGTGGAGAAAAAAAATCCTCTCCTTCAGTTTGTGAATAAAACTTTGATTTCAAGACAGCCAAATAGCTGTATTTGGAGAGTGGGCATTGAGTGTCGGGTTATTTCTGGTTCCCTTTAGCTATATGTTAGAGATGCACATTATCTTTTCAGCTGCATATTCGGATCTTACTGTAATGGACTAGAATACACAGAACAATGGAATTTTGCCCATTTCTCATGTAAACTGAAGTCTTCAAAGTCTGAAAGCAGAGCTCTTATTCTGTAAAGTATCAGTGCATGAAACTTTATCGAAAATAATTTATAAATTAATTGGCATTAACTGGAAGTTGCAGTTAGAAGTTACAAACTTGACCCTATATTTAAAATCTTTAAGAACTGGAGAGGGAGAGAAAATGATAGAAAATTTAAACATGATCAAGAAAAATAAAGCCATTTACTGTTAGCGTTTTGCAAAAACGTTTAAATCTTTCCTCTTTTGAGAAGAGGATAAAATAGTATAAAAATAATAGAGTATAAAAATAGATCTATTAACTTTTAAAGCTGTGCATACAACTATCATCTAGATCAGAAGCTTTCCTGCAGCTGATGTCTTTTGTCTGTGTAGAGCTTGTGGCAGGAGGTGTGGGGGGTGCATGTGTGCGGCGAAAGTTGTTGGTGTTGCTTAGAAGCACTTTTCATTGTGATGGGCTGTATGCTGTTCTTTCCTGTTTATATATCATCTTCTTTTAAAAGAACTTTGTTTTATTTATCCTTTTTGTAAGGAGACAGCAGCAGTTTCTTCAAACGCATGAGTGGATCAGCATTCTACTTTGAGTCTCCAACTTGGTTACAGTTCCACCTAATTCTTCCACAGATGGTTTCTGCTATGGAGCTTTGGGAGTGTTCTAGTTTCTTGAAATTACACAAAGATATTAACTTGTAATTCTGATGATTCCAACAGTAAGGGTTTCAGTTGTTTGGTTGAGGGGTAAAAGAACAAAAATTCCCTCCAGAAAAGTAGCCAAGCAGAGAGAAGGTTGAGATGCAGTGATTTATAGACTTACGAGAACAAAATTATGTGAGGCTACGTGGCCTTTAACAATATTAGATGCATTGCCTCGACTATGACATCATTATGGTTTAGATCTCTCAGTCCCTAATTTCTCCATAAAATATACGGGTGTATTGTCAGCAGTTCTTAGTTCATTCTGGTTACACTGGGATGCTTTAGCAAGATTTCACCAAGCACTGCCATGGGAAATGGTCTATTTTAGCTCATAGTTGAGTTATTTCTGAGAACAATCAACCTTTAAAACACAGGTTTTATATCTTGTTACTATTCTCAGATACTGTTTTTTGGTAGAAATTTTTGTGGGGCTATACAAGTGCTAGTTCATAGTCTAAGTAACTTCTCTATTCGGAACTAAAGATTTGTGGCAAGACTGGCTTTTTTAGGAGCAAGTGTACATCTTTCCTTAAAATCAGCTGTTTGGCTGCTGGGTGAGACTTGAGCTGGCCCAAGCTGGTGTGGGTGAGGTGTGGCCTCTGCACGTGTTCTGTGTCTGATTACTTCTGTCCAAGTTCTTTGGATGTTTACTGCTATTGCAGGATTTTAATACCTAGTTGCATTTCTGTTGGCTGCCTGTGCCTTCATAATAGCATGTGTCCCCATCCAAATTTTCAGGACTGTACGTGGTCCTCTCTGACCTTAACTGCATCATGTAGAGGTGAAAATCTGAGGGAAACAGCGGATCAAATTGAAGTATCTGGTCCTTTTCTGGTACAGTTATGATCTTACATCCAGTGTTTCACCTGTTTACTTCCAATTTTGCCTATATAAAGGAGGCTCTTTTGTGATACGCTGAGATTTTGAAAAGATATGCAGAACAGTTGTGTGTCCCATGGTGCTGGAGACTTAGTAAAATTTAAATGAGCCATTCTTAATGCTGTTTACTTGACAGTTTGTCTGACTGGTAGCTCAGAATCCTTTGGTAAAACAAGAGCCTGGTTTACTAGAGACTAACTGTACCATTGATGTTTACTGAGTAATATCCTATTAGGGCTTCTTACCTTCATGTTTGCAAATAGGGATGCCATCCATCTCACACTATGCCTATGGGGGACATCTCTCTGCATAAAGCTTATTGATGCTGTTTGATTCCTGAAGTTGGGTCACTATCAAATGTTGCAGGGTATGTGGCAACTATCATCTGCCGTACCAGGACTATTCTGCGTGGCTCTGAATGTGGAGCAGCAGATGGTCAGGAAGCTTTACCAATGTCTGTTTGAAGAGGAGAACTTTACAGTGATTAGTTCGATTAAATTAGAAGATTGTTTTCTCCAGTGTCTCTGGGATGTTCAAGTGCCCTGTTTTTCTTGAGCTAAATATTTCTTCTACTTTTTTGAAAGATTGATTTTTAAAAAATTATTATTTTCCTAAAGACTGGGT
Organism: Gallinago jamesoni; assembly: GCA_025769975.1. NCBI lineage: Eukaryota > Metazoa > Chordata > Aves > Charadriiformes > Scolopacidae > Gallinago > Gallinago jamesoni. The sequence continues at coordinate 17,887,700 of JAOQGH010000003.1, read as the reverse complement.
TCTGGTAATAGTGGGTTTCTACTGTTTCTGTAGGAGAATTTTTTTTAACCAAAATATCCATAAGATGTATCTATACAATGAAGTGCACAAGGATGAAGGAAACTGGTAGTGTTCTTTTAGTTGAGGTCATTGATCTCTGCAGTTTCAGTTCTAGCAGGGGCAGAAAGGCACGGGATCCATATCTGAGATGTCTGCATTCCAGAGTCAGTTTCTGTGCTCTGTCAGACGTGGGAAGTTCAGATCCAAATGACTAAATAGGCTCAAGTAAGCAGTTAGGTGAATGACTGCAGTCAGAACCATGATTGTTAAAATTAGTTTTGTTTCCTTTGAAAAAAAAGAAGAAAAAAGATCTGGTACTGTGTTAACATGGCTGATCTCTGATGTTCTCAAGCCCCACAAATGGAATATGACTGTAAATGCTAATTCAAACTTTGTCAATCAGCCCAGTCCCCAGAGAGAACCAGGAAGGCATTGTGGATCATTTATACTCCATCCATCACTGGTGCCATTCCTGTCACTTCCTATTTGTTTTATGAAGAGATCTGCTCAAGAGATAAAGCTGGAAAAGGCATTTAGGGCAATGATTTGCAGCATGGGGGAAAACTTTTACAAAAGGAGGTCCACTTGTCCTCCCTCTCTCTGAATCCTTACTTCAAAACCAACAAGCCTTGTGCTCCTTTTAGACTGCAAAATATGTAGTGTATCCTGTGCTGAGCTTACTTTGAGACACAGGATGAGTTTTTATTGTTATTTTCTTAACAGCTATGCTTTAAAAAACCTCAGAAATAAATGTTTTCTTATCACAAAATTCAACCCTTTATAATAGTTATCAAAACTCTTAATCCTTCCATGAAGCAGTTAAGCGAGAACTATGGTTTCCATTAAAAAAAAAAGGCAGTTTGCCCAAAAGTAATGGAGAGAAGCAGCAGATTCAGTAGTAGAATACACCCACCAAGAGTGCTTTCTAGCTAGGCCCCATAAACTTTCTTTTAAAACAAACATTTCTGCCTCTTTTTAAGTCAGTAAAATGTAAAACAATACCAAATTTGTGTTTTTTATATGTCAGATTTTTTCTCCTCTCTAACTTGAAGGCTATGGGATTGTTTCCAAACAGTCTGATGCTTTAAGGGTCAGGAGCCTTATGAAGAACAAACAAGAGACTAAATTTTGCTTTTGTTTACACTGGGTTCGTGCCAGAATAACTCATCTGATGTTACTGGAGTTACTTACCCTTGTGCAAATCCAGAGGAATAGAATACACTGAACTCTTTCTTATCTTGCTGCAAGGAGGACAAAGAATAAGAAAGATATTTCTGTCAGGTGCCTTTTCTTCTGTTAAGTGAGGCAACAGTGAAACTGCTCTTACCTGCTGGTTTTGCTCATCTTTATCTGAATTTGTGCCTGTGTTCCTTGTGAATACCAAGACCTCGGAGTTTAAGGAAACACTCTAGAGAAGGGGGTTGGGATGAATAAGGTTCTTCTACGTTGTGGGAAAAATGTTCTTAATGAACAAAATGGATAAATCCACTTAGACACTTAATCTTTGACAATCACTTGCTTAATGTTTGCTCCCATCCGTTTTCTTTGGCAGTGTGATCCAGAACAGAGGAGGCTGTTTCTCAGCAAGTCTATATTCATTCTGGCGCTTTGTCTAGGGTATTAAGAAGCAGTTTGTCTCATGGTGCAAGTACTTCCAGCTCGTGAGTGGTTCATAGGTGAATGTTCCCTATTTTATAGTGACCCCTTGATATGGGGTCCCAGTTGGCTGCACACTGTAGTTGCTGTGCCACAATGTGCCAATGTGGCTTCTGCTGTCACCTCACTTCTACAGTGGAATCTGGGTGCGAGCAAATGATATTAAATTTTACTTGTGATGCAAGTATACTTCTTACTGTAGGAAAGGTACTTCAGTCATATGAATCTTTTCATATCCTGCAGGTTCTAGCCATTTTGAAGTGAGTTGCTAAGGGGATTAAAAGTAGAATAATTAGGTCAAGAGATCAAGTCCAGCCTCCCACTTGAAGCAGGGCCAATGTCAAGTATCTAGAATGTGGGGAAAAATCCATTGCTTTTTCCATTCCTGAGTTGTGGGTGAACTTGAATGCTTTGTTAGAGCAATGACATCTGCTTTTACCCTGTTTTCTTCTTGTTGTGTTTAGTCTCACATTCAAACTCTTTGATGCTTTCTGTCAGAAAAATTAAGATGATGTTTAATTACTAGTGTCCAGATGGCTGTAACTTTTTCAGCAGTAATAGAAACTGTAAGTAAAAGGGACTATTGGACTGAAGACCCTTGTATTGTTTTGTTTCCCATGTCCTCAATCCAGTGCATCTCTTTGAGAAAGTATCAGTTTAATTATGTAAGTAATAAAAGTCCCAGAATGAAAGAAAGTTCACATTTAATCATGTAAATAACAAAAGTTGTAGAAAACTTAAAAATAACACTGTAATGTCCTGTATACTTTAGCCCCACCCCTTGGCATTTTTCCAGTTCACAGCTGACTAATAAATTCAATCAATGTGGTTTAGAAAATACATACTACATATTCAACAGCTGTAAGGAATCCAAGCTGACAGTGTACCTTCACATAGGCTAATAGCTCTTAACAATTTCAGTGCAGTGGTTCTGGAATTAACTTTCTAATAATTGTACAACTGCCTGGGCAACTGGAAAATTTGACTGGTATGTTTAGACTAATGGTGGAATATGTCTAAGAAGCAGAGCTACAGAAACAGAAATCTGTCATTTCAAAGTTTTAGTTGGATCCTGGACAGACTTAGAAGTTCAGACCTGTTTAATGCCAGAGTCGTCTTAGCGCATAAACCAGCCAGTGCCCCCCTACCCCCCTGCCCCAAAACCATGCTCAATCAAGCAGCATCACAGAGAAACAGCAAAACCAGTAATTGTTGCTGAAGGTGCTAAATGGTCTTGGAAGAGCCACTTAGAGCTCATGTGAGTTCTTTTCTGCAGTAATGACCTTGTCTGCTACCACAGGCTGAGCTTGTTTATTTATTAAAACTGCATATGAGTGTAAATGCAAAGAGATCTTGCCATTGGGTAAAGAGAGGTCCTTAACTTTGGTCATGTTCAACCCGAATAATAAAAGCTAGCTGTCATTAACCTTACTGGCCCTCCTCCCTAAAAGGATTTCTATCTAAAGCTGAAACACTGGCATCAGTAGGAAGCAGTATCGAGGCAGGAGCAAGGTTGTGGGTGTTGAGAACAGATGCAGCCTGCAAAAATATTTTAATAATATGCTTTTAATTTTGCATGGGAGCTGGGTACATATTTGGACTGTATCTTGGGAGCGAAGAGGAGAGCCCCAGGCTCCCACCCACACTTGTTGTTCATCACAAAACCCTTTGACATTTTTCTCATAACATGGAGTGGGGGGAAAGAATATTTTCTGTGGGGCTGAGGTGGAATTCTAAGCAGCATCTCAAAGCGGTGATGCAGGTGAGAGACCTCAAAGAGTATTTTTTGCCAGATCTACAATGTGGCTGTATCAAACACTAAAGAAGAAAAGAGAAGGCTGTTTTCAGAGTCTTCGAGAACTTGCTTAAACAGTAAACATAAGTTTTTTATATAGTCTCGTAGACACCAAAACAACTCCAAAAGGAGCCAAAGAGAAGGCAGATGAGATTCTGAAGGGATTTCTCTCTGCCTAAACCCCAGGTCAAAGCCAGATGCCAGTAGCATCCTTGGGGCCAGGCAAGCAGAAGTGTAGCTCTGTGGACCATTTCCTTACCTTCAAAGCTCATGATGGTTTATAGGTATATAAAAGGGGTTTTAATCCCAGTAATTTTATTGAGAATAGATTCTCATCCACAGTTCTGACCATCTTTTGGTTTCTGGTATGCTAATTTAATGCACTGCTATTTTTGATGGGATGCTATCAAATAAGGAATGTCAAAAAGACATTTAAAAATACAGAGTGCTCTGGCAAGCTGTTTCATGGCACTTAAGAGAGATTTCTATCCTGCCCTCAATTAAAAAGCATAAATTCCTTTTCTGTCTAAACATGGTCAAATGTGTATCTCCTGTCATGGTTTTGTTGCTTGGTTGTTATTTATTTCAAAATCTAAATGGAAAGAAAGGGCTGTTTTCTCTCAGAAGCTGTCTTGGAAAAATTAATATCACTTCTGCTTTTAGCTGGAAGCAGAAGCTTTATGAGGTAGGATGAGTAACTCTAGAACAGTGTAATGTAATCAGCTGTGCTGAGCATTTAAGAGTTTCTCCATGTGGATCAGATGCAGTCTGATGCCTTCTAGTTCAGCAGCCCGTGTATAGTCTGCTAGTCAAGACTGAAAATATATGATATGTATTTGTTCTGAAGCAGGATTAATGTTAAGCTCACAGGCTTGATGGATCTACGTATGGTACTAGGAAAATATTTTAATAGAGAGCGTTCCACATATGGTACTCTTACTGGTACCCTTACGAATGAGAGTGTTCTTTGGCTATGAAAATGTACAGCCATACTGATAGTCCATGTTGACAAGCCAAATAACCTGCCAACGTTAGGTGCTCTTTATAATATGAGAGTATCTACTTAACTTTTATGTTCTATCATTAGAATAAAAGAAGTCACCGTTCTTAACTGACTTAATGTACAGCCTTTAAAAGTAGACCATTCCTCAGGTATCCTTTTAAGATACCACAAAGAACAACAGATGAAAAATTTGAGAAGCTTTGCTACAGTTTTTTAGTAGCCAGCAGAAGCGGGTGGGGTAGGATGCAACTGGAAAAAGATTTAAAAAAAAAAAAGCCCACTGTGTTTTTATTAATTTATTTTAAATTAGAAAACTATGTATTCTCCCAAACTGCTGTAGTCTAAACTCTTCCCGCCTTGATCAAGTACATCAGTCAGTTCCATGCCCTACAAGTATTTGCAGTGGCTGGAACTACCATGTCCGCATGTCAACTGAAGGTGGTGGAAGTTTTGGATGAAAAAGGAGCTTTATGAATCACAATACTGAGGTGATAGATTAAAGATGTTTTTTAAGGCTTCCATCCAGGATCCCTAAATTCATGAAAACTATGCACTGAAATTATTTAAAGCGTTAATGAATTATGAACATGGAGCTTACCTCATTTATTAAGTGGATGTGTAAGCCCACTCATGTACGCATGCAGCTAATGCTACAAAATGAGTGTTACAAATGCATGATCAAACTACAAATATCACTCATCTGCCACAGGTGGCCAGACTGTGGAAGATGGGAAGGCTAAAATTTCATAATGGTGATGCGAGTTGAAAAGTTGGGAAACTATGAACAAGTTAACAAAAATAAATAGCTGCTCTGGTGTTGAGCAGTGCTCTGAGAGTGCAGACACTGGCAGTAAATCAAATATTTCTTCCTTCTCCAGCACCAGTAGCCCTTGCATGCCTTTTTGGGGAAGAAGTGTTTTTTCACTTTGAACATATGGCATTATCTTGCTTTATGAACATTTCCAAAAAGGACAGTCTTATATCGAAGAAGGCCAAGAATGCAACTTCATTTCCTCTTCCAAAGTTTAATCTAAAACGTTTATTTGCTTTTTTTGTACAGATTTAATTTGGAGCACATATGTATGACATATGTAACATTATCAAATAGTTACCTGATGTTCATCAAAACAGTGGGAACAAAATAAAGCAAAACAATAACTCCAAGGTACATAGAGGTAACTGTACTGACTGTTATGAATTTGTATCCAGAGCTGGTGGCTTCAGTTTTATAACAGTAGTCTCTGTTAAGAGAAATGGCTTTAAATTGGAGGCCTAGATTTTATGAATATTTGTATCACCTTTGTGTATAGTTTATAAAATAAGCATTTGAAATCTTAAAATACAGTTACTCATGTGTGTATATTAAATACTGTTATAAATTAGCATATCTTCCTGTGCCACTGGGTAGGCATCACAGTCATCCATCATATTCCCAATGAACACATTGCAAACCACTGCTATTTTCTCTTCTGGCAAATGATAACCACTGAGTTCTGGTGAAGTGATCTTTGTGCTGTTGTGGGGATGCCATGAAAATGTCACTTACTGAAAAAAATAATGGCACCTTAAGTGGCTTGGCATTTGTGTGCCAGAAATTACATATGGTAGGTAGGTGGATTTGTGAGCTCAGCATTTAATGTAGAAAGTTACATGTAAACAGAAGCAGTCAGTGTGCTCTGTGTAGTTAGAGAGGGAAGAAACTTACAATAGCACAGCTATGCAAGTAAGATATCTATTCCTGAATACCATTTTCAGGTCATCTATTGATCTGTTTATCTCGCAATACAAAGTACTCAATTGTGCACATCCTGTGAACTTTAAATAGCTTGGGACTGATTTTGCTTGAAAATAATACTCAACTATTGATTTCTATGGAGTTAGTGTAAACAAAATAGTTTCTGATCCTGTGTATTTGGGTTTTTTTTCCCTTTAAGGTGGTTAAATGGAGTAGAATCAGGTTGTTGGGGACCTGCTGCTCATTACCTGAGTGCTCAGGTTAGACCAAGGGCTTAGAGGGGAAAAGCTCTAGTAGATGTACCTGTTTAAAATTTTGTAACTGAGTTCTCACCGTATCTTGGCCAACACATTCAAAGCTTTAGATGAAAACAAATCCATTTCTTTTTGTGTACTAGGCTTTGCACAACAACAACGGAGGTACAGGTGTAAGATTCTGTAAAATTCACTGTATTTATTTGGTATCTTTAATTTTACAGAAAATTACATGAAGAAAGTAAAAACAATTCTTCCCTTTTGCAGTGCATCTTTTTAGGAGCAGCTATTTTCACAATTTTTTTGGCAGTGTTCCGAGTGCTTTGTTTTATTTTTAATGTAATGTTAAGTCAAAGTAAACTTTAGAGAATTGCAGGCCCAGATATCTGAAATACAATCATCCATCAAAAGCCCTCAGTGGGACAATTACAGCCCCCACATCCTCCCACAGCAAACCATGATTATAGGAGACGAATGCTTGAGGGCTGCAGCTGAGATTAGGCAATATGAAGTACTCTCACTCCAGCCTTCACAAAATCACCTGCTAAAAGTCTTAGTAATGAGATAGGTGAGATTAATTGAATGTGTGTGTTCTCCATTAAAACTGACTTTACATACTTTGCAATTTATTTCAGCATCTGTCTTGATATCTGTTTAAATTAGATACTCACATCTGTTATGTGGTTTCCACATTCTTTACAGAGCAAATACAGCTTTAATACTTGTCTGATGCCAATACAGTGCAAAATTCAGTACCTTTTCCTCACAGTTGAGTGCTCTCAGTGTTGCTTTTCTACCCAACTCCCGTTTTCTTTCCTTCCCAATATCCTCCTTGCTTCTTGAAAGCCAAGAAGACCCCTACTGTCATCACTCCTTCCTACTGTTTTTCAGCAGTTCTTCTTTCCTACCTCCATTTCCACAGTTTGCTCAAGGATCTGATTTTCAGGCGATACACACTGTATTGTAACTTACACGTATGTAAAGCGAGTGTAAATTTGATGTAAGATGTTACTCTGATTTAAACAAAGAGCATTGTGCTTTGTTAATGCACAGACTGCAGAGCCCTAAGGTGCTGGAAAAGATCCTCAGCATTAAGTGAGCAAGGCCAGAATCTTGCTGTGCCCTACACACGGACCAGTCACAGTAGTGATGCTTCGGTGAGTTCTCTTTACAGGAACCGCTTCATGGGCAGCCTGAGCTCTCAGTCAGATCTTTCTCTATTAGTTTACAAATTAATTTACAAAGATGTATATAAAAAGGCAACCATTATTTGTTGGTAACAGTAATACTACTAATAATGATGGAATCCTTCAGGCACAACAGTGAAAAAATACATGCATTTATTCCTTTGTGTCTTAAAGTGCATCTGATGAAAATTTAAGCTTTAGATGTATCACATGGAAAACCATATGGCCACATCCATGCTTGGGAAGATACTTGGCTTGGCCAAATTCATTTCTCAGCAAGCTTGTCCTTGCTGACTGCAGGAATTGGGGATTATAATAGGAATGTAGACAAGGCTGTCATGTCCTTCACCATTTTTAGCATGATGTAGGTATGAGCACAGGTGGGCAATTAAACACTTTGTGCTTCATTTCTCACTGGGTGTCAGTTATAATTTCACTCCCACGATTAGAAATAAATATCAGTGATGATGGAGCACCCTCCTTTCATTCCATAGTCACATGGAGACATAGTAGCATCTGAAAATGTGGTTCATTTTCCTTGTGTCAGGGATGCTTTGACACTCTTTCACCAGCCCAAAGGTAAAGTATAGCTAATCCTTGCTTATTGATGTGGATTTTCCCTCAGAGCTGCACTGCTACATCTCTGGTGATGTGGATAATGTTTTTGTTGTTGCTGCTGTTGTTTTAGAGAAACTGAGGGATAGAGAATACTATGTCCTCTTGTCAAAGTGGATGCCCAAATAAACAGAGAAGTCTCTGCAGAGAGTAGTGAAAGGTAACAAATGGTGCTGAGTAATATTGCCTTTGTTCAAAGAAAGAGTACAGTAAGAAAAAAATATTTAGACCTACAAGCAAATTCTGGTACAAGAGGAAAAAATCTTGACAAGAAAAAAGAGCAACAGGAGCAACTCCAGAAAAGAAAAGATGTGAAGGTTTGGGTGATCCTAAAGACTTTTGTTTATTTTTATTTTTACAGATAGTATCGATACTGGTTTAGGGAGTTTGCTTAAAAATAAAGTACTGTTTGTAGTAGAACTGCACTGATCTTGTGTGTTCCGAGTCTAAATTTTTGTTTATAAAACACAACTATATACAATAACAGAGACTAATTTAACATGTACAGAGCAGATAACTTCCATGCTGTGCTATAAAACATAAAGGATAGTTAACTCCCCCTTTGTTTATGTCTCAGGCGCAGGGTCCCCAGACTGACCTTTGAGTATCCTCTAATTTCACTGCAAGAAGCTGACTTCTTTTTACAAAAATGAGGGGATGACAACAAAAGGTAACCTGAAACAGGGTTCTGGAAAGTAGGAAAGTTTTCTCCCCTGAAAAGCTTGTTCCTCTGGCTTGGTATTACCCATTATTACTTAGCTCTTGTCTGGCAAGGTTCAGTGGGTGGAGGGAGTGAATAGGTCTTATTTTGAGGTCTAAAAAGGAGCTGAATTTTATATTAGCTTCAGTTTATTTGTTTTTATTCCTGTCCAATAAAAAAGCTGCTTTTCCATGGGAGCCTGAGGAGAGCTCACTCAAGATGAAAGGAAGTGGAATGCATCTCAAAGAGCAGCCAAATTTTGATGGCTTTTTCTTGCCGATGGTATGAGCAGTTAAATCTTTTAAAAAGGTGGTGTTGCTTTCCTCTTAGCCCTATCAGTTGTACAACTCTTTTCCATCCTTTGTGAGTGTATCATACTTGATCATCTGCCAAAACCCGTTTGTTTAATTAAATTCTTTTGAGAACAAATCACTCTTCTATGAAGTTTGAAGGATCGTGTGCAGCTTGGGTTTCTCCTGGTACTTTCAGGTTGGTTTTGATCATCACCTTACCATACTGGATTACATTCTCCTTATATGCTGCCTAGTGACATAGGGGGATGTGGCAGCCCTGTGTGGGCTGGTATAATGTTCCTGCTTCATTACATACAGAAACATTTATTGCTGTTGAATAACCTGCTGGACCCTTGTTGGATTTATTCCTCCCCCCTCTTCCCCCTCCCCCCCTAAAATAGTCACTTGGCTCCACGTGCTTGAGGTGTGTAGTGTCTCACATTTGTTTTAGTGATCTGAAATAGGGAACATGGGGAGGACCATGCTCAAGTTGGTTTGTGCAGCACTAGCTGATGGGAGTTACAAAACTGATAGCGTTGGGCTTTCTCAGTACACTTTTAGTGAAAGTTCATGTGTGGCGTGCCATCTGCTTGTATCAGAAATATTTCTTACTCATTAAAACCTACTGGCCCATGCTGAGTTCTGGACTGCCACAGCTGACCAGTTCTGGTGCCCGACCTTGGTGGTTTGCATGAAAAAGTCTTCTCAGTGAAACAGGGGAATTTGTAGTTTCTGAGTCTCTTCACTGGTAGAGAGCTCAGGCTGTGGCAAAAAAACCACAGGATAATGCTACCTTAAAATTGTTACCCTCAAGAATATCTCAGTCCAGAAGACAGAGCCACATTCTAAACGAAGCATGTTTGTTGCCATTCAGTCCTCATAAAGTATCAGCAAAATGATTATTTTCATCTTTGTGGCACTTTAATGTGAAGCACTTTCAGAGTGAGAGCTGAGGGGAAAGAGGATGCACTTTGTGTGGAGTGAGGATATAATTTGTTCAGTGGTTATATCATGTGATCAATTTAGCCGTGTGTTTAGATGCACTTAAGCACAGAAACCTTAGAGCAGCAGGGGAGGTATTCATACTGTTTCATACCTAATTTCCTATCTTAAATCCACAGGTGTGCATATTCTTCACAGTTGAGCTTCTCTCCATGTTTTAGTCATCCATTGTGATTTGTCTTGAAGAAGAAAGCAATGTAGTTGTGAGGAGATGTTTATTATTATCTATTACTAAATGAACTAATGACTCAATTACAGTGATTACTGTCATTGTTTGTTAGCCAAGGAGTCCTTGGTGGTGTGAAGGGCCCTGATACCTGTAGCTCCAGTAGCCTGTAGTTGTCACTGGAGCATCACTTTAGAAAGGATTTTGACAAACCATCTTGGATAGGGAATGAATAGAGTACATCGAAACCTCTGTCTCATTGATTATGTTTATTGGCTAGACCTGCTCAGAAGTTGCTCAGGATGAAATAATTAAAGCTTCTTGAAGTTATTGGCAGGTGCTTACACAGAAGGATCTACCCTGACTTGGGTTATCAGGTTATTGGCTGCTGTGCCCACAGGGATCTGCCCTGCTCCCAGCCATCTGCAGCGCAGGGAAGCTGCTGTGAATGAGTGAGCCCCCACCTTGGCTCTCAGCAGTTACTATTTGCATTTCATGTGATCGTACCACCTGTATTACTAGTAAATTGACCTTACAAAAGCGTTCCCTGCTTTGTACTGTAGATGATCAATAGAATCAGTGGCACCATGTGCATGGCATCGGTTAGAGCTCAGTGAAAAGGGTGGGAAAAGCAACAAGCAGCTCTTTTTCTACTTCTTGCTTTTTCTTTTCATCTTTAACTTTTTTTTTTTGTTTCGTTTTCCAGAAATGTATTTTCTTTTGTACTTTGCGGATATCACTTCTGGGTACTAGTGGGGTTTCTTTTTTCTGCTTTAACTCTATTGATGGTAATTTTGTACAGTAAAACAACTGAATGTCTCTTTTGTTAAATTTTAAAACTTTGTTTATGAGGGAGCTATGTTCTGGTAGTTAACACACAACACTTAGGAGTTTGCCTTAGTGGCCACTTATCAGACACTTACTCTGTTTTGCTTCGTATCTCCACCACCTACAATTTCAAAGAAGGCTTCATGGCGTACATTGTGCAGAACATTCTTCTTGGATGAGAAAGAGCTAAACAGTTTCAACAGTGTTGGAAAACAGGTTTTAATTTTTAAATAGAAAATGTGTTACATGTGCTTTAGTTTGTTTCCCAGCTTTCTCAGCATCAAAAACTGTTTAGCACTTAGTTTTTCAGGAAGCTCCCTGCTATTTGTTCAGAATTCTAATTCTTCAGAGGTTGCAGACTCATGGGACAAGATAATTCTCTCCTTCCTTTGCAGTTGTTTGTTCTTATTTTCTTCTTTCCTAACCATCCTTCATTTTTTCCACAAATAATTTTTACTTTTATATGATCAAAACTCTCTTCGTAGCACATCTGTGTGCTAAGATTCAGACTGGCTAATCTGAAAACTACCTAGAGAGTACACTAATTGTTTTTTAGCAGAAACTATTTCTGTGAAGTGATCCCAATTGCCCTTACTTCTAATAGGAAGATGTGAAAAGCTATTTACACCTAATCTAGTTAGCTAATTTTCATACTTTTCACTTAGTATCAAGGGAGCTACTTTCCTGTTGTAGTACTGTGTGTCTTCCAGCTGTGTATCTAAATTCCTTCAGACTGTGCTGTCACTTCATGTGCTTACAGCACATGATTTTAATATTTCCCTGCGTTTCCTATTATCTGCTGGAATTCTTAATTACTTAAATGGGTCCTCAAAATCCAACCCTCAATATAATTATACTTTCTCTCTCTCTTTACTTTTGCAGTGGATTCAGCAAATGTATAAGCACTTAAGGTTTTCATTGCTCAGCTCTTAGGGTTGTAAAAAACGGTCTCTATCAGAAGTCATCTTGTGAAGAGGTTGCAAAGGTAAAAACATTGAATTTCTGTGTGTGTAATTACATGTGCAAGAGGATTCATGCACAATTTGAAAAGTTTATATAATGCAAAGCCTGTAATTGTTTGTCATTTTTCACCTTTATGCTGGATTTATTTTGGTGATCTCACCAACTTTGCCCAAGATAATAAACCCTTCCTCCAATACAAATCAAGTATATTTTATCTTCCGTGCTGTAGCTGTGATCAATAGCTGTCATTTAAAACTCTAGATGGCAAAGGAATCTTAATTGGACCCCATATAATAGGGTCAAGTTGACTGTCAGAGAACTGTGTAACTCTAGGAATTATTCTCTCCGATACTTCAATTTGTCTTTCATTACAGTTGTGTAATTCCAAGTCACAAAGATGAGAAGTCATGCAGAAAAATCTGCGACAATTTTTAGACTGCTTCTAAAGCCTTGCACACAGAAGATCTATAAATGTTACTAAATTAATGAGTAAAAGGAATTTTAGGCATATTAATGATAACAAAATGACATTATCATTCTTTTATGTTTTATGCAAGGCAGTTACACAGTGAATGAGAATCTGTAATGGGAAGATTTAATTGATTAAATCCTCTGCGCAGTAGCAGGAACTTCAGTTTGAGCTTCATGCCATTAAATACTGAACTCTTGATTGCTGTTCAACCAAATCAATACAGAACAGAAGTCTGTAGTGGATCTTGTGCCTGCAGCAGTAATAAAGTTTGACAATAAAAATCAATGCCCAGTCCCAAAGTATAGCATTTAATAATATCTGTGGTTTATGTCTTTTATTGATTTTTGTGGTCCTTAAGGCCATCTGTTAATTTACTCCCTTTGTCTAGAGCTGGGGAGGTCAGGGACTTTGAGAAATATGTTATTTTCTGCTTGTTCTGTATTGTGAATGGATTTCTGCAACTAAAATCCGTAACTGTCGCTTGTGAAAATGTTGCTTGAGGCGTTTACCCACACACATCTCAAGACAAAATAACGTTTCCCAGGTAGCGAACAGATAGGAGTGTTCCTTTCACAAAACCAAGCAGAGTATTCCATGGTTTATTTTTTTAAAATCAGTCTCCTGATGGTAAAAAACAGAAGTTTGTGATTTTATTTTTTTTTTAAAGTCTGTACTAGACTCTTTATTAAAATACAGTTTTCATATCTTAATTTAGGGAGTTTTTATTTAGCTTGTGGAAATATCAGGGCTGCAGGCTGGTTACAAATAGATCCTGAGTCATCTTAGAGTAAACTGTTTAACAGCAGTGTATGAAATACGGGAGAATTTGACTAATAATTTAGCAGTCGGGCATTTATAATTTGCCTAAAAACAAATTGCATCTTCTCTTCATCCATCAGTGAAGATTTAAGTTGTGTGCCCTGAGCTTTCATTTCAACTCTTCTGTACCAAAACAGCCCCATGCATATTTATGAATATTTTATAGAATAGAAGCACAACCTGGTTCTTAATATTTCACAGCGAGTCTCAAAAGTTTTTACTATAAACTAGTTTATTTTTGTGTATGTTTATAATCCATTTTGTCCTGTGCTATCTTATCTTTCTGGAGTATTTTGTATATAATGGAAAATAAGGCACTTAAAATGTAGATGAGTGCTTGAATTCACAGATCTTGAACAGTTCTAGGAATTGAGCCTGGTGTCTTGACACAGCCCTCTCTCTGACTAGTAAATAATATTTCTTCTTGAATGGTAACTACTAAATCCAAATTGAAATAGCTGATAATTTGCAGTCCTAGAACACAGTCCATTTTCAAGTTGCATCAGAAATCTTGTACTCATTTGACAAATAGCAAAGCATATTAAAAAAAAAAAGGGGGGGGGGGAAGTTTCTATGTCCATACATGGTAAAGAATTTCTGAGAATTGGAGAATTGTTTTGGAATTACTGCTGAATCACTCTTAAAATACTTGGGAGAGACCTCTGAAAAATATGCAGTGATGTGAAGCAAATTAGTTGCAAATCTCTGTCCTGCCACCAAAAATTATGTCCTTTAGAAAGACTATAATTAATGCATATAATTTTCCCACTGCGAATTGTACAAAGCAGTTGCAGTTTTTATTGTGAGGTAGAAATGTAGGGTTAGAGATTGCATCCTTTTGCCGCTTTTTGTTTTGATGTGCTCTTAAGCATCCACAGTACAACTATGGCAGGTGAAAGTGTATACACACACACACACACACCATCCCCCCCAAATAAACACAGCTTATTTTATGTAGTAACAGTAGAAAAATAAATAATCCTGCTGATGTGGCTTATTTTGATTGTTCCAGTGAGGACAGAAGCAGGACAAAATTTGAAAATGGGATTTGTGTATATTTTTATTAGGCCAGCTTTTTTATTAATCACAGAGAATATAATACATCTCCCTTAAATTTCTGCCTTGCTGATTCATGGATCAACCTAAACAGCAAAGGAATGCTGTTGCCTGTATCATCTGTCTCTTCAGCATTTGTCTGCACAGTCTGTAACAGCATAACCCTGTGAGACACAAATCTACAGTGATGTAGCTGTGGCAAGTGATACCTAATTCTGGCTTCATCTCTTAATCTCATCAACTGGTGGATGCTAATTCCCAAAACATAACTGGATTATCAGCACAGTCAAGCTTCTATCCAGTCACAGTTTAAAAGGAACCGTGTTACAAGGCAGCAGAAAAAGCACCTAATTGTTAAAGAGACTTAAATTGCTCTTAATGAGGCAGTTAGATTATTGAGAACATCTTTGAAAATACTGAGTTCTGATGGTTGTAGACTGAGATTCTGGTTTAATCATGTGCAAATATCATCTGCTTTTTCCAATCTCAAGGTAGGCCTGCTCACTTCACACAAGGAGATTTTTGGTCCTCGCAGGGTTCGTGAGCAATAGTTGCCTTTTCATTAAGGAGTGGCTATGAGTCCTTTTCTCTCCTGTTTGGTTTTAGTTGGTTTTTGGTTGGTTTCTTTTACATTGTGGGGTTATACAGAGAAAGCCTGCAAAGGTGGGGTAATACTGCATAGTCTGCAGCCTGGATAAACCTCCAAAGTTCATAGTTTCTCATGTTCTAACAAACTCTTTCACTTGGACTTTTTTTTTTTTTCCCCACCTATGTCAACAGAACGTTGATAATGCTGAAGGACTCATATTGTTGCCATCCACCAGCTTCTGTTTAGAAAATAATTAAAAAAATTATAATTGTTTTCAGCAGCTCTATGGTAGCTGCATTGCAATAAAAATGTAGTTTTGAAGAAAAGATCAATCTTTTGGATCCTAGGGCTACGGTTTCATCTGGGATTCTTCCAGCTAGGAATGAGAGGGTCATGCAAGAGGAAAGTGAGTTCAACCAGTACCTACTAATGTTTTTAGGCTGCTGAGTTGGCTACCACCTAATATGTCAAGTTTGGACATGAGTTGCCTCCTCTTTAAGCAGTTGCCCCAGTACAGTACTTTTATATCCTACCTTTTATATCCTACCAGTACTTTTATATCCTACCACGCAGCATTGAACATTGGTAGAGGTCAATGCAGTCTCCAGATGGGTTTTGCAGTGATAGCACAATTGCTCAGAACAAAATGCCCTATAAGCAAAATATAATCTGGTAACCTTCTAATAGTCAGAAGTGGTAGCTCAGTCTTAGCAAAAATATTTCCCAGACTTTCAAAGCCTCTGCAGGTATTGCAAAATCAGCTTAGTAACTGTGTAGTTACTGAAAAGTTGACATCTACTGATTCAACTCTGTTAGTGAAAGAGCTTCCTGAAGCTTTTCCAGGAATTGCATCCAAGTACTGATTGCCTTCAGCTCTTAAGATGTGCTGTATCCATAACACTTCACTCTTACAGTTTAATGGATATTTTTGGCTTTGTCAGTGTGTCAATAGTGACATTAAAACAAACTTGGAGAGGTTTTGATGAAGATTTCAAGTAGCAGGAGCCTAATTGTGCTCTCAACAAAATCAACATAGTATTTCACTAAATTGGAATCTGTTTAATGCTTTTAAAGTTGAAGGCCATAAATATACTAGGGTGAATGTGATTGCTTGAGTGACTAGACAAAGTTTGAGCCAGTATATGGGGCTGCAGTTCTAACTTCTTAAAGAACTTTTTATCTTTTGTTAATTCCATGAATTACTAGAACATGCTCCAATCCATATATAGTACAGCTTCTGGGTGTGCCAGCTTAAAAAAAAATAATCTACAGATGTGCTAATTTTAAACTCTCATGTGTAGTTTTAAATGTGAATTGATCTCTTTCCTAAATACTGAGTCTTCGTTAATTTGGATTCACTAATTGCAGATCCTGGGCAAGCTGCAAGTGATGATGAAATGCAATCCTTGCAGAGGGTCTGATGGTTGATTAAATGTTTGTGGAAGGCTTGGTTTTCCAGACACAAGTAAGTTTGCGTCTGTTCCAGCAACACCATCGGTATCAATATCTGCTTGGAAGTCTACATGAAGTCATTGGCCTTTGCAAGGGCTATAAAATACCTTTTATTCCATTGTGAGCAGTGACAGTGGATTCTTCTGCAGTGCTCAAGGCTGAGAAAACCTTAGGGAAGGGTCTGCTAGTTCTCACAGCTAAGTGTAAAAATCAAAACCTGGTGGATTCCATCTCTGAAATATGTGGTGGCTCATAAAAATGCCCTACATACAAGGAATGGGTCTGAGTGTACTGACAGCTGTCTCTTTGGTCTGCCCAGCCAGTTATGGACAGTTTCTGTGTAGAACAGCTGGCCCATGTGGTTAGCTGTAGCAGGGGAACATGTTTCAGAACAGCATCACACAGCTGAATGCTACTCGGCTTGTGGTAGTAGCTACTGATGCCCCATCACTAATGAAAGCATATCTCTGCTAATGGAGATGTTACAGAAGTGCAGGAAGCAGGGCTAGAAAACTACTGTCTGCATGCAAAAAATGTTTTTTAATCTACTGTCATCACTCCTGAAGAATTTGATGAAAATAGAGGCAAAAAGCCAGTAAGATAAAAATCAGCACTTCCTGTGTACTGTTCATTCCGTTACAGTTGCCTGTCTTTTACCACACGTTATTATCAAGTGCTTAATAGTCAGTATTAAATCTAATTCTGGGATAACTTCTGAGAAATAATTTCACAGCATTGGCAGCTGGAAGGATGTGTTGTCTGTTCATTGTTTAATCTGTCTCATAGAATAACAGCTGGCAAGCAACAGAGTCTAGACCAAACCCCAGTACTTGGTTATGTAGGTGTGGGAGCATACCCTGTAATCTCTTCAAGCCAGTGCCTTCAAAAGCGATTCAATAACAGGTGATGTAGGGACTGATTTGGAGCACATCCTGTATTGATATGTGTAAATGGGAGGTACTTCTTGCTGTGCAGGTGTGCACAAGATCTCTAATGCTTGCAGTTTTATGATGTGACAGAAGAGAGCTAAGAGCCACTGCATGCGTAGTTAGCCTAAGAAGCAGTCAGTCAAGACAGCTGGCATCTTTGAAAATCATCCTGGCTGATTTTGAGAAGAATGCAAAGATATTAGTTGGGAAGTCTCTGGTGGTGTTCTGAAATGATGATTTTCCCCCCATTTCTTCAACGGTGTATGAACAGAGATCGCTAAGCAACAGCACCCTCCTTCCAGGTAGTAGTGGGAGTAGGACTTACTACTGACTTTAGGTATGGATAACTTGTGATTGCAAGAAGGCAAAGCAGTAAATTAAAATTACATATTATGTCCTTTCAGAACCTAAGCCTTTTTAGTCTGTTTCCCAGGGTTCCAGGTTTCAGTCTATTTCCCAGATTCCTCTTGGTTCCTTCAGTATGTATCTTCCTATGGGAGTACTGTGAGGAGTTTCTACATGTACTTACTCTTTCCTTGGGGATGCAGCACTAGTGGGTCCTGGAAGGTCTTGATCCATAATGAGTCATTTGACCACTCTCATGTTTTGCCTTAGAGAATGGATCCCACAGACATCCTTTTAAGGAGCCAGCATGTTCCTTCAGTGACGAAAAGGGAGACAGCTGACAAGCTGTGGCTCTTAAAACCTCTAAGCCTTTTTTTTTTTTTTTTAAAGGACATTCACCCTAAGGCTCTCTGCATTATTTCAGTTTCTAAATGCATCTTGCAGTTTTACTTAGTTAAATATGCTTTATTTCCTCTTCTGCCCTGCCAAATTGTAATGCTTGAACAGTGGAAATACTGTGTTTTCCCCAGAGGCAATTAACAGTATTGGGAGGACATAGTATCTGGGAAATATTAGGGTGAAAAGGAAGTTTAGGAATTGCATGACATAGTTTTCAAATAAGAATCCCAAGGTGGTTTTTCTTCTAATCTTACAAAGGAATGGTTGGCTCCATTCCCTCCATTCCCCATGATTCATTTGCTTTGCAACTTGTAGTTGGTTATGTAGATGCGTACTGTGTTGTCTGATTATTGAGAATATGCAATTTAAGTTTCACTGTCCAGGCTGAAAATACGAGGAAAAAGCAATGATAAGATAATAAGATGATCTGATTGAATACAGTACTGTTTGTAGTATCTGGCTCTCATATTTCTCTTTTCTTGTCTCGTACAAGCATTCTGACAATTAATCAATATTGATACGATGCTCTGAATGCACAAAAAATTGGATAGAGTAAGTGCCAACGTGACCATACAGCTTTTGGCAGAACTGGATGGGCTCAAAAAAAGAATTATACAAATTTGCACTACCTATAGGCTTTTCTCCAAAAGGAAGGACCTAACAATGAAGTAATATTTTTGAGGACTATGAGCCAAGACCCTTTTTGCTGTTCTTGGTAGACATATTCAGAAGAAAGTGGGTAATGATGTATTTTCAGGCCATTCATTTTCATTGATGTTGACAATACTGTCACAAATTTTCTACTGTTCACAGTAAAATTCTGGCTAACATGCCCTGCTTATTGACTGTAAAAATCCTTTCTTGCAGTTCCAAAACTTCTCTCTCATGCATTGGGAAGTTTTGCTGTTCTATCTACTGTCTATTCATCTCACGAATTGCATTGATATAATTAGACTGAAATTCCCTATTTATTCACAAACCAGCAGAGATTGGGCAGTAACACTGGAAACTGTTCCAAAATTGCCTGACGAGTTCTGGTGCTGACAGTGTAATTCAGTCTCTGTAGCAGTGCAGCACTGCCAGTTTTTGTGTATTGCTAGTCAAATTTACTTAGCAATAGTTGCAGGGGAGACTTGTGTGAAACTCCCTCCCCATCATCCCCCACCGGTGTTTCAGGGTGGGTTTAAAAAATAGCAGTTCTTGGCCCCACACTGCCTTGGCAATCCTATCCAGATTTCCCTTTAATGTTTTCCACATATGGTTGTGAAATTCAGTGTCTGACTCTTTTTCTAAATATAGAATCATCATTCTTTTAAAAATGATTGATGCAAAAAGTCTCATTGGTTTTCAAGACCTTTCTTTCTCCTTTTGCAATATCATGAATAATTGAGCATTCTTCTAGTGTCCATTTCACAAAGTCATTTTTGAAGTAACTTTATTCTTTTTGTGTTTTACTGTATATTGGGAAGTATCTCCTTTTCAGTTTTGAAAGAGCACTTTCCTTTAGCAGTGGAAGAGTAGCTCTGTGTGAGCAGCCTGTGCCCCACTATTAGCAGAGAGCTTGGTTTTGACAGCTCTGCTTGTTACTTCCTTCGTTAGGATTTGTAGAACAAAAGCAGTGCTGATGGTATTAGCACAGAGCAAGTTTACTGTTTTCTTAGCTTAGTTTCGATCTTTTTGTCTCTTCCACGGCACGACCCAGCTGTAACCTCCGTATGTGCTTTTATGTTATTAAGGTGATCAAATTGAATTACATTTAAATGAATGATTTAGCGTTCTCTTGTCTTTAACGATGTGAGATTTTTCTCTCAGAGATGAAAAGTGACTGAACGAAACTCTGGATTGTGAAAAAGCAAGTCAAGTGAATGAGTTTTATTTCCTCCCCCTCCCAAAATGAATCTTCACATGTTCGTTATCTACACATAAAGCAGGAAAGAGCCTGTGATTTTTAGTAATATGCTTAGAACAAAATCTGAGGGTTTGAACAGTTTTCACTGCTTTGGCAGCATTTTCCATTGTCAAATTTACAATATATTACGTAAGTATTCAGAAGCAATTCCACCAGTGTAGATTTTGGCTTTAGCAGTCTGTAACATCCCCAAACCGCTCCACTTCTGCTAGAGGAAAGAATATATAATGTCACATTAGGGAAGCAAACCAGTAAAACAAACAGCTTTATTCGTAAAGAGAAGCAATTACACAAGTCTCCAAGTCCCAGTCAGAACCGATGATGGGGTCTTTAAAAAGCAGACAGTTCTTCTTGAGCGGTGGGGGGGGAGATACAATATTATTTTCGATAGCGAAAAGCACACTTGAAAAGGCAATATGCAAGGACAAGAGTAATTCTGAACAGACTGGTGAAAAATCCAGATTAACATAATGAAAAGGACTGTTTTCTTTCTATCTTTATGGATTACCAAGGCACCTCAGATTTTGGGCCTACACTGTTGCGAATTATGTATTTTTTATATATATATATAAAATGGAATTAATTACATTGTTTAGTATTATGGTTAGAAGAGCTCTCTTCTTTCCTGTAATCATGTGCAATTAGTGACATAAAGATTTGGAGAACTCCCAGAATTGTAGTAACAAAATAAAGCTCATTTCTTCTGTAACTTCCTGTCCAGCACTGTTGCAGCCTGCAGTAAACCTGCCTATGGCCTTCAAAACATTATCAACAACATTACAGAACCAAGCCCAGGACAATTTACTGTCTGAGGGAGGATGAAGTAATGAAGGTCAAAATCTGAGGATACAGGGTCAGTGGTATAGTCAGAAGGGACATGTATTTTTAAATGTTTATATAGGAATGTGTGTGAGATGGAAAGGATTTAAAGAGTTCTTTTCCACTCTTTGCCACTAACAATTTTTTTGCTTTTTATGTTGGACTCTCAGCAAGACTGATAACATAAAATAGTGAGTTTTGCATGCAGATGGAAAGGAGCTTGTTTCATAATGGCCATTAAGTTTTAGGAGTACGGTGTGGGTAGAAGAAGATATGTGTTGCTGGTTTAGTCTCAGACGTGGTCAGATCCCTTTGTTTGAACCTCCCTGCGTTCTTCAGGATGTGAGTGGGAGGATTCTACCATACATGAAAACCTTAAACGACTCCTGTGACATCTCTTGCAATGAACAACCAATTACTGGTTTCTAAGAATAAGAAAAGAATTTTAAATGTATGTTTAGGCAGGATGGATATGGAGATCTAAAAATGCACGGTGAAATTACACAGTGCTTTTGAAGTCTGCTAATGAAGAACTTTGGTGTGAACCATAACCTGCAAGCTGCAGAACAGTGAGTAAGGGTAATAGCAACAGATTATGGCTTCAGATTAATAGTGTGTTATATGCTGTGCTCTGAAGTCAGGAGGATGACATTTCTTCCATTTAGTGGCATTTCTCTTCTGGCTCAAGTAGGAGTTGTGGATGCAGCAGCAGAATACTGGAGCCAGGGATGGCTTTCCTCAGGCATGTTCGTTGCTCTGTGTGTGGACACCAGTATTTGTGACAGGGATATCCCGCTCTGTTGATCTGGTAGGAGCAGTTCAGTCTGCCGCTCATTCAGAGTTTCTCCCTTTGGTATGAACAATAAATTTTCTCAAGAATTTTGAACTTTGCTAAACCTGGGAAGGCCTACTTCTGGGGTTTGATGGGGGGGTTACTTCTGCTCTCTGGTGGGCTACACAGTTGACTGTGTTTTCAACCTCTCTTGTGCTTGACAATAAGTCAAACCATGATTCTTGGTAGGGGTGCAGCCTTTCTGGTAAAATGGAGTATCTGGTAGGATATATAGCTCTTTTCCTAACATAAATTCTTAGGAACATAGGAAGTATAAAGAATATAAAGATGCCAGCGTCAAGATGCCCATGTGGCCCTAGTATGATTATCGGGAAAGAAACAGAGCATTAAACTATACCTCCTGTATTTGTGAATAAGCTGCCTAATAATTTATGCCCAACAGTCTTGACAGTACCACATCCAGTCTTTTCACCAGGGCGGTGGGTGTGGTCAGGGATGACAGCATCTTCTGTTGTAATAAGCAAATTTTTACCCTCTGTAACTAAACCATCAACCTGCAGAGGCAGAGAGGAGGCAAAAATTCATAGCCCAGTTGAGGCAACAGTTGATTGCTGCTGTTATCTTTAGGGGATTTATTCCAATTGTGAATTTAGCCCAATATGCCTGTTGCTTAAAAAAACCCCAAACAATCACACCCCCCCAACCAAACCTTAGAAGTGAGAGTGGGTATGTTAATTTCTCCTTTTTTTTTCCAAGTTAAACACAATCTGTTGACATATCATGGTTCAATTGTAATACAGTTACAACTTGGCTGAACAAAAGGAAGTATTTTTTTTTCTACTTGACTGGTTATCACACAAACTCAGAGTGATCGGCAAAGCTGAAAAAAGTATGTCTTTAAGAGGAAATAAAAGAGAACAGCTTAGAAGCAAGAGGGGAGTTTTACTTTAGTGTACCTCCTTAAGGGACAAGGTTGGGGAAGTCCCCTAACATTGTTAACATGACACAAGATCTTGTGTTTGAGGACTCATGTGATGTTTGAAGTATCTCATGTGATGACTGCTATTTGTCCATCACCAGAAGTGTGATGTTTGGGGACAGCTGGTGTCCTTAGACCAAAGCAAGCCTATGTTGGTTCCATCTAAGCCTATAGACTGAGCCAGCCTGGATGGCGGAGAGGCTAAACTCGGAGAGTAGGGGCTTGTTCCTAATGAGCTGAGAACAGTAGGACTTGTCAAGGTGAGTTGTCTTATGACCTTGGGCCTCCTTGAGCTAGGAGAGAATAATTGTGCCTTTGTCTGGAGAAAAAGTCATGCAATGAAGTTGTGTTTTCAATTCAAAAGGAGGCAATGAAGCTCAGTATCTTGACTATATTGACATCTGCATTAGTGGCAGAGATTATTCTGACTCTCAGTACTGTTCCCTAATATTGAAAAGTTGGTTTTATGTGACCTCCCACTAAAAGGTAAATAGATCTTTAGGAGCTCTTCTTTTCTCTAGTTGAGAGAAATCTGCTGGGCACAGTGTTATGTTCTGCTCCCAATATTGCTCCTGAGTTTTTCTTCTAATTGGATTTCAGGTTTTCTGTACTGAAGTTTAACAGTTGGAGGATAACGTGAGAGCTTCTGAAACCAAATAGATAAACATATGCTGGAACTGTTTTATTTAAGAGATTCATTGCTTCCCACTAAGGAATAAGAGGAATCCAAAAAATGTACTTCACTTAATCGTAACTGTCGTGAATGCTGGAGGAGGTCCCATAAGGGGGATGGAGATATTTCATTCTATCAATTTGTCAAGCTAATCACTAATCACTGTCTTGCTCAAAGGGATTATTTCAGTGAAGAATGGAAGTCAGCTTTCAAGGGAGATGGAAATGAATGACGTGAAGAGATACCTGACTCGTAATTAATTCCATTCTACAGGTGATCATGCACAATATTATATAATATCATACAAATAGCATTTGAAGACAGTGTAGGGTGACTCACAAATTCTGTATTCTCAACCTTTATAAGGCACTCCACTAAGTGATTCTTCTCCTACATGCTGAATTACTTAAAGTAGCAAAACCACTTAATCCATTTTGTGTCAGATATCCTCCTGGTTGTTAAGTGTAACTCCTGCATGTCTCCATCTGCTTTGAAAGTAAGTCTCCCGGTGACTCAAAGGAGAAAAGGAAAGAGAAACTGGAATATTTTAAAAGAATATCTTGTATTCGGTGCATTTTCAGAATCCAAACTCCTCTAATGTGTATTTCAGTAGCACTTGCCAGTTGAGTCTTTCCACTGTGTGTATTTTACTGTGTTCATTGAGTTACTGTCACTGATGATTGTAGAACTCTTAAGGCTTTTTCATGCACAAACAAGTCATGCTGAGGCCAAAGCAAGTTTAACAACACTTCTTGTTGAATTCTGAAATACAGGAGGATTATTCTGCTTGAGTACTTGGCAGCTGTGAACTGTTTTAGTGAACAGAGCCTTATTTCTATGTGGCTATTAAAGCAAATAGTGTTTGTGAACATATGTGTTTGTATAGCAAGTAGAAGTCTCTTTTGCAGGCTTTCTGCACCTCTAACTTCAAGTATGCTTTTCCTCAAGGGAGGTAGCCTGGAGTTTATGGAATGATTTTGTAGCACAAAGATGGTAGCACTAGTTAGTAGAGATTCTTCAAGTGCAAGTTCTCACAGCTGCAAAATCTGTTTCTGTAACTTTACTATGGCTGCTGTGCTTCAGAAAACACTTCTCTCTGATCGCTACTAATGCATTCATCAACACCAAACCTGCAGCAGCAAGGATAACTGTGAAGTTAATCTTACAGAATGGAGAGGAAGGAGGGAAAATGTACACGTATGCCTCAGCACCTGCTCATCACCACGTTTATAATTCCAATTTGTAGGTTAGAATTTGAGATCTACTTCGTCCCAGAAACAGTACTTATCATAGTGATAGTTGAAGTTGCATATATTTGACATGAACAATAAATGAAGGCAGTTAATATTTTGCAAGGTAAAGGAAACAACCCACAAGAGAACTTCTCATTTATGATTATTTCCAAAAAGATCAAGTGTTGTTCCATTACATTTTTCTCATTTTATATATTGCT
>JAOQGH010000003.1:17816366-17862677 GCA_025769975.1 Gallinago jamesoni | reverse complement strand
CAACACCAAACCTGCAGCAGCAAGGATAACTGTGAAGTTAATCTTACAGAATGGAGAGGAAGGAGGGAAAATGTACATGTATGCCTCAGCACCTGCTCATCACCACGTTTATAATTCCAATTTGTAGGTTAGAATTTGAGATCTACTTCCTCCCAGAAACAGTACTTATCATAGTGATAGTTGAAGTTGCATATATTTGACACGAACAATAAATGAAAGCAGTTAATATTTTGCAAGGTAAAGGAAACGAGAACTTCTCATTTATGATTATTTCCAAAAAGATCAAGTGTTGTTCCATTACATTTTTCTCATTTTATATATTGCTAGGCTTCCAAAGCACACTGTAATGAGGTAAATTGTCTATTTAGTATTACAAGTGGGGAGCCCATAAAAAGTTTCCAAAGCCAGTTAAGAGACAGGTAAGGCAGAGACTGTTATTCAGATCATAACGAATATGACTGGAATTTCTAGCCTTGAGGAAGGCAAGAGAGAAATTATCTTCAGCTGAACATATATAAAGGAAATGCCTAGTATTTAGAACACACAAGACAGTAAAGACTGTGCAGAATTGATTATGTACATGTTTAAGGAATGTACAAATTTTGCAAGAATTTTAAGTAAGGAGCTTGTCAGTTCCAGTGATGAAACGACTATAATCTATTACTTCTCTCAGGCTTAAGAACTTGGAGGTATTGTGTAGATTTTAGATTGTAGAGTATTGTGTAACATCTGTTGAATGTTACAGATTTTTAAATTGCGATGAGAACAAGAAAAGTGTAAAACATTGCAAGCAGACAGCATTGTGCAGAACACTGATTTTTGCTCTTTAATCAAGATATATTTTTTAAAATCTGCCTATACACTGTAAAGTATGGAGTGTAATCATTTGACACTGTTTTTGAAAGCTTAGGACTATTCCATTCTTGCAATTTTACTGTTTGACTTGCGTATTTGCTGCTTTTTTTTTTTTTTTGCTTTTCCTTTGAGTTGAACATTGATTTACTTTACATGTTACATATAAGAAAATAACAGTCTTCCATATACTAAATACATAAAATCTTTCAATAAATAAAAGTTGAATTTAAAAGTGAAATTGATATGGCAGCAAAACCAGTTGATCAAATCACATATAAATGGCAAAGGCCAATGCACTGTGAAAACGGGAGGCAAAATTAACACTTAACACTACAAAGTCAAAGGCTATTCTGGAAAGCTGAGATGATTCATTTTTCGAATGTAGCATAGCACAGAAAGAGACGCTCCTCTGCATTCTTCAGAAAGCCCCTTTATTCTTTCATCCCAAAGAAAGGATGTAAATTAAATCCTTGCTAAACTACTAATGCAGCCAGGAAAAAAATGCAAATTTGTGTTTAACCATTTAACATGCACAGAGAGATTAACTCAGTCCACAAAGCCTGGGGAAACTAATCTAAAAACCCCTCCAGAGGATGCTTTGCTTTGCCAGAAACTGGCACAGCAGTAACTCCTGGTGGGCTCTTTGCTGGTGAATGGCCTGTGAATTTCTTCCTTTGCTTTCTGCAGTTCTGCACCGAATTGGAAATTTTACATCCTTAGGCCCAGATGCATCCCTGATCTGAGAGAGAGGCTCACAGGAGAGAAGAAAGCTTAATGAGATTTAGAGCCTTGTCTGGTAAGTCTCCATATGACTTCTTGCTTTATCCCCAGCCTCCTAGTTATTTCTGTAAAGGAACAAGCTTTATATTATTGGGAAAAGAGAGACGGATCTCCTCTATGTGTTATTTTTTTAAAAAGAAACAAAATTAAAACCAGACTTAACATAATCTGTCCTGTGCTGGCATAAGGCTTCTGAGCAGTATAGGGAATATAATCTTTTGCCGCATCAGGAATAAATTATTTTGTCCTTGTTAATGAAATGGCAAAGTGTAGTCTCTTAGCAGAGCAGAGCAGTTGTGTTGAGCATCGCGCAGCTGGTAAGTGAGCTCTGCAGAGCCAGTGCTGCACAGCTCCAGTTCTGTACCTGCTTGTCTTCATTACTAGAATCCATGTGTCCAGCTGTGGGACAGAATCAAGCTGTGGCCGGAAGGACGGGAATAGGAATGTGTATCCATCTTTTAACACAGCACATGCTGTTGGGAGGGCCTGCTGCCCGCAGAGCCTCTCCTTCCAGCTGCAGAGGGGCAGGGCTGGCCGCTGGAACAGCAGCGTTTGGCTGCTCCCCGTGGATGTCAGGCATCTTCTTGGTCTCTGTGCACTGAATCAACTGGAGAGGATGCCACTGAGGGCGAAGGTTGCTTAGCTCTGTCACCAGGGGGTTTGAGTACATCTTTTTTCTTGTTTCTAAAATTGGTCCTGACTGCGAAGCTAAAAGCTTCTTCAGCAGCTGCAGAAGTCTACAGTCTTTAGCTCACAGCCTGGTCTGTCATTTTGTGTTACATCAGGAACTATTCTAGGAGGTATCAGGCAGCAGCAGAGAACTTTGCCTATGATTTCATGGCACAGTTAGTTTTCTAACTTGATTCCTCAAGGGACCTTTAAGGGAATAAAATTAGGATGTTAAAATATATTGCTAACTATAAAGTGCAGTATTTATTTGAGTTAATAAAATGCAAATTTGCTATTTATCCTTTATTCTGGATTTGATTTTGGTTCTGCAATGAGATCTTTGTTTTAGAACAGATGAGAAGTCACAACTGATCAGGCTTGTTTCAAGGTCTGACTGCTGATTTAATAGATTCCTGCTTCCCAGTCTCACTTCATCATTAATTTGGGAATTTTTGTCCCAAAGGAAATTAGCTATAGTATTTTAGCTGAAGATGATTTCCCCTCTGAGGAAGTGATATTATTGAAGGCCTCTAATTGCTCTTAACAGGTTTTAGATTTTCAGCCTATATATAGGTTGTAATTGAAGTCAAAGTCCACCTTTTATCTTGAAATAACATTAATGGGGTAATGAAATACAGTTATCTGAGGTGGAAACACACAGCTACTGAACACCATGAAACACTAAAATTTTTTCACTTTGAAAGTCTGAAGGAACGGTCCTAACTCATTCTAAGGTCTGTTTATATAGCTGTCTAGTCTTTTTGGACTAGTTCAACTTCAGACTGGATCAAAGAGGAATTTCTCTGCTGTAGAGGTGCCATGTACCTCTACTACTACTAATAATAACGGGGGTTTTTCCTGAGCCAAGAAGTGTGTGTTCCGTGCTGGAGGAATGTCCACTCTCGTTTAGTTCCAGATGTAGTCCAACTCTGGAAGTAAAGACCTTTGTAGTAGTTAAGTTTTTCTTGTCTCCTTTGCTTTGTTAAGGGAAGTGAACTATTTTAGAGTAGGCTGTCACAACCAGCTGCCTCAGGACAACCAAAGCGGGTGCATGTTGCGGTGCTTGTTTCAACTGCATGTTCTTGTGAAGCTCTCTCAACAGCATATGCCAGTTGAGTCACTTCGTCCTCCTTTAAGTTATGCCTGTCCTCAAATTATGTTACTAAAAATAAGCATTTTCTGTCAACTCGGTTGCTAAAACTCTGGTTTGAATAAAAGCAAGTTAGCTGATAAGTGAATTTTTAAGTTTGAAATACTTGCTCTTATTCTGGTTTTGACCTGCGTTGTGCCACATCACTGTTAGGACTTGGCCTATTGTATCTATTGTTCAGGCGTAACACGCCGCAGAATCTGAAAGATGCTACTGGAGTAAAAATCCTGGCTTTCAGTCCAGCCTCAAGCGTGTGCTTTGGGGCTTGACCAGTGTGTCTTGCTGCTGGCTGCCTCAAAGGCCGTTTGCCATCTAGTGGCTTAGGTGCATTAATGCCAAAAGTCTGTAAGTGGCAAAGCTGGTTCCTATTAAAACCAGTTGAAGTTAGTTGTTTCTCTTCTTTTTCCAGCTCCCCATGCTTTGCAGCTGTTTCTGTTTCAGCTTTATGAGGTGACAAACCAAACTGTCCAACAGAACACGGCTAGTTGTCACAGTGGCAGATACCAGAACAGGTCTGTCTATTGCCTTCAGTTTAGCAGGCTAATTTCTCCTGCTTTTATTCCTTAAATTCGCTACTTTTGTCATGAAAATGTGTGTATGGATAGAGAGAGAATAACGTGAATCCTTACTGGAGTGTTGGTAGATGCTGCATGTTTTATGCTCCCCAGCTGCCTTTTTCCCTGTGCAGTGTAATTTGTGATAGGTTTTAATCCCCACAGTTCAACCACCTAAGAAAAGCCCGGAGCCTGAGTTAGGACAATATTTTTAATTGCCTTTTCCATTGGAGAACTGGAAAATTGCCTAAAGGAGATGGGGAGGCGGCAGCGTTTCCTCCCCTCTAGTGAGAACACCCTTCTGTAATCTCAAATCTCTGAGATCTCTTCCTGTCTCTGCAGTTCCCCAACGCGGATCACTTTCTTCTCTGTCCATATCTGCCCATCCTTACGATGCGATAATAACCTCTTCTTGTTAGGTTTTTACAAGTTAGGTGTTCCCAATATTAGCATCATGCGTAAAAGAATTCAGAGGCTATACTCCTCCGCCACGTACACCCACATCTATACATCACTTCCCACTTACTTAGAAAGAATGTTATCAGGAAAAATGACTGAAGGAAAACATCTGAAAAATCTTTACTGTGAACATGGGAAGAATAAAGTGGTGGGTGTAATTCTCTTTCCCTTTCCTTCCTTCTTTTGCGAGTACTCAGATTGTTGTTAAATAAGTAGTGTTGGTGAGTTTTCAATGTCTGGCTTCGCTTGTGCCTTAATTGCAATTAGGCAATTGAAACTTTACATCAGTGTCTGCAGCTGCATCATGTAGGGCTTGGATACTTCCCCCTCTGCTCTGAAAACTTTTTAACAGCTGCTGTTAGACACCAAAAGTTGTAGTTCAACTGTAGCATGGCTAAGAAAAATGCAACTTCTGTGCTGGAAGGGCCATGCTTTTGAAGGGAATGTTCTGTAAAATACAATCTTTTTATATATTGCTGCTTAAATAAGAGCACCCTCTGGAACTCCTGTGCTGATTTACACCCAATCTTATGTTTTACCTGTTTGGAAGACTTCGAGTCACTGTATTATTCAATTCAAGTCTGTCACAATTGAATGGCGTCTTTGCTATTTGTAGGTGTTTTTTTAACTGGGTGGGTTTTTTTTTGGTCTGGTGGTTGGTTTGTTGATTGATTGATTGATTTAACACAGAATGAGATGCTGTTTCCTGCAGCTTTTGGGGGTTTGTTTCTCCCCAGGTCAGTCGAGACTGGCAGGGTTACCTGCCGCTTAGAAAAGAATTGGAGGAACTCGCATGGGTGATTTTTTTTTTGGTTTTTTATTTTTTCAGAAATCTCTGGAAAATAGCGCTTTGTCAGAAAACGCTGTTTAATACGAAGTCTCCTTTGATAAGCCAGTGTGCGGGTTTGGGGTGTTTTCGGTGGAATCCCTTCTCGCCAAGCGGGAAGCCGGCGCTGAGCGATAGTTTGAGCGGCTGGAGTGCGCGGTTACTGTGGAAGCCGCTCGCGTATGTCCAAAGCGCTGCTGAAGAGGACGGGATTACCTCTTCTAGCCGAGAACGGCCGGGAGAGAGGCACCTCCGCTCCCGCTCCCCGCCGGCCCCTTTCCCGCCGGGGCGGTGCCGCCCGCGCTGACGGGATCGCGGCGCGACGGCGGCGCCGCCATTTCCTGCCGGCGGGGCAGGGTGTGTGTGTGCGTGGGCGGGTGAGCGATGGCGGCGCAGGACGTGCTGAGCCAAACCACCCGGCTGGCCTCCTCCAGCGCCTTGCTGCAGGTGCGGGGCCGCCCCGGGCCGCCTCCTCCCTCCTTCTCTTCCTCCTCCTCCTCATTCTCCTCCTCCTCGGCGGTACCTGGCGGGAGCCGCCTCAGCCCCGCTCGGCCCGCAGGTGTTTCCCGTGCGGCTTCCTTCACAGGTGCTGTTCCGGCTGGTCACCTTCGGGCTGAACGCCTTCACCCTGCGCTACCTCTCCAGAGAGCTCATCGGCGTGGTCAACGTGAGGTGAGGGAGCCCCCGTCCCGCACACCCACCGAGGCTGCCCCGGGAACAGGGCGCCCGGCCGGATGGGGGCTTTCTGGAAGTGTGTGTGTGTGCAGTCCCGTGTGCCACATGTAATTACTTTCCCTCCTTTTTTTTTTACCAGATAGTGGTAATTTATGTCATATCACTGTGTTTTCTTTGCGTACCTGTTAGATTTGCCTGTCAGGTGATTCTGGGTAAAACCTGTGATGCTGCTGCGTGAAGGGTTTCAGAGATAGTATATAAAGAAATAATTTTCTCTCTCTTTTTCTTTCTCGCTTCCTGTAGGCTAACTCTGCTGTATTCAACAGTCGTGTTCCTGGCCAGGGAGGCGTTTCGCAGAGCGTGTTTGAGTGGAAGTACAAAGCGAAACTGGACCAAAACAATTAATCTACTGTGGCTGACGTAAGATAGTCTTAAAAATTTGCTTCTTTAGAAGTAAAGAAGAACTTACTTCTAATTATTGTCTGAGAGCTCATAGAAACAAAGTGAGTATTTGTTTACTGAGGTAATTATTTCAGCATTGAGCATTTAGTAGCCTCAGTCATCGTTCAGGGCTGATATAGGAGGCTGGCCAAGTCTGTTGCTTTAGCGTTTATGAAATTGATCTCTTTTTGAGCACGTGGGAAAGTGCATCACCCAGTGTGTTACCCGCAGCTACCTGTTTGGTCACTTACCCTGAAGTTTCATTTATGTTGTGGCAGTTAAAGGAAGACCCTGTAGCACAAATATATAGTCCTTTGCTTTTTTTCTTCCCTTGCCTGTGCAGTCTTGCTCATTTATTACTGAATATGCCATTTTGAAGATACTTTAAGTGTTATGTTCCTTCCTTAAATTAATTTTTTCAAAGGCTTGGCCCATGATGCAATTTAACAGAATGGCAATGTAGATGTTTGTGTTGGGGAGGAGACATGTGAAAGGGTGAAAGAAACAGTTGGAATTAAGCAACAGGGAGTAAGTAGGAGTATTTCTTTCAACTGTAGTGCAGCCTATAGCAGAAAGTGAATAGCTTAAAAGTTTCTGTCAAGCTGTAGTCAAAGAGTGTAATCACACGTTGCAGCTAAGTGGTTTTTAAGACTTGTTTCTCCTTTCTGGTTCCTGGACACACCTCTCTGCTAATTCTCCTCTGTCAGGTATAGAGGCCGCAATTAGATGGGTTGGGAAGTAAGTTTGCTTGTCAGATATGGTGGAAAATTACCCCTACGTGAGAAGATGGTAGTCTTCTATTGGGTCACCTTACTGATTTTCCCTGGAACTGAACAGCTGTTAATTAGATCTGTACCAGGAGTGTGAGGTTATGTGTGTCATCTGCATCAAGGTGTAAAGAAGAGGGATTTTCTCTTTCAGAGCTGAGTTTGGGTCTCTTCTCTTTGCTGTATTATAATCAGTTTTCTGCTATTTTATAGCCTTTTAATTGGGTATTAAATGATAGAGTTAACAATGATTGTGCCTTTTTCTTTTTAAATTTTTCCTCATAGAAAAGCATGATTTAGAAAGATTAACTTTTGTGAAGGATCTGAAATACATCTTAAGAGCTTGATGTCAAATACCTTAGGGATCTGATAATGGGAGGGTCGGGTAGATCCTGCTGCAATGATATAAAATTTTCTACACCCTGCCAACAGCATCACGTGCCTGAAGCAGTGTCAACAGAAGGTAATACGCATCTGCACTCCTGTGTCTAGTTTGGTTTTTTAGCTACAGTCACGAATCAAAGGGGCTCTGAGATCCAGCAGAGCACTTGAACTGGCATACCTGAGGTGCAGGCGTGCATTTTCTTCTGCTCACTCTGCTGTCACAGAACCAGTAATTTTGGGAAGAGTGAGACTAACAGTTCATAGTGGTGGCATCTTTATCTCTTATAGCAAGATCCAGCAAAGCTTGTCTGCCCAACCCCTGTTAACCACAGACTATGAAAATTGTATCAAGGAGAGGTTTGCAGTACTCCACAGGTTGATAGGAGTTCAGAATTGTTTGGTCCTAGGGAACAAGAAATGCAGATAGTTGACCTTATGTTAAGCATTGAGTAGATAATAGACAAGTCAGAAAAATGTTTTCCGCGTCTTACAAAAGAATAACTTAAAGATGTTCATTACAAAAAAAAGTATTCTTGGCATTGTAACAATAGAAAATAATTCCTCAGGGCTTCTATTTATTAATTTATTTTTAATTATTATGGCAGTATGTGAAATTTTAATCTAATTTTATTGGATACTGTGTCTGCTTAAGTAACATTTCCATTGATTGTTTTTTATGTTAACTTTTTAGAGTCCCCCTTGGTGTTTTTTGGTCTATTTTCTTGGGCTTAGTCTGGCTACACTTGCTTGAAGTACCTGATCCTTCTGTGGTTCCTCATTATCAGGCTGGTGTA
The DNA here is from genome assembly GCA_025769975.1 of Gallinago jamesoni. Lineage (NCBI taxonomy): Eukaryota > Metazoa > Chordata > Aves > Charadriiformes > Scolopacidae > Gallinago > Gallinago jamesoni. The sequence goes on along the minus strand of JAOQGH010000003.1, from coordinate 17,854,323 downwards.
GTGGCGTTTGGTCTTTCTGCAATTATTGAGCTTCTGGGAGAACCGTTCTGGGTTTTAGCACAAGCTCATTTGTTTGTGAGACTTAAGGTTAGTAAAGTACATGGAATATGTGCCTGTGTGTGTGGAAAATGGTCGTCTTCTCTTGAAAAGAATAGATTCCTGAACTAGGTCTTTATATATTCAAACATATAAAAAAACTGCACAAAACTGTGTATTGTTTAGTACTGTATGATACAGTTGTAATGTGGACATGAATTTGTACCTGTTAAAGCAAGGGAGTTGGTTTATTTAGAAATTATCCCTTTAGTGACCAATAAATAATTGATCAGGAACTTTAAATGGAGGGAGAGGCACACAGCTTCCACAATTTTGCATTTCAAATGGTTGTTAGTATGAAATTGTGAAATGCAGCAACTGAGAACATGATTGTCTTAAGCAAAATTTTCTCCCTTGTATCCCATAAAAAGAACTGGGAAAGCACAACAGAAAAACTGTGGAATGCAAGAATAGAAAATTTACAGAGAAATTGCAATCTAAGATGGCCAACTCAGCAGAGAGAAATTCTGTGATAATGTCACACTGACTTTCAAAGTCTGATATTTCTACATAAAATCTGTGTGTAAAACTAATGTATTTTAAGTTTATATATGTGGTTGATTTGGCATAAAATAAATCTATTGTTTTTTCTCTTTCTTAAAGGTAATCGCTGAAAGCCTTTCAGTAGTGTCAAAATGTGTTTTGACAGTTATTTTAGTTGTACTTTATCCTCAGTGGGGCCTCTACGTTTTTTCCCTGGCTCAGGTAAGTTTCTTGTGTTCTCTTTTTCTGGAAATTATTGATTTGCCTGAATCTTTATTTGCTGGCTGCCTTCGACATGTAACCTGCTAAATAACCTCGAGGAGGTGAGAGGAAATGCTCCTGGGAGGTTTAAGATGTAGCACTTGCACTTGGTATTTTCCTGGTACTCATTAACTTAGCACTTTGACCTTGAGCAGTTTATTGGAGGTACAGGAAAGCACCTTGTTCTGAGTGAATAAGGTTATGTTATTCTGTATAAGTTTAATGTTAGCTCTTCTTAATCAGTTGTACATTCTAATACTTAAAGACCACGTGGCCTCAGTATTATGTTAGACTTGGAATTCTGCTGTGTAGTAGATTATAATCATAGGTGATTTTATCAGCCTGTACCACCAACCTGTATCACCTTGTTGGGAGGTGGTAATCATGTAATGTGTACTCAGGTTAAAACCTTTTGTTTACTACAGTGAAGAATGGTTATATTGGCGTCTGAAAAATAGGGTTATGGCCTGTACAATATCATTTCACTTAGAAATAAAAATGTGGTCCACCTCAGATGTGGACATTCGGTTATGTTTTTTTTGGTTTTGTTCAGTTTTTGCAGTGGTTGAAGCAGGTTATAACTGATCAAAGAAATGTAGATGTTACCCTGTCAGCTTTTTTTTTTTTGACTGAGTGAATAATTGCTTTATAATTGGGCTTTAAATAATCATTCTAAAAAAGCTGAATAGAACATAAAAGTTGGCAATGGGTTATGATTGCTGTTGAGTTTTTTTAATATGTAGGCTTTCTTTGGGGGGAGGGGGTTTGAAGTCTCTACCTAGTTTAAAATTTGACAAGAATAAGGGCTATGTACTGCATTTTGTTCTCACTGAATTTGGAACTCTAGCATGACATTCTGTTTTTGTAAGTTAACTTTATATCCCTGGTTGTTTTTTTTCTTTCCTTCCCTATTTTTCCAGCTTTTATATGTCAGTGTCCTGGTGATGTGCTATGTAATTTATTTTGTGATATTTTTGGGGTCTCCTGAAGCAAAGAAGAAGTCTTTTCCTGTTGCTAGAATGAAAGCTCTGTTACCTAACTTGGTGGAAGATGAGGTAGGTTGCACAGTTTATTTCTTGATTTGAAGTTTTTCTTGAGAGAACTTTGAAATTTAGTTTGAGATAGTGGAGTAATTGAGTGATATTGAGGGATATCTCTGCACTGAAGAAGATACGACTGTTTAAAAAAACCAAACATACAAATTCTGTTTGTGGTTTGTATCAATAAAGTCCTTACCAGATGAATGTTATGAAGCTTGACCTCTTTGTTGTAGGCTTGTTGCTGACTTATTTCCAAGTGTCTTTGCACAAACCATTAACTGGAGGTAGAACATCTCCAGTGTGCAGGGGAATGACTGGGTATCACTGGCTGTAAGGCAGGAGAGGAGCAAGAACCGTTTTACCGTGGATTTTGGTACTTGGGCTTTTCCACAAGTACACAGCATCCTACAGATACTCAGATATCTCCCGTGTCCTGTCAGAAGAAAATGAGGCAAAGAATCATAGAATGGTTTGGGTAGGAAGGGACCTTAAAGATCATCTAGTTCCAACTCCCCTGTCCTGGACAGGGACATCTCCCACGAGAGCAGGTTGCTCAAAGCCCCATTCAGCCTGGCCTTGGGGTGAAGAAACGAAAAGACATAGTGAGGAAGAAGACATTTTGAAAAATACTTGCAGGTTGAAAAGATAAAGTTGGTTCTTATTTTCAAAACTTGTGGGGACAGTTTGAAGAGAGTAAACAATTTACATCTATAATGAAGGTGAAAGTTATATTAGCATGCTAAGCAGCATAGGGTATTTTTTCTTGCCTTTATTTTCTGTAAAAAACCTTGTTTGTGTACTTCATTTGCAACAACAGTAGTTTTCAGCAACGGAAACAGTCTTTGTCAGATCAGAGTAATACTAGGGCTTTAATTTAGCAATATTGGTATTAGTTATGATACTGTGGGTTTTCCTCATCAGTACAGCTAGAGCTAGCTTTGAGTATTGTACTGGCTCTGTATTTTCTAATTCTACTCTGTAGTTTGTCATGTTTATTACATTTCAGTACTACTTTTTTTTGCAGACCTTTGTTAACTGGAAGGAAGCGTGGTTGACTTGGAGTTTCTTCAAACAATCCTTCTTGAAACAGATTTTGACAGAAGGTGAGGCTTGGCATGTGGTTGTGATGGAAAAGGGCAAGTGAATACAACTGGCAAAATTGACTTAAAGCTTGAGAAAGCTGGTAGGGGGTGTGGGCATGTGAGTTTCAGAGATTGTTGATGGCAGATGTTTCTAATCTGAATAAAGTTGTTAAGGGTATTCTGAACAAGATTCTGTGCTGTTTGACTTTTGAATACTTCATATTGGAAGATGATTAGGAGCCTAGAACATCTCTCTTCTGAGGAAAGGCTGAGGGACATGGGTCTTTTTAGTCTGGAGAAGAGAAGCCTAAGGGGGGGATCTGATCAAAGACTATAAATACTTAAAGGGTGGGTGTCAATAGGATGGGGCCAGTCTTTTTTGAGTGGTGGCTAGTTACAGGACAAGAAGTAACGGGCACAAACTTAAACATAAGAAGTTCCATCTAAACATGAGGAGGAACTTCTTTACTTCGAGGGTGGCAGAGCAGTGGAGCAGGCTGCCCAGAGAGGTGGTGGAGTCTCTATCTCTGGAGACATTCCGAACCCACCTGGCCATGTTTTCTGTGCAACCTCTGGCAGGGGGGTTGGACTAGATGATCTTGTCCCTTCCAACCCCGTATTATTCATTCATTCATTCATTCTATCAAGTACCTGAAGAAATACTGAGAAAGATTTAGGGACTTGTTCTTAAGTTCTTTATTTTGAACTTACAGGTGAACGATATGTGATGACTTTTTTGAACGTGTTAAATTTTGGAGATCAGGGTAAGTGTGATGGTGGTGTGGAATGCTGACGGTTTTCTTAGTCAATGCTCTTCAGATGGTTCTGAAAATGACTTGAAGTATTTGAAGATAACGTGAAAATCTGAGTAGACTTCAAAGCTTTTATGATCATTTCAGTGAATGATTGGTATAGATACGGAAAATAATTTAATGTAAAGTCCTGGATTTTATTTGGATCAAAACTTTCCAATTGGATATATAATACCATGTATATAATACCATGTATCTTGTTTCTTTTTTTTTCTTTTTTTTATAAAGAAAAACTTTTATAAAGAAAACGTCATTAGTATCTGATGTGTTGCAATTGTTTGCCTGCAGTTTTTGTAATCCTGTTTTCTGTCTTGCTTTTGAATCTGTGTTAGCTGTTATGGCAGGAACATCATTGCTTATAGCATTGCATCTCAAAACTGAATTATGTCCTGTAAAAGAACTCAGTGTGGTTACAGAGTAATGTGTGGCAGTAGCCGTTCAGATGACTGAGTTGGCAGCACCTTGGATCTTTATAGCTTGGGGAAGGAAAATAGGCTGTAATTGTTGGCCTACTGTTAGAAGTTTTTTGGCTGGTTTGAATTTCTTTTAATTGCTGGCAGTAGTATGCTCCTCCATAAATATTGAGTAAATGTGTTTGCTGCCAGTAATTGCTGCTTCTGATTCTTCTCCTGTGCAGAAAAATTGAGCTGGCTCTTACTTGAAGGGTCTTTAAAAGAGCAGTGAGGACAAAAATGCCTTTACTCTCAAAATGTTGAGAAACATTGGTTCCAAGTCCTATGAAATGAGCCAGAACCTTATTCTATTGTTTCACTGTGAATAAGAAAAGCATTTATCCATATAGCTCTCAAGGACTCTATACACATAGATAGATGTCTTACCATGTTTGGAGCATATCTTGCTGAGGATGGAAGTGCTGGTAAAGCATCATTTAGGATTGCTCTTCTACTTCAGTGGAAATAAAAAGAAAGAACAACCTCACACTAAAAATAGATACCATTCTCTTCTCCTGTATCAGTAAATACTTACAGTCCTGTTCTCATTCAGTGAAATTCATCAAGATCTTTTAACTTCCTAAGTTAACTAAGAATTTATAATTCTTACTGTGCAGTTTGGTGTTGTTATTAGGATCATATCTCTGAACCTGATGCTTTTGCCCTGGGTTTGCCCTCTGAAAAAGCCTTGTCATTTTGAGCTGTGGTTGCTGTGACTGTCAGAAGTTTTGGGGAACACTGCTTTAACGTAGCACTAGGTTTCACTTGTTTCCTCTTTGTTCAGTGGAAATGTTTAATTGGAATTCATGTCATCATTAAAGACTTGGAATTAAAATGTATCTAAAAAAATTACAGGTTGATGCTATGGGTGATTTTTTTTTTTTTTTTAGGTGTATATGACATCGTGAATAATCTTGGTTCGCTGGTGGCCAGGTTTATCTTTTTGCCTATTGAGGAGAGTTTTTATGTCTTTTTTGCTAAAGTGTTGGAAAGAGGGAAGAGTGTAAAGGATCAGAAGCAGGTATGAGGGTTTTTTTTATTAATTGCATGTCAAATGCTTGATTTATGTTACAGATGAGTTGCATCACAGAAGTATGACTAACGGAATTGTGTGTTTAACTTTCCGTATATAGTATAAAGGTTGTTAAAATTGAAAAGTTGAAGTAGAGAACAAAGATGTTAAGTGAGGCTGGACCAAAGAAATTAAGATACGCAGTGGCAGAGTATGGCCTTGGATTATAAAGGAAGTTAACATCATCTGCTTCGTACAGTGTGATGTAAACCCTGGTATACCATGTACTTCCAGATGCGCTTAGGCAATCACTTAAATCATGACAGCATGTTATTTTTATGAAATAAATGCTGTCTGAAAATATTTGATTGGCTTGAAAATATAATTAGCTGTTATGAAACAGTAATGTTTCCAAAGAGTGTGGGTTTGGGAAGAAAAGAGCTTTCAAGAGCTTTTGAATTGTTACGTGGAGTATCAATGATTAAACAAACAAGGGCTTTGTTCCACAGAGCAATATTTGTGCATGCTCTAGGTGAGATATTCTTGATAAGTCATGAAGGTCAACCTGGGCTTTTGTCTCATACTATGACAACTTTTTGCAGTGATCGTGCTGCTTGCACCATAGCATTCAGTTAAACAAATCCCATGCTTCAGGTCATTGGTGGGCTAAAAAAGACGTACGTTTATGTATATTTTATATGTAGTATAACTGATACATATAACTGGCAAAATGGTTATGGGTTTTCACCATATGCACTGAAATTCCATTGCATTACAAAAATGCTTGTAATGAGGTAGTAGAACTGACATGTTGCTTGTTCTGGTGTGGCAAATCCTATAGTCCTGTGCAGCAATGAAAATCTGTCCCGCCTGCTGACTCAAAACCGTGGCCTTGGGCAGAGGCCGTGCTCTTCTTTACCATTTACTGACTGTTAAACAGGTGCAAGTGCTGTTGCATATGTCCTTGAACAGATGTGTTCTAATATTTGTGTAGAATATGTACTGTGTAAAAAAAAAAATAGCGTGGAACAATAAATACATACAGAATGTTGTAAGTTAAGACCATGGGTACAGATAATTCAATAACAAAGGATAAGTTTCACACCTTTTTACACTGTGCAAACGGATTTGTGTGTGTGTGAAGTAGCTTTTCTCTGAAAATAACTATTACATTGATTCTGTTTCGTGTAACTGCTTTTTTTTTTTTTTTTTTTTTCCCAGGATGATGTTGCTATGGCTGCAAATGTATTAGAATTACTGTTGAAACTTGTGCTTCTGATTGGCCTTACCATCACAGTTTTTGGCTATGCCTATTCTCAGCTGGCCCTTGATATTTATGGAGGCTCAATGCTCAGTTCTGGAACAGGTAAATATTTACAGAGCTGGCAAAAAAAGCCATTCTTTAAAAAGGGGAAACTGCAGCTATTATGAATTCTTGGGTAGATCAGCAGATTCCTTTTTTCTCTGTAAAACTCATCTTGAATTCAGTGACTTAGCTTGCCTGAATCTAGAACTCATACCTTTGTAATAGCATCTTTAGTATGTGGTCACCTTAAAATATACTGAGGAGCTCTAAATATATATAGTCAGGATTTTGCTATTCCACGTTTTTGGAAAAGAACATTTTAAAGGATTGTGTGACAACTCCATGATGTGACATGGGTAACTCCAGCTCTTAAAAACAATGACGACACACCCCCCAGAAACCCATACAATAAATTGGAACCAGGAATTCCATAGTTTTAGCACGGAAGCAATAACATATTTTTAACAGTGCTAAACCACATAATGGTAACAATCTTGCTATAGTTGATGGCTAAGTTTTACAAATCTGTCTGCAGAAGCAGTCAAGTAATTTGTAGGTCACCTTGGATTTTCAGGAGAGAAAATCAGGGTTCATTAAATTCCTCCCTGTTGAAACTAACATACAAGTTGTAGCCTGGAGTTTTCTTGGATTCTTTTCAGTGATTTTTCAGTTGACTTACAGTAGCTTCTGCTAGAAAAAAAACAATCTGCCTTTTGTAGCTAAGCTGGGTGTAATTTCTCGGTTCCTAGCTGATCTATCTTGGGTGAAGGTCTAGCAGCTCCACAGAGGAACTCTTTTGTTGCATTTCTGTCTGGAAATGTTGCCTGTGTGCCATCCTGGGAGAGTTCTAGCTTGCATTTTCCATTTCACATCTATTAGAATTAAGAGAAAGCTACAGGGAAGATAGAATCATGTAACAGTATATTTTGCTGAAGACAGGTGCACCTGTCAGAGTTCTGCACCTTCGAACCATAACCTTGGAATATTACTTATTGGGTATTAAAATTAATTGCAATTACCTTATTCAGTATTAAGATAATTTGATGTATTTTAACTCCATTCTAACCCCCATCCCTGTTGTTAAATGTTAGATATTTTTGCTTTAGACCCTTGCATGTTATTTGGAAGCTGGTGCTTGATTTATATACTGATTTTTAAGGAAAACCCTGTGTCTGCAGGAATATGAATGCAGAAGTAATTGACTTTTTTTTAACCTAATGATAATGTGTGAAAATGAAATGTTGAGCATGGAGACTGCCTTATTTGACCAGATATTCATGTATATTTTCATTTGGATATTTATTTATTTTTTCTGACTGCTCTCGTCTAATGTTTTTTGTGTACTTGAAAAAAAATTTTCAGCTCTGCCCCACATTTGCAGTGTATTTACTGCTCACTGGGCAGTTATTCTTTAGAACTGAAACAGGAGGAGACTCGGTGATACCAGCCACATTGCCACCATCAAGAACGAGTATTCAGGGATCTGTTAAAAAGCATGGGATTATTTTCCCACTGCTAAAATTTCTAAAGGACAAGAAAAAAATTAACGTCTGAATGGAGAATTTTGAAGTCATGTATAAATTATCTCTGACCCGTGAAAATCTGAATATAATTTTTATCTAGCACAGTTTTGAATGTATTGAACAGCCTTTCTGTTTTTCTTAGTGTTGTGCTCAAAATACACATTTTATTGCTTTTACTACCTCATGATGACTATTGGATTAATTTCCGCAAATTTCTATGTAATAGAAGATTTGGGTTGCAATAAATAATAATTTTTAATTAGGAAATCCCTTTTATTAAAATACTTTTTTTGATGGATCTTTTCTGTTACTATAAGAACTGCTATGCTTGCATGTTTGGGGTTTTATTTTTGTTTTTATTTTGATTCTATATTTGTTTTTGTCAAGATATCTAGGCATAAATGAACTTAAGTTTCCATTATTAGTGATAACATTGCAAGAACATTGCATCTCTTAGTGGGTGTAAAAACAATGCAGTTTTATAAAAGAAATAATAATCTACTTACCATTCTAATATGTTTTTTTAGGTCCAGATCTTCTCCGATGTTACTCCTTATATGTCCTATTTCTTGCTATTAATGGAGTAACAGAGTGTTTTACGTTTGCTTTGATGTGCAAAGAAGAGGTAGACAGGTAAGAAATAGTGTCTTCTGAATATTCCTATAATTAATCTGCATACGGTTTGCCTGGAGTTGGGTACATAAACACAACAATTGTTTTGCCAGGATTATGTGCCTGGATTTTTTTTTTTTCCAAAGAGCAAATTTCTTTCTGCTGTCACTTTAAGAAATCTGTTCCTTGTCTCCAGAGCCAGATGCAACAGATGGGCAAGCAAACATGCACTGGTTTTGGTTTTTTACATGCTTATATTTGTTCATAAACATCAATCTTCTTAAATTTTATTATGTAATGACCTTATAAAGAGCTGGGTGAATTTGAAATCGGCACTAAAAAAATACCCTGCTCTGCTGAAAACCAACGCCTTATTGAGCTATCTGCATGTAGATTTAGGTAGAGAAGTGTTAGGAAATGTTTGGGGGGAAAAAAAGGTCAGAAATTAAGAAATAAAAAGATTGTTAAATTAGACTTTGGTACATCACTAACTGGAAAAGTAGATGTGAAGTCTTGTTTTCTGTACATGAGCTTGAAATTGCAGTTTTTAGGACAGACTTATCACTTGAAACTCCTGTAAATTTTGCAACTGCAGATCAGGTACACTTCTGAGTGATTTAAATTATAGGTCTGAATTCAGTGGTTTATGTATTTTAAGTAGGAGGCTGGGCTAATGACTTCAAGAGATCCCTTCCTTGGATTATTTCTTGATTCTGTGTTCATCCTGGGTTATTGACTTTGAAGCCTGGTTGCTTTCCCAGTGCTACTAAAAGCTTTTTTTTTTTTTTTTACTTACGTAGCAGCTGTCCCTTACAGGGCCTTTCCAAATTAATGTCATTGAGGTCTGCTTTCCAGAGGCAAAGTAGATTTAGCAAAGGGTACTTTCATCAACCCTTTAAAGTGTGAATTTGTTTTCAAAGCCACTGTTGGGAGCAGAAACTAAATAAAGCATCATCTTGTTGTTGAGTGTTTAATATGTACCTAAAAATCCACAAGTTTTTGCATTACTAATCATTGTTACTAAATTTGACTTTCTGAAATAAGTATACAGCTGATAAGCAAAATAGAATTTCCTTCACATAATGTATTTAGGTCTTGGTTCATTTTGATGTATTTTCCATTCTTTCAATGAATTTTTTTATTCACATCTCAGTTCTCAAATTTATCTTCTTCCATTAGAAGATAGTAAGAGAATTTCTTTTCCTTGTTTAGAAAATAAATTGTGGTATTTCTTGGAAGATAAAGTTAGTAAATAAATACTGTGACTGCATAAATTGTTACATTGTTTGTTGGTTTTTTTTTTTCCTAGGTACAATTTTGTCATGCTGGCCTTGTCCTTCACATTTCTGTGCATCTCTTATTTCTTGACCCACTGGTATGGCAGTGTAGGCTTTATCCTTGCCAACTGCTTTAACATGGGCATTCGAATAGCTCACAGCGTCCACTATATCTATGATTACTTCAAAGAAAGCACTTACAGACCTTTGACAGGCTTGCTTCCCTCACCATTTTTGGTACTCGTTTATATCATAAGTGGAGTAATCACTGGTTTCTCAGAGGTAAGGGTCTTAGATGTTGCTTTCGCTCTGAAAGTTAGTGTCAAATGACTTGTGTCCACAAGCAGAGAAATGCCGTTAGCAGAAAAGGCTGATGAGGACAGGATGCAAGACTTCCGTTAAAGGCAAGGCAAGCTACAATATTAAGAGATTTTATCTTTGATACAAAGGTATCTCTGCCACCTGCAGAAGGTGGATCTGACAAGTGAAATAAAATTCAACACATTTCTGCTGTCTGTAGTTGAATCCATGTCCTTAGCTCTTAATAATAATGGAAATTTTGCAGTGGCAGAAAGTTGTTTTTAAACATTCGGTAATAAAAAAGAGGAAAAACAGCCAAAACAAGAACAGAAAGAAAAATTGCCAAGAGCACATTTATCACATTTACTCAGACTATGAGATGGTAATTGCGCAGACTAATTATTACAGAGATGGTAGCATTTCAATGTATAAGTCTGACAGATTGAAAATCTATTATGCCTTAAAAAAAAAAAAAAGAGCTTTATATTTTGGAATGGGAGATTTCAAGTGAGGTTTTGTTAGAAAATAGCCTGATATGTTGCTGCAAACTTGCATGATAGCACCAGCAGAGTCTTTCTAATTCCCCGATTAACATGTTTCTGCATTCCAGATAATAGGAACTTCCACATTACCAGGTATCTACTGAATGCTCCTTTTTTGCTGACAAAATTTGGAGAAAGCAAGTAACTACTAAGATGACTTATTGTAGGATTAGTGCATGTGGCAAAACTGCAGTCAGCTTGACGGTGGTGTTAGCATGGTCAGGAGAGGTGCTGGGCCATGTGTTTTATTGAGACCGTAAACTGACTCTGTGCTGACTGGTGTTCCTGCAATTACTTGTTTCCTTTGTTGTAGGTTTTCTTCTGCTGTGACAAGGGTTGGGTGGCAAGGCTGGTTCACATCAGCGTGGGGGCTCTGTGCTTTGCAGCAACCATCGTGACCATGTTCTGCACAGAGACCAAGCTGATCCACTTTGTCAGAAGCCAGTTCCTCTCCCGTTATATGAAGAAAGGAACATGAAATCCTCATGTGCAGAACGGTTCTAGTACATGCTTGGAGTAAAGGGCTGCTTTTTTTGCATAAGATCTGTATGCAGAAAGGCTTCCAGTGTGTTTATTGGAAGCATTGATATTGGAGTGGCAATGTGAGATTGCTGACGGAGCCTTATTTTGTCTTCTCAACTGGCCAGTACAGTGAAAGAGAGCGGAGTAATTTTCTTGTTATGCATCATTCTTTTCTAAGCTTTTCTTCAAACAGCCTCTTTGGTAATGAATGAAGATCGAAGATACACCCTTCTGACATAACCTGATTGACAGACTTGATGGAGAGAGCTCCCGTTCTTACCAATGGGGAATGCGTGTCTGAAGGCATCATGAGGCTTACATCTTGAGATGGAATTAAGAATGCCCTTATTTGGCATGGTGGGCTGCTTAACTGGTTAGAAAAGAAATGGTCTAAAAAAAACCCAACCAACCGCAAACCCATAAAATAAAAGCTGAAGAAAACAGCAGGACCAAGGACTGGTAGCAATATCACTGTTACTGAAGTAAAATATAATGTGCAGAGAGACTGAGTTGTCAGTGTTTTGAAGTGTAAAACAGAAAGTTCTGACATAAATTAATGGTGCGCACAGCGAGTGTCCATGCTAGCTATGTCGGATTATGTCATTCAGCATATCATGCATTTATAAAGGTATTAATTAACTTGTCAAAAATACTCTGAAGCCTTACCTTATCAAAAGGAATGAAAGGAGGTTGAGCAGTATTTTACAGAAGGTGTTAAGTACAATCACGGTGACACTGAAGTTACAGAAGGTTAATTGTAAAACTTCTTACTTTCACTCCATTAGGGTTTTTTTGACCAAAATTTTAAATGCCAAAATGAAAGTTTTGTCTCAATAAATATTTTGTCTTGTCTGTGAAATCCAATGTTAAATATATTTGATAAGCTTTCTTTGAAGGATTTATGCATATTGAAATTTCCATTATTGCATAGAAAAATGCTTCATTTTATTTACAACCAACTTTCTTCACATCTTGTTCTGTCTTAATCTTTGTATTGATATTTTTTTTTAAATTGTTGAACATTTAGAGAATTGGAAATTGTAAAATTAGATGTTAGGCTGCTGTTTTAGGTTTGCTAATGGTGTGTTTATTGCAGGTCTAAGCTCTGAGTTTGGTGGTTTCAGAATGTACAAGAGGCAGGTTCATAACGATCCGTGCTGCCTTTGCAGTGTTTGGATGGACCAAAAAATGTCAAGTGATGAAAAATGTGTGCTTGGATGTGAAAAATGTGCAGTTGAAAGCTTTTAGTTTGCAGCAACTCTGCTGATCCTCACCTTGCCGGGATGTATTGATGCACAACCTGAGCCCTTCTTCCTTTTTGTGGGCTTGCCCCTGTGGGTCTCAGTGGCTGCACCCCTGGCTTTTGTGTACCCCAAATATGGACTGGGACTGTCTCAGTCCCCTGCCACCCACTGGAGACAGGCAAAACTTGAATGGGTACAGGCCTTGGGGCAGCGTGCTCCAGAGGACACTGCTTGAGCTGGTGTTTGGACTAAATGGTCTCAAGAGGTACCCTCCTGCATGATAGTCAGCAGTGTTTGCTTCTGCATGTGTTTTCCCCTCAGGGGTACAGGATATAACGGTGGTGGTGTTGGTTTACAGACTTCAGTTTTGGTTTTTTCTGAGGAATATTAGACGGCAAGAGCCCCAGCTCCTGTTTGGACTATGCCAGTCAGCGTGTGCTGGGTGCAGGGAGCAAGCAGAGGGATAAGTCGCTGGTGTTGCACCCAGTGCTCTGCACAGGATCTCTGTCTGGCCAATGGCTCAAAGTGGAAGGACTGAGAAAAGAGCTCTACTGGGTGATCCCGTGCTGCGGTGACTTTATCCTTACAGCCGTGGACCCGTTTGCTTCCCCAGGAGTCCAAACAGTGAGACATCAGGCCAAGGAAGCACAGAGGCTGGTGAAGCAGAAGTAAAAGACAAGAAGGGAAGATGGAGAGGAGAATGGGAGAGACAGACTGGACAAAATTCACCTTTTCTGACAGTCAGTACTGATGGGAACTCTCCTACTTGATGGACCATCCCTTGGGGTCCAAACCCTGGGGTCCAGCCACTGTCGGGGAGCAGTTCAGCCTTTGCTCTGGGGGGTTTCTGGCCTGTGCCAGTAAGTGGCCACCAGCCCTGGGTTCTGCCCAGAGGAGAGACCCCAGCCTTTCAGATGAGGTGGTGGCTGGATCCTCCAGCAGGGGAGTCCCCAAAAATCGCCGTTGGAGACATGGGCCAAGTCTCAGTGGCTTCCCCAGGGTACCTGGCGTGTGACTCTGCAAGGAGCAGCTTCCCGGTTACATGGCTGCTGAGGGCTCAAGCCCCAACCTCAGTACTTCACAGCCTTCCTGTGAGATGGTGGCCATCTCAGAATGGGTGGCTGGTGGCCAGAGGTGTCCCTCTCTGTTCGAGGTGCACTCAGGCCAGCGGTGCTGATGTCGCGGTGGCCATGGTGACCCATGGTGCCAACTGCATGAAATGGAATGTTTGGCCCTGGCCAGGCGTCAGTGTGACTTGGAGAGGTGAGGGATGGGACCGAGCCTGTGTGGGGCTGTCAAGGGAGGAGGTGGCCCCCACACCTTGTGTCTCTTGGCCTGTGCTGCAAGCTCAGCCGTGTCCTGCTTCTCCCACAGGATTAGCCAAGGAGCACTTGGAGGAGAGAGTCCGGTGCTGCTGGGACAGGAACTCCAGACACTTGGTGTCAATGTGTGCCATGTCCGCAAGGAAGCGGAAGGCTCATGACTCGCTGGATCAGGGTGAGGGCAAAGTGTCCCTCCCAGAGCCTGGCAGAGGGGCTGTCGGGGCGGTCAGCGTGGGGCTGAGAGCGGTGGCTGGGGGAGGCAGGAGATCCCCAAGCACCCTGGGGCAGGGCCCCCGCTTTCCTCAGCAAGTGGGGCCCAGGCTGGGCAGTGGGCACCTGCTGGGACACCCCTGCCTGCCATGCCCCCTTCCTCCCCAAGGCCTCCAGCCCGGCCCTTCGGCCACCTGGGCAGGGACAGACAGGCCCTTGGGGGCAATCCCTCAGGGACATTTCCCCTGGCCCCACAGAGGTGCTCATTCCCTCCCCCATTTGCTCTCTCCCCTCCAGCGTGCATGCTATGTCGCCGGGTAGAGGCTGACCCAGATACCTGTGGGCACAAGCTGGAGAAGCAAGGACTCTGTGCCCATGAGTTTTGCCTGGTGAGTTCCTTGGAGGCTCCCTCCGGCTTTCTGACGGGCAGTCCCTGCCTGACTCTGCTTATCAGCTCCTTGTCTTTTCTCATCTGCAGTTTTTTGCCAACAAGCTTTGTCAGCAACAAGTCGAGGAGTTAGGACTCAAGGGATTTCTCCCTGAAGATATTAAATATACAGTTAACCAGGCAGCACAGAAGGTGAGGATCTGAGGAGGGACATCTGTGCCAGGAAAGGTTTGCCGGAGCTTACCCCAGGCCTCGAGAAAGCTGCTTAGAACAGCTAGGATTTCTCTGGTACAAATGTCTCCCTCCCAGCAGCTCCACAGAGGCTCCAGCAGAGGAGCCTTCTCTGCCAGGCACATCTGTGGGCTGTGACGCAGCTGTAGTCACATCCCACGCCCTGGCTGGAGGTGTGGGGTGGCTGTGGAGGCCTTGGGGCTGCCACTGATGGGGACTGCTTTTTCCAGCAATGCTTTGTCTGTAATGAGAGTGGGGCCACCATTACCTGCCAGGAGTTGAGCTGTGGCCGCAGCTTTCATCTGCCTTGTGCTGTGGACGGTGCATGCGTCACCCAGTTCTTTTTCCAGTACAGGTACTTCCTCTCCCACCCTCCCTGATACTGAAGGGACCCATCACTTCTTACTCACCCATCCCTTTCTTTTACCCCCCAGATCCTTCTGCTGGCAGCACTGTCCAAAGCAGGCAGCGGAGGTGTCCCCAGAGGAAAATACCACCTGCCTCATCTGTCTGGATCATGTCGGGGAAGAAAGATCGTACAGCACCATGGTGTGCCCGGCCTGCAGGCATGCCTGGTTCCACAGGCACTGCATCCAGGTAGGAGCCCTTCCCTTGCCCCCAGTGCACAGCAAGGGCTCAGCACCACCAGGGCCTCATTTGGGCTCCTTTTTCTCCTGCAGGGACAGGCTGTGCGTGATGGCATTACTTGTTTCCGGTGCCCTCTCTGCAGGGACAGGGATGCATTTCTCTCAGAAATGCTCACTATGGGCATCCGGATCCCCTTCAGGTTGGTGTCCTGCCCGGCTCGCAAGACAGAAGGGTGCAAGTGCTGTGCTGTGCCAGGGGGTGCCCCAGCAGATATGGTCCTCTGTGGCCCTGTGACTCCGGGCTTCAGCTTAACAGAAGAGTTGGGAACAGGGCAGGGGGCTGGGGGAAGGGACAGGCACCCAGTATCTGCCTTATGCTGGTGCAGTGGGGGGCTCATCAATTTTCCTTTCTCTATCAGACTGCCATCACAGGACAGCCAGGACAGCCATGCAGATGAGGCGCTGAGTGCGAGGCACAGCCGCTGTGATGCTGGTCGGTGTCTTTGTCCGGGAGGAAGGGAGCAAGCAGCGCAAGAGGGGTAAGTATCCAACACTGCACCCCAGGGCTCTGCGTGGGATCTCTCTCTGGCTAAGAGCTTGAAGCACAAGGACTGAGAACAATAGCTCTGCCAGACAATCCCGTGCTGCTGTTGTCACTTGGTCCTCACAGCCATGGACCCGTTTTCTTCCCCAGGCCCTGGGAGCTCCTCCTGTGCTCCTCCTGCGCTGCTGAGGGCACCCATCGGCAATGTTCCTCTTTGAGGAGCAGCAGAGCCACCTGGGAGTGCGATGGCTGTGCTGGCCTGGGCACTGGTAAGAGGCAAAACACCTGTCTGCCCCTGGAATGGGGCCAGGAGCCAGGCAAGGCCTGGCAGCGGGTGCCCATGGTGGGCCTGGCGTAGCCTCTCTGCTTCAGGAGGGCTGGAGGCACCTGCTCTGGCCTGTCCTGCCCAAAGCCTGGGGGTCGTGCCCTTGACCTTTCTGCTTCATCTTACAGCCTCCCGTGCCAGCTCACAACTCGTCGGCCCCAGCACTTCCAGCCAGGCAGCATCATCTTCCTCCAGTGGCTCTCCACCACTTGAAGGCAGCAGCTGCCCGAACCCCCCTGGGCCCATGCAAGAGCACTCCCGCTTGCGTCGTAGGGCCCGAACTCGTTACAGGCACCCCAAACGCCGCCGCAAGTCGTGAAGTGGGCAGTCCTGGGGTGCTGCAGCTGAATCCTTTCCACCCACGCAATAATGTTAGTTGTAAATCTCTGCACTCTCCCCTCCTCCTCCACCTACTGGTAAATGGCCCATCTCTTCTCACCTGGTCCATGCTTTTCTCCTCCCCCCAGGAACACCATCTGCCTCATCTGCCTGGACTCTGGGGGAAGAAAGTCCAATGGCACCATGTTGTGCCAGCGAGCAAACACGCCTTGTTCCATGAGGGCTGTGTGCAGGTAGGAGTCCTGCCCTCACCCTCCAGGCATGGCAGTCGCCCAGTACCACCAGGGCCTCACTCAGACTTCTTTTCTTCCTCCTGCAGGGACGGGCTGTGCATGATGCCCTACTTATTTCCATTGCCCTCTCTGCAGGGACAGGGATGCGTTTCTTGCAGAAATGCTCACCATGGGCATCCGGATCCCTTCCAGGTTGGTGTCCTTCTGCCCGGCCCACAGGACAGGAGGGTGCCAAGTGCTGTGATCCTCTGTGGCCCCGTGACTCTGGGCTTCAGCTTCACAGAGGAGTTGGGAACAAGGTGAGGGGGAAGAGCAGGGACACCTAGTATCTGCCTTATGCTGGTGCAGTGGGGGGCTCATCAATTTTCCTTTCTCTATCAGACTGCCATCACAGGACAGCTGTGCAGATGAGGCACTAAGTGTGAGGTGCAGTTGGTGCCTTTGTCCAGGAGGCAGGGAGCAGGCAGAGGGGTAAGTGTTCAGTGCTGCACCTCAGGGCTCTGCACGGGATCTCTGTCCAAGAGCTTGAAGCACAAATTGAACAAGAGCTCTGCCAGACAGTCCTGTGCTGCTGCCATCACTCTGTCTTCACAACCATGTTCCCTTTTGCTTCCCCAGGAACTGCTCCTGTGCTCCACCTGTGCTGCTGAGGGCATCCACCAGCGCTGCTCCTCTTTCAGCAGCAGCACGGCCAGCTGGGAGGGCTACACTTTTGTGGGCCTGGGCACTGGTAAGAGGCAAAGCACCCGGCTGTACCAGGGTAGGGGCCAGGGGCCAGGCAAGACCTGGCACCAGGTGCCCATGGTGGGCTTGGCAGAGCCTCTCTGCTCTAGGAGGGCTTGGGACATCTGCTCTGGCCTGGCCTGCCCTGAGCCTGGGGGCTGTGCCCTTGACCTTTCTGCTTCCCCCTACAGCCTCCAGTGCCAGCTTGCAGCTTGCCAGCCCCACCACTGTCAGCATCACAGCTGTCACACAGCTCTGTGGCACCGGAGACCAGCATCTCCAGCAAGGCTGTCAGAGCTGTCGCATGACTCCCCAGCACTTCATGATAGCAGGTGCTCCAGCCCACCAAGGCCTAACTGCATGCAAAACCACATGCGCCAAGTGCAGAGAGCAGCAGCCACAGCCAGGTAGCACTGGGGCCATCCCGCAGCTCACCAGTACTCAAGATGACCAGCCCCAACACCACCAGCCGGTGCTGCTTCTCAGCACTTCAGAGCAGCAGCCACTCCAGTCCCCTGGGCCCGTACAGATGGAAGACCAGCCCTGCTTGCCACGTTGGGCCCAAATTGCCTACAGCCATCCTGGATGACAATGCAGTACCAGTTGTGTGCTGGCTCTGATCCCCCTGCACTGGCTCAATAAAGTTGGCCATTAATCTCTGCACTGGGAGATTCTGTGCTCATGTGTTGGCTTCCTCCTCCTCTCCTTTTCTGGAGGGGCAGTGTTAGGGATCAGGCCCAGAGGGTTGTCCTGTCCCCAGGGCTTGGCCCCACATCCTCCTCAGTTTCCCCGGGGGAAGATCACACCCACCCCTGGGACAGGGGTCTCTGCCCCTACCCCTGGGAGGGCAGCCTAGCCTGGCCTGGCACAGCCCAGTTGGCACTGCCATCTCTCTCCTGGCAATGTGGGCTGTGCCCACCAACCCAGTATGGCCCTCATGGCTCACTGTGTGAGCTCATGGCTGTGCCCCAGCCCCAGGATCAGCCCTTGCCCTGGTGTCTGCTGGTGGTTGGGCTCAGGGGTCTTTGCTCAAAGCCAGGGGCTCCCCTGAACCCAGTGCTTCAGCAAGGCCTCCCCAGGGGTCACAGCCCCAGCAGCAGAGGAGGCCAGCAGGAACCCCCAAAAACACCTCAGAAAGAGATGCTGAAGTCTGCCCAACCTTCCTCGAGGGCTGGGGCCTTCTGCCCCTCAGCTGCATTTCGGACCTGGATTTTCCAATACTGGGTTTTGCGTTCCTTGTTTCCTACTCTTGTTGTGCCTAGGACACCATGCAGTTTTTGTCCTGGCAGGTTCAGTCATGGACTCTGTGGTGCTTGGTGAGGAAATGTCCTTGTGCCTGGGCACTCGCCTGAGCCCACAGCCTGGACTGTTTTCCCTGGAGACTTCTGCCTCTGGATCAAAGCTTGTACTGCAGCCTTGTGGCCAAAGACCCACAGGGACTGGTGAATCAACTGTGTTGGCTGCCGTGTAGCTAGCCCAGGGACAATAAGTTTCTGAGGATAAATGGCTCTGCCCTACACTTCTTTTGTTGTTTGGTTTTTTTTAATCCACAAGACATCCTCATAGGCTCATAGGCCTTCAAGAAGGAACGTAGCAAGGGAAGGTTTCAGTCCTCCCTACCCTTCCTACTCCTTCCTAGACTTTTGCAGAATCTTTCCCTCGCAGGACGACGGGAAGCTCAGGTATGTTAGGAGATGACTGTGAGCATTGGTAGAGGTGAACAGTCAGCAGTTGAGAGGCTTGTGCATGTCTGTTCCACTGAGAATCCCTTGTTTTTTATTTCAGGTAAATTCTTCAGGCTGTTTGGATCCAACTGAGGAACCAGGGTAGTTTCTTGACCGTGTATTAGGTAAGTGAGTCTGCTGTAAGAGGCGTGGGTTTACATAGTGAGTTACTGAGGAAAGAAGTCCATTGTAGAAATGTCTTGCTGGTGCTTGGGTGGCTGCACAGGGGCCTGGGGCTCTCGGCAGGGCCCCCCAAGGACAAGCTTTAGGACATAGAGCATTCTGCCTCTAATGGCCCAGTGCAGTGATCTTGTGGCTGGATCCTGCTGCCAGCCTCATGCTCAAGAGAGATAAAATGAGGGTTATCCCTGCTGTGACACCAGAGCCAAAAGGCCAGGGCCCTGGGAAGTGGCCCTGTCACAGCCCTGTGAAAGGCTCCTGTCATCCAAGGGAAGCTCCGGAGTTCTCTGAGCTCCTCAGCTATAAGCAAACATCCTTCAGGATGTCTCAGAACAGCAAGGCCCTGGGCCCAGTCGTGTTCTGCATGACTTTAGGACCTTCCTGTGGGAATACCTCAATCTGTACAGTGAATTTTAACTACTTCTTGGAATAAGGAGTTTGTATAGCTCTGCACTTAAAGTGTTTTGGAGATTGAAGTACTTTTCACACACAATGAGCTTGAAGTCATTCTGTCTTGTCTAGACTTACGGTCCCAGTTGTACAGTGGCATTACTTCTGCTGCCAGCATTGTCACAAATAGGGTGATGTGAGATCTCACTGTTCAAATAGCGGGCTGTCTAGCCTCAGAAATCCTTTTAACGTAAAGTTACATTTTTAAACTAATGAGTTTGATTTCATATTGGAAAGGCTTATAAATATCTCTTGCCTCTCAACAAGTGAAAATGTGATTTCATACAAATCAGGAAGACATTTAAGGTGGCTTAATCTGCTCATTGTAAATTAAGGATACATTTCTCTTTTAAACTTGAGCTGTAAGCAGTTTAGTGATGGTTGGCTGGGTTTTGTGTGGTTTTGTTGTTTGGGTTTTTGTTTTTTTTTTTGTTGTTGTTTTTTTAAATAGCTTTTATGTGGTAGGAAACTGCAAGGAGGCACAGGCAGTATAGACTTACGAAGCTGTCTCCTGATTTCCTATTTATCTGTGTGATCCTTAATGTCAAAGTTGTTAATTACTTTATTTATAAAGAAGCAAACTCTGTCAAACTTGGGGACAAAGTTGAGACTGAACACAACCAAATTTCCCTTTTGTTTACAGTTCTGCCAGTCTGTCAACGGCACAATGGAGTGCTTTTCTGTACATTTCATGAAGCTGTTTTGCAGTGTTCTTCTGAAATTCTTTAGTTCAAACAAAAGGAGAATTAAACTTTTCTTTACAGAAAAAGTTACAATTTCATATGTAGTGATTTGGCTTTTTTAATAGTTGGATGAATGACATTCAAACAACTGTAAGACACGATGGTTGTGTCATAGGATAACACCAAAGAAATTTATTTCCCTTACGTTTTGTTTTTGTCTTCCAGCTTGGGCTTATTGGAGTGTTATTTGTAACTTTGGTACAGTTGATCTTAAATTTGGTTGGATTTTCTAAGATCTCTTATGTATAAATTCATTTATCAACGTAGAAACTTATACACCATTTCCTAACACAAACATTGAGAAAATTTACTGTAGCATTTTTGTAAGAAGTGACATTGTTATAGTCACCTTTTTTCTTCTTTGCTTTTTTCGAAATGTATGTTTGTATGGATTGGAATGACCAGGTTTCTTTGTTTGCTTTTTGACAATGTACTCCCATGATAAAAACTGTTGAAGTGGCTGGGAGTAAACCTGGTATTTAGTGAAGTTTGTTGGCTGAATTATGCTGCAACCGGCAGTACTAGTGTTAGGCACTAACCAACTGTTCTACGGTTTGTTCTTTTCTAGTATTGTAAATATTTTCCTTGTATGTAAAGAAGTGGGGGTAGGGATTCATGTGTGCGTTTTTTCATTTTTGATAAAGAAACTAGGAGTTAAAGCTTTTACTTTAATGGTTAATCTGCTTTACTAGGCATGAAAAGTAATAGATATAAGCTTGTACATTGACCACTGTTTAGCACCCCTAAGAGGTGTCGACTTGTTAGTTTGTGTGAAGGATTACCTGAGCGTGAGTACCTTGAGGTCAGCCAGTCCTAATTTGCTAGCTTCTGGATAGTGTTTAAATCTCAACTTTGAAATTATTTTTGTGGATTTCCTGTTTCTTGGTGTTTCAACCACATGCTCTTTAAATGGTTTGATTACCCTTCTTTTAAAGATAATACTGGAGAGAGAGGATCTGAGGCTTTTTGAACCATATCAATAGTTCTGCTGAGATGTAATGATTTTGTTCGGCACAAAATTTGCATTCTGGTAGTGCTATGTAAATGCAGTTCATTTGCATTATAAGCTTAAAATGAGGTTTGAAGCTCTCCACATCTGATGTACAGCTGGGCCATGGAAACCAAGCGCAAGGCGAGCTCAAAAGCTTTGGCAGCTGGGGGATCTAAACAAAACAGGGATAGGAAGTGCTTATCTCTGCTGCATTTTGGATTACTTCCACAAAAATATGTTTATTCTCTTTAGCTTATGGATCTCAGCTGTGGTTCATGCACTACCTTGCCGTGAGCTAGAAAGGGGAATCAAGCCATTTTGGTTGGGCTGTCTGTGACTGGACACTGCTTGAGGGAGCATCATTTGTGGGATCTGATGAGAGTGCACTTTCATGAGCAGCTAAGGTGGGACAGTTGGATTTCCTCTTGTAATTGTGGGGAAAGGTAAAACACCTCTGCTTTTTTTTTTTTGTTTGTTTTGTCAGACTTCCTCTTTAGTCGTGGTAAGTGAGCATCTAATAGAGCTCTGTGTGATGATTGCTAGCTAGGTTTCATGATTCACAGATACATCTGTGTTCAGCGTGACTAATTTCCAAGGTTTGATGCCATCTCACTGAACTGAGAAAGTGGAAAGGAATGTAACCAGGAAGACAGATGTGTTATATCTGTGACCCATTTGAGAAGACTGAAATAGTTAATAAGTAAAATTAAAAAAAATTGGGAGTGATAGGTGTCCTTACCTTGTCCCAGGTAAGATGTATGAGTAAGTTCTAATCTGCTAGTAAACAAGAATTGTATTTTGTTCTTTGTGATACACTTGGGAGAGAGAGCTTCAAAAAGGGAAGAACATAACAGAGCTTGGGAGAAGACTGCAGAGTTGTGCCTGTAAATTTCTTGAATACGTGACTATTTCAAGCTCTTGCTCCCTTGTAGCTCCTCCTTGAGAGAGGGAGGAGTGTGAAACAGCGCACTGAGACTTGCTTGTGTCCCAGAGAGCAACCAAGGCACAGTCGTGCACTACTTGTGAGGAAGAGCCTTGTGATCACTTGTGAATATCTTCATTTCCTTCCTTTTTTGGGTTGTTGGGGGTTTTCTTTTAGTCCTGACGCAGCTTCATTCAAAAGTGGGTAAACCATTCCTAAGCAACTCCTGTATGTAGATATTTCTCTCCTTTATTTGCTGAAAAAAAGTCAACCTTGCCAGTCTCAATGTAAAAATGTGGTGGGTCACTGGAGTCTAGCACTGGGGTGGAATGAGGAATGTATTGGTGAGATAGCTGGAATTTATATTATGGCCTGCTTGCAAGCCCTGACAGCAAGGAGTGAGGAGGGAGCAAATTGAGGTTGCACAGAAAAATTTAATTGTGGTTTTTTTTTCGGTTCTGGATGCTTGACTTGGCAGTACTAGCATTTTCCTAATGAAAGGGTTTTTTGGGAATAATTTTACAAAACAAGTACCATAAAGTGCACTGATGTGCCTTATCTTATTTGTGTAATGATTTTTAGCAGTCTCTCGGGGAGGTGGGGAGATGTTATGGTATGAGGAAAGGGAGAAGGGATATGTAGTGGAGTACAGTACATGTGCAAGGAACATAGTGTTCCTCTGAGGAAGGGTCTTTAGTCTGTGAGTTACTTCCATCTCTGTATTTCTGTCACTGCAAATAAAACTCTGGACTATGTATCTGCACAAGTGCTTCTCTAGGCAGCTAGTAGAACATGCTTGAAAAAAGCAGAATATACCCATGAAGTAGAGTATGCTTTGCTACACGCTGCTTGTCATTCTGTTTTGCTGGTCAAGTAGGCTTTTATTTATGCATTGAAAATACAGCCAATACTGTAGGATAATACTCTTTTTTCTCTCTCTCTTTAACAGTCCTCCATTTGAGGTTGACTGTGTATTAGCCTGTGGAAACTGTGGGTTTTTCTGTGGTTTCTTCAGAATTGTACTGAAATTTTTTTTATATTTCCCCCCTATCTATATTTTACATAAATTTTTTTTTTTTTACACAGTAGTTTTGCACACTTTCATCTGGGATCAATTGGCAAATCCTGCTTACTTGCAGATCCACTTCCTTTAAACAAGGAGAGACATAGGATTTACAGCAACATGCTAAATGAAGAAATAGGAATGAAAGAAAGGGAGTGTCCCTTCTGTTGGAGGAGGTGAAACTTCAGCCATTAAAAAAGTAATAAGAGGAAGACTCGGAGAAATCACTGTTTTCAAATACAGCCATTTGAACAGACATAAGCAGATCATAATATTATTTGAGCTTATGGGCTGGAATATTGACAAAAAAGTTAGAGTAAGAAGTTTGCTGTCTTGATACAATTAATGCCTTACAAAGGTCAGAGGCTTCCTTAAGGAAGGCTTCATCAAGAAAGGCTTCATCAGATTAAAAAGTAATACCAGTAAACAGTACTCTTAACTTTTCTTCAATGATGACATAGTATTTCTCTGTCACTAGAAATGACAAGAAAGAGTGATAGCATATGAACTTATATTTAAAGAATGTCACTGCTATGGAGTATTAGCTGAAGACATCCCTTGGCTACAAACAAGCTTTATGAAGGGAAAAAAAAAGTTAAATGAGCTTTACAGTCCTAGAAAAAAAAGAAGCACAAATGTAAGTTATAGCTGCTCACGCACAACTTGAGCAAGTCATTGCATGCAATTACCCGTAATCTTTGGCACAGCAATTAATAAATGTTTTGATGCCATATCTCAGTTATCAATAAACTGCCTGGCCACCAACAAGAATAGTTATTTCCATATGTCAAGACCTTGACAAATTTCTGTCCCGTTTGTTGCCATCACAAACTACTGCTGTTTGATAGGTTCCGACAACATGCAGTGACTGCCAAATACATTTCACCCAGACGAATGCAAGCATTTATGTCAAACAAACACGTGTGATTGTGTTTAAAACATCATAGACCAAAGGAACTGTTTCTGTTACTACACAGCAAGCATTAAACATCAGTGAAATCTACTTTGCACTGATGTATTCATAAATTAAAGTTGTGGTTCTGCTAAGTACCTTCCGGAGACCATTTGTTTGGAAGGGGTAGCTTGCAAATTCACTTCTGAAATAATGTGTAAAACTGTATGGTTTATTTGTTTCCTTGTTGTGTGTTCTCGGTGGCAGGGTGCACAGGATCTTTGTGACTGTGGCAACTTTTGCCAAGTCAGGATGAGACAAAGGGACTGAGATAACCTTTGGCCAAAGGTTTAGTGCTCTGCTGCTCCTGATGGGCCACGGCACCCGGGTTAGATGTAAAAATGTGCTGTTCTTTTGATACAGTCATGGAGCGACAAATCTTTTCTGTTACTTTTCTTTAGGAGGTCACTTGAGAAATTGTATAAGGCTCTATATAGAGTGCCTTTGCTGAACAGTATTGTTTTTGGCAAATCAAGACTGATTTTTAAAGGTGCTTCAGGTTTCTTAATTTCTGTATGAGTGAAGTTGCATGTCCCTTTTTTCTTCCCAGACTGTCTCCAGGGTGGCACACACTGGTTCTTTGATACACAGACTGCCAGCCATTGCTGAGAGCATCCTCTTGGCAAAAACAGCAGCAACAAAAATTACCCCCCCCTTTATATTATGTCTCATTGTTCGCACTCTTTGCTCTCTTTTGATACCATCTGTGTTTTTCTTCCAGTTCTTCTGCCGTATGGGCCATGGGACCCCAAGGAGATTTTTTTTTTCTTCTGTGCTCTGAACTGTGAAAAGTTTACATGCATGTTCCAGTTTATTCTTCAGCTGAGTAGTGTATTATTTGAGCAAAGTCCATGCATAGCAATTCAGAACAAGGATTAGATACCATCAATTGCACTTCACTACCTAATTCTGGACTTACAAGTTTGTGTTCAAGGAAGGAAGGTGTTCATCTGCTCACAGCCAAGAAAAAGCAAAGACTAATTATTTTAAAAATACCTCCCTATTTTGGGCATGAATTTAGGTTCATAAGTTTTATAAATTATCTGGTGCTGAAGTAAAGTCTGGAAAAGAAAGGATGAAAGCCAGGAGGTGTTAAGCTAATATATTTTTCCAATAACAAATGGATTCCGTCACCTGAATTGAAATATACTACCTAAAACTAGTTCCCTGGTAACTTTGAACAATTTATGAAGGGTTCTGACTGCTTGTTTGGATATTTTTTTTCCCCTGCAGCTGTGAATTAGGTGGAAAAATACTGCAGCTGAACATAACGCTGTTTTGTCAATAGAAAATTCACTGCTGGCATTGAATTCAGCCTGGAAAAGTAAAGAGGTCATGACACAACATCTGTTCTGTGGAGAGCATAGTTATTACCACCAGTAATACTGCGAAAACTGGAGTGGAAAAAAAATAACTCCAGAGCAGAGATGCTGTAATGATGCCTTTCTGGCCATTGTTCTGTGGATTGCATTAGCTGGATTTCCCCTATATGTATATTTGGAAGGTAGGTTTGAACAAAATACTCCTGCTGCTCAAACATAAGGTGGAGCTGTTTCTTTGTGATAGAATTCCCACCTCACGGTCTCTACA
This sequence comes from Gallinago jamesoni, assembly GCA_025769975.1. Taxonomy (NCBI): domain Eukaryota; kingdom Metazoa; phylum Chordata; class Aves; order Charadriiformes; family Scolopacidae; genus Gallinago; species Gallinago jamesoni. The sequence goes on along the minus strand of JAOQGH010000003.1, from coordinate 17,828,242 downwards.
ACTCTTCTTTTTTTCCTTACCGTGTTTTCAGTGTTGCCAGTGATTTTACAGGCAGTATTCTGGAGGTGCGTGACTAAGGTTTCTCATACTCCTGTAATGATTTACATTTGCTCTTAGATTTCATTTGTAGCTAATACAATCCATATAAGACACTAAGGGATCTCACCCTGTTACTTATCTTTGGTTAATCCTTCTCACCCTTCTGCTAATCAGAACTGACTTTGATTCCTGTCCTGTGCTTCCTTGGGTGAGTGGTAACTGTGCTAACAACTTCTTACCTCTTCCTTGGGGGGATTGCCTTTATGTGTCGGAGATGGAGGGAGTCTCTGGGGTTTTTCAGTTTTTTTTGACTATATGACAATATAAATTTCTTCTGTGCCGATGCTTTTTTACAAAGCATTCAAATAATTAGGAAAAGCTTGTATGTAAGTTGTATGTTTAAAGCATTGGCACCATTGGACAACTGCTTTACCCATTTGGATCCTGACCAACTTTTCATATTTTCTTCTAAAGGCAGAAAAAGATAATTCCAGCCTCAAATAAAGCTGGGGTCATGCAAAGCAAGAAGTACTGGTGACTATTTGGAACCACCAGGGATTTTCTTATTTCTATCAGTCTTAATATGCCTGTCAGAGTTCAAGGAGCATCTGGATGATATTCTTAAACTTATGATTCAGTTTTTTTATAGTCCTGCAAGGAGCAGGGAGTTGGACACAGTGATCCTTATGGGTCCCATCCAACTAAGATTGTATGAACTATGCCACAATGACAGCGTGGGGAGCTCTTCCTGCACTGATGCCTCTGCAGGGGGTGGCTTCTTTTACATAAGAGTAAACTTGGCCAGAAAAACAGTGATTTGTCCTGGACTACTTGGTATATCAGGTCGCTGACCGGCCAGTGTGGGTATTCAGACACCTGATTGGTTTTTCATCTTGATGACACTACTTTTTGCAGCTACTCAAAACACCACTGCTTGCTGGTTTTATCTGACAAAAATATTAGTGCCCCAGTAAGTTCTTTTGCCACTGGAATTTGCCACTTGCCTGCTGCAGAGTCAGAGTCAAATTCACTTCTTCATCTGACTAGTAACTTACACACATTTTAAGGTGAAAAATCTTTATTTGTAGCCCTGATACATTGGAGAACTTGTGAAAAGATATTGAGTGTTTTCCTGAGGATAGTTTGCTGCTAATATTTTTTCTTTTTAAAATATTGTGAGTAGTAATAAGTCAAAGGAAATGTAACGAGTTTGTTCATCAGCTCTAAGCACTATCAGTTTCACACAAACCACAGTTTCTGACACTCTGCAGGAGCAGTGGTTCCCTCTAGATTACACGGTCTGGATGGTGATTAAAATCTTCAGACTGTCTACCCCAAATTAATCCACATTAAAAACGCTTTTGAGAAGAAACATGTAAAGATTATCTTCCTTTTAAAAATCTGTATATGGTACAGAAAATAATTAAGTTCTAGTCCTGCAAACACTGAAGAGTCTTAATAGGGGAACAAGCTATTAATTTGTTTATGCCTAGTGTTGTCTGCTGGGATTCACAGTGGTGCTGCTGTGTTTGATTTTAAGGCAGATGATCTGTGTATCCCCACCTAGAGAAAGAATTCAAAGGATGCCCCATATTTTCCTGTTTTTTGCTAAAACAATCTCAGAAGTGAGACTTACATTCCTTTTGTTTCTCACTCCCTGGTTTGTCCCTTTCCACAGAATGCTGCTTCTCTTATTTCTTCTTTTCTTCCTGCCTTTTTAAATAGAAGCCTAGTTATTTTGCCAAAATACAGTCTGCTGTAGCATCTCTGGGAGCTTGTGACTAGAAGAGCAGCTGAAATAAATTCGCTCAGCCATCTAATGCTGGTGCAAGTTGTCAGGTCCTGGAGCAGGTGCTAAGACAGTTTGCTGTGCCTGTCTGTTCTTTGGTACAAATGGGAGTAGAGGGCAGCCTTTTGTAGATTCTGGGCTTTTCTGTTATTCTTTATGAGTTAACCTGTGTGAGTTTGTCGTGTGGGACTTTGGCACATCCAATCCCTCATTACATTGAAAAAGGATTTGATATTAAATGATAAGATCACTATCAGGGAACTTTGTCTATAAAAATAAATTCTCTACAATAAAAAAAAGATAAATATTATGGATTTCTTTTTCATGTCATGATGTCTTTTTCTGCGTTTTTAATAACAATTTAAAACGTCAGTTTCTACTGAACGTTTGCTGAGGGCAGGAAGTGTTCAGACACCCTTGGAGGCAAGGTTCAGAGTTAAGAGAAATGTTTTACAGTGACTTTATTGACACCAGGGTCTCTCGGGGCTACTGACCCCACTGAAAGGATCACAGTATCATGTTTCTGTATTTCGGAGTAATGATTTGAAATACGGATGCAGCTCTCCCAGGGGAGAGTCAGAGCCTCCAGAAACGAGCACCTTTCTCCCATGCGAGTAAAAACCCCATCAGTGCCTGGTTTGTTTTAACTTTGCAGTTGCTTTCCCTGGGTCCTGACTTGCAGAGCTTCAAACTCTTACCCTTCTCACTAAAAGTTAACTCATCAATCTTTCCATTAGCTGGCTCACTTGAAAGTCTGAATTGTTAATATCCTGGAAACTGAATGTGTGGAGTGACTTAACTGAGTGACAGCCAGCAGCTCAAAATGTAAAATTCACTTTCTGTGTGTAGCAGATAGTGCTAAATGCTACGTAGCCCTCAGGAAAACTCATCACACGCACACACCCCAAAACAAACTCTGGCAGCCCCCTGTGATAATGAAGGTTTCTTTATCCTCAGCTTTTGCAAACACTTAAGGTATCGAGTAGTCATCTTTTATCAGTCCTTTTAAAAGCTGTGCCCCTTAAGGTCACCTGCTGCCAGTGAAACAAAATCCTTTTTATGAGGTTGTTCTTCTTGTATTCAGTTCTGCGACAGTAAAATTAATGCAACAGCCCCAGCCCTGTAGAGGGAGATAAGAAATCTACAGTGTGATCTCACTTTTTCAGTTGTGTTATGCCACATATTAGTCAGAGTTCATTTATTTCATTAGTTTACTTTGTAAAGCAATTACATAACTGTTACCACAATAGGACTGGAATGGTGTATTACATTTACTAAAATAACTTGGCAATTAATTTCAAATGATCTCTGTGCAGTAATCTCCTGCATATAATAGAATTATTTAAATGTCTATGAACATTTTACATGCAGTACTGGAGTGAGTTAGATCAATCAAAAATTAATTGCATCTAAGGCATCAGTATAGCCTTCTGGGATCAGCTGAATACCAGTATGTCACAATAAAGTCATAATAATTGATGTAGCATTGAATCGTGCCTTTGCCTCTCACTTATAATGGCAATTTTATTAGCTGAGGAGACTAGGTGGAAAAATGGAAAGAAAAGAGAAATGAAAGTAAGTTAAATACCAGCTAGTGGCCATTAACTTTGATTTAATTCTGTGCTTATGTGGTTTATCATCCTGACACTTTATGTATGCTTAGAATAGCTTGTCCTTGTTTTGCACAATTGCACTTTGTATTTTGTACTTTGTATTTATATACGTAGAGAGGAGAGGAATATATGGCCCAGGATTCAATTCAAGTTGTCAACCCAAAATATTCCTTCTGAAGTTTGGTTTGATGGCTTAGGCATTCAACATGAAAAATGTCTCTCCCAGTAAGTATTTGGTTTCTCTTGGGCTTTTTTTTTTCTGAAGGTGGGACTCTTGGCTGATCTATGTCGTAGAAGTAGGGTGTGGATACAAAAATATTTAATAATTTCTCCTTTCCCTGGCAGCTTTCTTCTAACTTTTAAATTTTTTTTAAAAGTCATAAAACAGGACTGTTGCTGTATCACAACTACTAAAGAGTGGTTGAACTGACTTCATACTTTTACTTTTTTGTATGTGTGTATTAGGGAACAAAGGGGAATTACTTAGCTTCAAATTCAACTACAAACTTTTTATTATTTTCATAGAATCTAGAGAAGAGTCTGTTTTCCTTACGATATTTGTTATTTGAAGAGCCAAATTGACAGTCATCGGGTATAAAAAGATGGTTATAGAAGATGCATTTTGAAGTTAGCTGAAAAAAAAAATTTTTTTTTCTTTCTGTGTGTTTGATCCCCTTTTGTAACATACCACTTCTGTCTTGGGGAAGTTTGCTTTGTTTCCTGGTCTTGTTTCTTCTAAAAGTCTGTGTTCTTTACCACCATGTTTGGCTACTTGCCCGCACCTCCTTGCCCAAGTGGAGGCCTGGCTTCTTAAAGGCATAGTTTTGGACCTTGGATATAATGCTCACTGGCTTTCCCATGAGCACATTTCTCCCTCCAACCTGTGAGGTAGCCAAGACATTGACTGAGATAAAATGGTTTGGACCCTGGGTGAAGAGATATGTTTCTGCTGTCCTAGACCAAATCCCTAAAGACAATCACTGCTTTCCCCAGAAGAAAGACGGAGGAGGTTCTGAAGCTGAGAGCAGGAGGCTGTCACGATGTTGTGCTGTATTAATAGTGTGAGAAAAGCAAGTTGCCTTTCCTCAAAATGGACTAGAAGGGAGTAAAACAGGAAGAGGGCAGTTAGGAAGCCATCACAGAAATGTTTTATCAGTCAGCATTTGCACAGTAGGTTTTGTGTTCTTGACTTCCCTCTGCTCCTTACCGGGTTGTTTGTTCTCACTTATCCTTTTTGGTACTCATGCCTGTGTTTGAAACCTTGCTGCCTGTATTATATATACATTATATATATATACACACATATATATTATGTACATGCTGCGTTTGTACAGCTGTGTGTCCTTGTCTGAGTGGGGTCATCCTGCACTGGACAGAAAGTGTATTTCCTGTTCCTTCTGGAATACAGAAATGCAGTCCTTTGCATTGCACTCCATCTTCCAAAGGGGAATGAGAAGGTGAGCGGGGATGGTAGGCTGCAAAACCCAACGAGAAAACCACACTGTTGCCTCGGGCGAGGGAGGTGGTAGCAGTTGTTTATGGCAGAAGGATCTGAAACCAGATGTGGGTAACAGTTAAACACACTCTCCTTGTAGCCAATACTCAGGTGGGAAAAATGTTCAAACATAAGATGGAAATCCAGATCTGGAAAAAAAATTCTGAACTGTCAGGGTTCGTGAGTAATGGGAGAAAGTGATCTAAGAGTCTAGAAGACACATTGGCGGCTGAGAGCTGGCAAATGGGAGTCCTGGAGATTAATGTGGAACTAGAAGAAGTCTCTTCGGTCCACCTAATGTGACTTTTTCCCTATGAGTCTGCCACTGTTGCAGAATGCTCTTTTATCTTGTTCCCTTTTGTGTTTCATCTATCCAGTCTTGTTTCATTGCTTCATCTTACTGCTGAATTCTTAGAAGGTGGAGCAGACTCAAACTGCAAAGCTGCTGTGCTTATGGGTAGGCAGGAAAAGTGAGTTTTCACTCTGAGCCTCAAATGAATTCATTCAACTTGTTAATGGTGAAAGGTTCAAGACAAATATGAAAATCTTTGGGCTCTGTTAACAAGAACTGCTCAGCCCCTGATGCTGATAGATAGTTTTAAAACCAAAAGCACCTAATTTTACCAGTGAAACTGTTATCAGCTCCTAAAGATATGAGCATTCCTGGAGGATAAAAAGAAGTCAGTAAGTGGATAGGTGGTTTAAGTGTGAGAACTGTCTCCTGTTGCAGTGTGGGGGTGACTTTGCAGCTAGAACTTGGCCTCCGGTCAGGGCATTTCATCACGACAGGATTGTCAAAATTACAATTATCAGAAAAATAGGTAAAGCATGGAAAGGGGCTGGGGAGAAAAAAAACTCTGAAAATTTAACAAATTGCACGCTTTTGGGGGCTGGAATTTTTAAGGCTGCATCTAAACAGCAAGACACAAATTTGATTTGTGAACATAGAGCCAAGCTAAACGCAGTGTAGCTCGCCCAGGAGTGGTGACAGCTCAGCTGGGTTCATTCAGGTTTGCAAGCCCCTGACCTGGCTGGGGCTCTCAGGAAGGTGGGCTGGGCTGAGACCCTGCAGCTGCAACATCCTGCTGCTTAGCTTATTATTGCATGCTAGCTCTGGAATGGCTATCTGAATTGCAGGTCCTTAGATTGTGCTGTGGATTTGCCCTGCAGTTGGTGACACAGCAGCAGCCGATTGTATAGACCTTTGTTAAATACTTGCAAGAACAGGAAGGGATTGTGACTGTCTACAAGAATCCGAAAGGTGTGAAAAAGGAGGAAGGGGTGCAATAGGTTACTGGTGTCCAGTTGGCATGTGGTAAAAATTCCTGCAACAGCTGGCAGGAGTTTTTCCTAAACTATAATTTTCTAATTTGTTCCTCATTTAAATGTGTCTGGAATAGATATCTCTGTGGAAGTGACAGTAAAGCCTTCATATTCGAGAGGCAGTAAAATTAGCCTACGTAAGGATGCAGAACGTACTGTAGATTATACAACTGGAACTCTAGTCTGGAAAAATCTTTCCCTTTGCCTTTCCACTTACTGATTAAGGATTTTAACATGCTATAGGTATTATCCAAAATTCTTCATGGGGGTAATTAATTCACTGGCTCCATAAGGCTGTACTGTCTTGGCAGATGCTGCCAGTCAGGGTTTCTGATTAAACCTGCCCTTTGGAGCTCCTAATTTGAAAGGAAACACGATGCTGAGGCACGACAGAAACATTTCTCACAGTCAACAGATGAACTTTCTGATTCTAAGCAGCGGAGCGGGGAAGCTTTCCCTGAGTTTCCTTTTAACCTAAGAACCCTACAAAAGGCTTTGTGAAGTATGTGGCATCAACAAGCGGTACTAGATCCTGAAGATCTACCTCAGCCTTTTTAATAAAGAGCAGTGATTCCTAATGGTAAAAGCTGGGGGTGGTGGTGTGTGTGTGGGTGTGTGTCTGGCTTTTCCTTAGACATCTGCGTGTTTTGAAGTTGTGTTGATCTTTCCCCAACTGGAGGCATCTTACTTCATGAATTGTGAACTTGAGAATATTTCCTTGTGCGCTTCTAATTGTGTAACATCTCTCTGACATTTATCACAACTGCTGTGTTTCAGCACAATTGTGATTTGTAATTGCTTTAACCTGATACACTTTTGTTCCTTTCCACGCACTGTATTGTCTTCTCTTAGATTTTTTTCCCCGGCCTTCCCTTTCTCCTCATCTCCCCTGTACCTCTCTGCATTCGCTGCCCTTTCCGCAGCTGCATTTGCTGAGCCTGAACCTGATCACCAGCCACTGGATCCCCTTCTTCTCTGGATGTTTCTCTCCCAGGTTCTGGGTTCTCTTTTACTCCTGTTGCACAAAATTTTACTGGCTGTATCCTCCAGCATAAAAAGATTCATATTGTTAATTAATGTTTCACTTCTTATAGTAATGAAGAGTTTATTAACTTGCTTACAGTTATCTCATTTACTTCTCAGTATGAAGATACAATTTTTTATTTGACTCAAATTTTGATCATAGGTGAACGATTTAACTAAGCTATTGTTTGTGACCTGTGTTTTTTGCTACTTAGCTGCAGTACCTGTGAGGCTGTACATTTATTTTTTTTTCCATTTATGTGACCTCATCTATAGCTGTGAAGTACATTTCTCCTCCCCCAAGCTCTTTTGGTGCAAACAGCTTTCAGTCAATTTAGAATTTCTCTATGGACTTTTTCTTTGTAAAATGACAGGTAAACCCTAGTCAAATTTTGGCCTCCTCAAATTCTTCCTCACTGTCAGGAGTGTGAGGTGCAGTCAGGGATCAAGCTGGCACTGGAATTCGGTTCAGTGGAGTGGCTTCTGCTCTGGTCGTGGGTATTTCTGTGTTTCTGTCCCGGGTTTCTGTGTTGCAGAATGAGGGCTGCCTTAATTGAGAGAATCAGGAGTTCTGAGAACACATTCAACAAAAGCTTAGCTTCTTACTGGAGCATTCAATTTTTATATTTCCATAAATGGATTTGGGAATAAGATTTTCTTAATGTTTTTGTCTTACGGTAACTGAAAAAAAAAAAGGGTATTATTCAAATGAAGAACACCAGGAAATAGCTCCATGTAAGCCCATTTATCTGCTTTCTGTAATCATGGCTTATATTACTACACATTATGCCAATATGGCCTAAAGCAATACAGTATAATAGCAATGTCCTGTTAGCAGTTATATGTAAGTCTTTCCCGTAACAAAGAGAAGTGATACTTACCTTAGATTATTTTATTTTCTTCTGTGGTGGTTCATGGTGTAGCTTTTTGTGTGTTTACAGAGCTGGGTGTTGTCTTTGTTATTTAAAGCTGTTCATAAGCACGTGTTCAAAATGCTGTGTTAACTGTTCACTTGTTCTCTCAGCCTTCTATTTATTATTCTAGAGCTTGAAAAGAAAAAGCACAGTTACGTGTTTATTTTTAAGAATTCTGCATTTTTGTTTGTTGTTTTGTTTTTTCATGGCTGCTGCTGAAGTACTTGGTAGCAAAAGGTATGTTACCTCCCTTCACTCCCAAGAAATATTATCAGTGGATAATAAATGAGGTGTTTCCTTCATCTATAATAATACTTCAGGGTTTGTCAGAGTATTAATTTACATTTCTTTTCAAGGTGCCTTTAAAGATGTTCTGATTTTCTTATTTTTGTGTATGGATCTTGTTATTTAAACGAATTAAGTCAGCAATAACTTTTGGCAACCTCAGTGAGGACAGAGACCTCTGGAGCTTGGAAACTTGAAGTCGCTTCCAGTTCACTATAGCAGGAAGTTCTTAGCTGAGACTCGGTGCTTTTGAGCAGCATCATTTTAGCAAGGCATCTCTACTGGACATGTAATCTTATTTTCTAAATGTCTGATGTTCAATGCTAAGCATTCAGCTTGTGGGACGAGCAATGTTGTAAAGCCTTCTGTACCTGGATTTCCCACTGTTGGTGGAGTGGGGGAGGAAGAGGGAACCCAACAGCATTGCAGTCCTTTCTTCTGCCAAAAGGTGGGGTGAATGATCTACTGAACTGCCTGTGCTGCTGATAGATTTTCTAGGCAACTAGGCACCTTTCCTGAAGGAAGGAAGGTTTTCTGTTGCCTTAACAGTGTTAACGCTTCATACTTCTCAGAATTTGTGCTAAATGTAATGAGGCAATTCGTTTTAATGAATTGACCAAATTGGTTGGTAACAGATGGGTTGGTGACAAATGGGTTAATTAGAAGTCTTATACAATCAGTTTTTATTTCAATTATTTTGTCTACTTATGTGTGAAAAGGTTATTTTAAAACAATCCTTTCACCTCTTGCAGAAAAAAAAAATATATGCGCCATTGATCAAAGCAGTCTCTTCTGCAAATATAGGGATCCTCATCAAATTAAACTAAAAATAATATTGGCGGGCCATAATTACAAATGAAAAAAGCTAACGTTTTCAGTAGCGCAAGAAAATTATTTTAGGCAGTTGCTATGGAACACTAAATTTCTTTGGAAAATAAAACTGCATGCTGTGAGCGTAGCTGGTTATAAATTATTTTTTCTGCAGTTTTTCATTTCCATTGTCCATGCTAGAATTACCTGTTAGATTCTGGGGAGCGAGCTTCTCCCATCAGTTACATTAGCATGGAAGCAGTAGTCTTTGGGTTTTTTCCTCTATCTTTGTCCCTGTGTTTGCTTCATTTAGTGTCTGCCTTTGTGCCAAGGGACTCTGGCTAATTATTCCTCTCAGGTATGCACTAGGTGACTTGACACTATTACTAACCCCTTGAGTTAGGTGCTGCCAGTCTGAACCATTAAGTAAGAAGTGCTGGGAAGACTAATCGGGATTAGTTGAAGGAGGCTGAAGTCACAGGGGAGAGGCTGTATAATTTAGATTCATCAGGTAAATGAACTACAGACGTGTATTGTGGGTAAAACTGGTCCCAGAGTGGCCTTTTTGCTTGGTAACACTATAGTGACTTTCCAAAGGTGTACGGCGTGGTAAGCTGCTATTTTTACCACAGTTGTTTAGGATATATGTATCACATCTAACGTCTGGTGTCTCCCATTGCCTAGATTCCCCCAGCATTCCCATTTATATGTAGAAATCTCGCCTGTAGAGGTAGGCTCGTTTGACTACTTCCAGAATATCCCTTTTTCAGTCCAGACTTTGTAGCTCTTCAGAGAATTGAAAGACGGAGGAGTACATTTAGCTTTGAACATTTCCAGTAATGCAGATTTTTTCCCTTTAAGTGTCAGTAACTTGCAGCATTAGAAGAGAAGTCAAATGTCTGGTAGGTGGCATAAACGGGGCAGAGAGGTTGAATGGCTTCCCCAGGTACACTTAGGAAGTCTGAGTCAGATAGCACTCCAGAGCTGGGTAGAGTTTGGATTTTGGTACCTTTGTCAGGTTACAGATGATTCTATTATCAACCTTTCCTGCATTACATTTTAAATATAAGCCCCCAACTCCCTCATGTCCTACAAAAAACTGCAAGCCCGTGCAAGGGCTTAGAAGATGATGTGAAATGCAGTGTGGGAAGGTGAAGGAATAGTGATAGCAAACTGGAAGGTTGTTTTTGATGATTCAATAAATTTTGTACATTGTGGGCACTGTGAACACTGGCAGATCTAATTGTGTGTTACAAGACTTTATTCAGCTTTAAAGTGCATTTATATAACTTCTTTTATCCATTATTGTAAAAAATGCATGATATTTTAGCTAGATCACAAGTTCACATGAAGAATGTTCTTACTGAGAGGATGAGGAGGAAAAAAGCTTTGATTTTACATAAGGTGATGCGATTTTACTTAAATGGAGTCCTTTGCAGTACCATATTTGCATATTACTTACACTGTTCTCAAAATAAAAAAAAAAGGCATTCATACTTGCAGCAGCTCGTATTCGAAATACTCTCAGTTCATTGCTTATTCTATATAAGGCATAACTCTCTGGAAGAACGAACTTAAATGTTAATGAATTCAACTGCTTTATCCATTCAATGTGTCTTCATTTTAGGAGAATTGGGACGGATGTGGGGAAGAAAAAGGGATGAAAAGGGAGGTAACAGAGGAAAAGGGATGCTTTGTGTAAAACCCAGTTGCTTCTAGAAGTAGGTCTTTATTTTCAGGTCTTAATACTATTCCAGAGGTATAGTTCACAGGTTTACTCACTTCCCCATTGCTTAAAAAAGATGGCAGGTATTTTGATAATAACCTAAAATCTGATAGTGTTGAGGTGTCATCAAACCTCTGAGGTGGGGAAGGTGAAGTATGTTTACATTTACAGGAAACAAAGCCAAACATTCATGAACTGAAACACATGGTAAAGAGTGGGTGTTGTGAGGTTGGCCTAGCGTTAGCTCTAATTGCCATTTTGTTATCTGTTGTGGATCTTGTGCTGCATCTTCCAGTATGGAGATGACTGAAGTAGTACTTGCAGCTTAAAGGTCCCAATTCCTGTAAATGTTGAAAATGTGCCTTTTTCTGGGCATACCAAATGACCCTTGGTTGCTGTGGGCCACAGAGGATGGTTACTGTACACTTAAAGAGTAAGAAGCAGATTTAATATATTGAGGTAGAACCAGGGTACAAGCAATGCTGTGTAAAATCCCACTGGTTTTTCTGCTCCGTGCTCTGCTTGTTTTAGCTGCACAAGCTCTGTGCGTGTCACTGTCTGTGGTGGGGTGCAGGCATCCTACTCTGATTCCTGCCGTGGAAACAGGGGCTCTGTTAGAAGCAAGCAGCTTGTGGTGGTGACTATTGTGGACAGGAGGACTTTAAATGTTAGCTGTGGCTGTCATGCTGGTACAGACAAAATAGGAGTGGTCTGATTTCATGAGATATTTAGAATCGTAGAGTCATAGATTGGTTAGAGTTGGAAGGAACCTTAAAGATCATCAAATTCCAACCCCCCTGCCCTGGGCAGGGACACCTCCCACCAGACCAGGTTGCTCAAAGCCCCATCCAGCCTGGCC
>JAOQGH010000003.1:17746021-17816266 GCA_025769975.1 Gallinago jamesoni | reverse complement strand
ATGAGGTCTCCCCGGAGCCTTCTCTTCTCCAGGCTGAACAACCCCAGCTCTCTCAGCCTGTCTTCGTAGCAGAGGTGTTCCAGCCCTCTGATCATCCTCGTGGCCCTCTGCTGGACCTGTTCCAACAGGTCCATGTCCTTCCTGTGTTGGGGACTCCAGAGCTGGACACAGTACTCCAGGTGGGGTCTCACAAACGCAGAGTAGAGGAGCAGAATCACGTACACCCATATAACATGTATTTCTTTACACATGCTGACACAAGGTGCCATGCAATAATATGACTGTGGGAACTGTGTGTGTGTTGATATAAATACCTTTCTCTCAAACCATTTAATGCCCTTAAGTGAATTGACTTGAGAGTCAGGATTAGTCTGCAACCTGAGTGCTCAGAAGTTTGTTGGATGTTCATATTGAAGGCATCACCTGATCTCTTAATACAGGGTCTTGGTTTTAGTTTAAATTCTGCATATACTTTTCTTAGAGCTGCAGGGAACAGGCGGAGTCACCCTGTCACTTTGGTTCTAGAGCGTGTTAATGGGGATCGTTCCATCTGTCACTGCAACATAAAGCTACAGCTGTAAAGAAGCCCTTAGTGATGTAATCACACACAACTTGATTATATGCTGGTTTTATCAGCTGATCTTGCTCTTACCGAAGTAATGAAACTTTGTCTTTGAATTAAAGTGGATTTGCACTTTAAAAAAAGTTCTGTCCTGAATGTAATGTGTGTATATGAATGTATCTTAGAGATCAAAAGTTATGCTGTTGGTGTTTTGTTTTTCAAAAGGGTTGTTGCAATGTTGACAGTGGAGTTTAAGTTGTGGTATTCATTTGTAGTAAGGTTGAGTGAGCTCCCATGTCTGTCTTTTTGAACCTAAAATATTGACAGTAATGTAATCAAAGTCCTTACTCTTCATAGAAGGTTTCCGGAGGCTGTCCCTCAGAAACCTATTAAATCTGAAAAAGAACTGGAAAAGGGAGTCTCATAGGGCTGACTTAATGGACGCAGGAAAATCTGAATCTCTCTCATTCTTGACATGAAACTAGCATGGACTTTGTATTTCCTGTTTCTTTCCATGTGCTTAATTTCCAGCATTTATACAGGGGAATGTGCTGGGAGACACTAGGGCTGTTAAGGAGGCCTTATCTCCTTTCTTTTTGTCCTTCTCAGCATCAGCATTTAAAACCACCCACAAGGACTCTTCCTGCCAAGGCCTCTTGTATTAAAACCTTTAGCATTCCTAATGTGAAGACCCACTTCTCCTAATGAACTGACTTGCCAAACAGTCTATATGCCAGACATATAGAATTGTTTGAAAAAAAATCAATAGGTGTAATTTGAAGTTTCTAAAAAAGATATTACCATATTTCATAGCTACAGCGTGTACTTATTGGTGGGACAAGTGGTGTAAGGACTTTGATGCAATATTTCTCCCAGTTCGCTGACTCCATCACCCTTCACATGCTACTTTTATTCCAGCCTGGAGTACATTCTAAGCTCCAAAGTGTCAGATATGCTCATCATAGGAAACTGTCCCATCGTTTCAAAGTTCTGTCAAAATTTTTAGGGAGAACACTCCGTTTGCATGATTGTCTTGTAAATAAATCCTTAGTGTTTGAAAATAGGGTTCTATTTGCTCAGTTTTAACCTCTGCTTTAAAAGATCTTTCTAGCTGAAAGCCATTTTAGAGATTGATGCTCAAATTAATTGTAGCGAATGATTTTTAAAATAAAAAAAATAAATGCACCTGGTGACATGGCTCCTACTTGATATGGTTTTGCTACTCACCACCTCTTCAAACACACTGAAAGGAGAGTCCCTTTTTCCACAGTCATAAGCAAAAGGGTCTTAATTTCTGCTTAGGTTTGTGAAGATAGGGCCAGATGCTGATCTTTCCTAAATATTTCAAACCCCATTGTGTCCCATACATCAAAACAAAAAGTTAGCTGACCCATGAATACGCTGGCTCTGCTTCCCCTTCTTCCTGCCTGCCCCCACATGCCCTGAGCCTGGGGCACAGCTGTGTTGAGGGCATCATGGGTTCCCTCCCAGAAAAGAGACCTTGCGTGGGTAGTGAAATTACTGTTTTTCTTTCAGATGCAGAGTTATTTAGCCCAGGTGTTTCAGGAGTGTACGGTGACCTTCACGCTCACCCCACCATGTGGTTTGGTGTTGGCAAGAACAGTCTGTGCTTCCAGTGGGACCTGCCTGGTAACACCACAGGGGTTACACAGCCATCCGACTTTCCTTCTTGTGGTGTTTTTTTGGACAGTTTTTCTCTTGCAGGTGGAATACTTTTTCTGTGTCAGGAATATTCCACATGTTACTAAAGAGGATCTTTTTTTTTTTTTTTTAACTTTAATCCCCGGCCCATTACCTTATTTTCCTCCCTATGGGCACATGAAGGGATCCTCGTCATGTCCTATTTGTGCTGGATGTGGGCCAAAGGGCTTCCACCCTAACGGAGAGCAGCTGTGCTGAGTAATGATGCTGCAGAGTGTAAAAACAGGGTCCTTGCCCCAGAAGAGCTTACAGCCAGCCTGCTCAGGGCACTATTTAGAGGCAGAGGATGGGACGTGGAGCCATGCTCAGCTCGGTGAGGTGAGTGAGTGCCCAGGCAACGCAGCAGGGCAGTGGCAGAACCAGAAATAAATCACAAGTTGTTTGAATTGTGGGTTATATTGTTCTGTACCCTTGTCTTCTGCGCAGGTAATCAGAACTCGACCAACTTAAAGGATCAAATCCAGAAGAAAGAGGCCTATGATGCATATTTTCTCCAATCATGGAAACTTTTCCCTTGGTTGGGAACTTACATGACTGCTGTGCAGAGAATAAGGTTTGCTGTTAAATACAGGAATTCTGCCGCTCTGGTTTTGAGTCAGTAATCAAATATTTGCTCTATTGTCTTAGTCTCCCTAGCTATCCAGTAGTCACACCACTGCCTGGCTCTGGAGATTTTTGTTTTGCAGGCAAATTGTTACCTTAAATTGATTTAATTTCATTGAAATATAAATAACATAAACAAGCTGTTACAAGTTTATAACAATATCTCCTATACATAGCTGTGCTGTCAAAGCAGATGGTGTTATCTCTGGCTCCAGAATTAAAGTAAGGTTGAGAACATGTTTGTTGCTTCAGTGTTAATCCTGGAAACAAAGTAGTAATCTAAGAATTCAACAGCAGCATTTTCCTCTGCATTTTTTTTTTTTTTAAAGCAGCAAATAGCAATAAAACAAGGAATGCTCTTGTACTTGGTAAGAGGAAAAATCTGGTGTGGAAAATCATAAAACCTGGAGTTGCTATTATATTGTCTCCTGGTTTAGGTCTCTAATGTTTCCAGACTGGGACAGAATTGTTTGATCTTACCTTTATTGTTCTGTTTTCATCATAATTCATTTCCTAATTCGCTTTCCTAAAACTGCAGAGAAAACCATTACAGCCTCTACTTATGCACTGGTGTTTTGTGGCTGTGTAATTTATAGTTGGGCAGGGTCTGTCGAGTAATTTTCGTCTTACTGTTCTTTTGGTGCAAAGGACAAAAACAACTTTCTGTTATGAACAATGAAAATGTTTCCAACGTTGTGCTGAAATCAGTGTCATTTAGGTTTGGTTTTTTGGTTATTTGTAAACTACTCAACATACTGTAATGCTTCATCTAAATTAAACCCCTTACAGAATGTAATTCCCGTGTGTTGTGACATGGGTATATATGTATATTTGTTTGGCCCAGTATAGCTATGGTTATATGCTAGTTTTAGCATCTGATCTTGCTCTTACTGAAGTAATGAAACTTTGCCTTTGAATTAAAGAGTGAATTAAAGAATTTTCAAACTTAGACCCTGTCTGTGGCAGTGTGCAAGCAGATGCCTAGGGAAATACTTACGAGGAGGATAAGCACATAACGCTTCCCTCACTTTTCCAGTGATCCAATTCATTTCTGAACCTTTGTAAACTTGTATATCTTAAGGCGATGAGCTCTACAGTGTAATTACATGTTGCAATTTCATTTGACATCCCATAGCTCTTGTATTATGAGAGCTATTGAACACTTGTTTCCTATTTAACTTTGCCATGATTTCTAGTATCTTAAAGATCTTCATCATGCTCTTAGCTGTCTCTTTCCAGACATAGTACAGATGTACTTAGTTGTTCCTCTGAATAGAAGCCATTTCATTTCTTTGATTGTCTTTGCTGTCTTCTGTACTTTTTCTAGTCTATGACAGCTTGTTGTGATGGAGAGAAAAGGGAGCATACTTATTCCTTTGTTAATAATTCCTAGCATTTGATTTGATATTTTTTTAACTGCAAATGAAGACTGAATTGTTCTGTTTACAGAACTGTCAATTGTAACTTGAAAAATCTCATTTCTGAATTCTAATAGCAGTTTTAAAGTCAATCACCGCATGTAAAAAGTTAGGATCATCTTTCTCTGTGTGCATTACTTCACATTTATCACTCTGGAGTTCTTTCTGCTCTTCTGTCAGAGACACTCAGGACTGTGAGAGCCCTTTGTGATTCTCTGCAGTCAAGCTGTTTTTTTACTATTATAGATGCTTTATTAACATAAGCGGACTTTGTCATCTTGGTATTCCCCCCTTCTGCAAATGATCTATGAATATGTTGAACAGTTTAGCTTTCAGCAGAAATCTATGCTATCTCTGATCTTGACATGATTGCTGCTTGAGCAGTGGGACCACACTGGAGGCTTCCTGGATTAGATGGTGGATTTATTTTTGTACTGTTCATTTTTGAACATTTAACCAATTCAACTTGTATATTTCTGTCCCCGGCAGATTACTTTTATAAGAAGTTTCACTGATATATGTGATCAGAAGCCTTATGGAAATCCAACAAGACTATATCAGGCATATATTTCTTGTCCATATGCTCCGTGACTCTTTCCAAGAACTCTAGTAGCTCGTGAGTTGTGATTTTCTTCTAGAAACATGGCGTTAACTCTTCCTCCATATGTTCTGTTTATGCATGTATCCTTAAATTTTCCTTATCACTTCTGGCAATTCTCCTGCAGTGGAAGTCTGAGGTGCTGGTCTGTACTTCTTTAACTTATCCCCCAAGTGCTTGCAAAAAGATGCTGCAGTTTGCTTCCTTCAGTTTCTCTGGCGTCAAGAGGAGGTTACACCCGAGCTATTTAATTTATTTTCCGTAGTACTCAGGTGTTTAATTTCTGATGCTACACTTCTCCTTTCTGCCTGCATCTACAGCTATGAAAGAAACAAAATCTAACTCAGGGGTTTTATTTTTTAATTGTGAATAATATCAAGACCACAAACTGAGTGATCCTGGGCTGTTGTGGGAACACTGGGACAGTTTTCTGACCAGTAAAGCTCCACAAGAAATAACCAATGGGTGCTGCTAGTTGGGAGGAAAAGGGCAAATGACCCTTGTACTGGCAAATGACCCTTCCCTGCAGAGGGCATCTTAAAATTGAATGATTTATGTTGTCTCTGTGGCTCAACAAGGGTTTTAGGTGTCTTAAAACAGGCAGTGTCTTCAGTGTCTTGCCACAGGCAGTGGACTTTCTGCCTGGGTTATTGGCAGTTATATATATTGGCTCTGTTAAATGACAATATTTAGATGTCATTAACATGCATTTTTTAAATGGCTTTTTGTGTAGCATCAGATGCAGAGAGAGAGGTCACCTTCTCAGCTGTTTCTAGGACATTGATAGATTATGCAGAGTTGCAGAGAAGTTAATCCAGTTGTTTAATAAGTAACTTCACACTTCTGCACACGTGTGGTCAAGGTGCTTAGCAGCACACAAGTACATCAGCTGTGTGGAATAGCTGGGGACCATGTTGACTTTCAGTGTCGTTTTTATGTTTGCAGCAGGTTATTCCTGATGGGGTTTCTTAACTGTCTGTCTCAACACTACTGTAACAGAGCAAAGTTTTTCTTAAGCAGGAGTTTTGCAGAGGAGAATTAATTGTTTGCTGTCTCTGCAGCTGCCTGTGCCAGTAGAGTTGAATTTGATGGAATATAAATGAATACTTCTTCCAAAGCCACTTGATAATAATTTTGACCTCGTTTTCCTTTACGCTGGTAACCGCTGTAGTTTTTTTCCAATTAAAAAAAGTTACAATGAGCAAAGATTATGCCTTCCTGTATATCTGATTTCATCAAACAATTGCATTTATTATCGTTACTAAACAATACTGTTTTTATGTATTCTGTTTGTGCTGCAGTTAAAGTTGTAGCAGGCTATCAGTGGTCTAGATTAAAATCACAAGGATGTAGAGCGTTAGGTGTGACACGAGATACAGGCGATTGGTTCCTATCGTTTGGTGTATATCTGGCTGTTTCAGAGACAGGTACATTTCTGGTTGAGCTCTCTGTCTCTCAGAATACATTTATATGTACTTTATAGAGACAAACTCTTATGGTATTGTTTTTTCTATAGTATACAATAGGGAGTCAAAAAATACCTGTATTCATTCTAAAAGGAGTTGGATGCTTTCAAACACAGTCGAATTGGACTTTTTTATGGTTGGTAAAGTTCTGAACTCTTTTTAAGCCTCTTTCCTTTTTGCCCTGTTTGCCCTTATCAGGACTTTCTTCATACATTTGCTGAGATATAATGTTAATAGGCTTTTGACCCCACTTAAAAACTCCTTTTGAGTTGCAGAAAAGGCCAGAATTATCAGGGAAATAATTGCACATGTTAAAAAGATACGCTATAGGAAAAAAAGCCCTGTGACATTAAACAATTCTTTCTCTGCCTAAATATTTTAGAATATGTTAGTCTGATGCTTGCATTTTGACAGAGAATGGTTTAGTGTCTGCTTGCCCTGTCTGTATGTAACTGTTTCTATTTCCTTTCATGTATCTTACGGTATTTGTATTTTATGGAGTTCATAAGACCGTGTACAGTTTGCTCAAGGCAAAATTATACAGTCAAGTGTTGTATATATTCAAGGGTGGAGAGTCTGCAGGGGGGGTGTGTCTATGTGGAGGCTTCACAATACATCCTTTTATAGCACTGTCATTCAGTTGCAATAAAAATTTATACCAGTGTGATTGTGAAATCAGCTAATTAGCACGATGTCATTGTACCTCTTCAGGTTTGAAATCGTAGTTTCAAATGTTGCCAGATCTTCTCTTCTAGTTTGAGTGCATCCGCTTCTAATGGGATATATTTTGGTTTGTCAATATCACCACCATCTACAAGAACTTTAAAACATATTTATATATAGAAAAAGGGATCATGCTAGTGCATGTTACTTATCCAATAATGCAGAGATGTTTGTGTTCCAATCTAAGTAAATTTCATGATGTATGTTTAGTGCATAAAGAGCTTAAACCTGTTTGATGAGTTTAGTAGGAAAAAATAATCTAAATATATACACTTGATGATTTCTTTTGAGCATAGACCTCTTCACAGATGACACATGCTTAAACTTGGTATTACATGTGAGTGTATTCAGTGAAACGTTCGTGCTTATTAGGGATTACATACTTAGTAGAAGAATATTCGTAGTCAATGTATGAGATTCAATCTTAGCTAATTGCATTGTCAAGTGTGCTTTTACTGTTACGTTGATTTTTTTAAAAGCTGTTGGTTGTGTTTTCCATTACATGATTCCTTCTATCTGTTTTCTGTATTTAATGAATTTGAGATATACACGTGTAGAGAAGTGTCCTATTTAGTTTGCAATTGGTTGCCTGACAACACAGCATCAGTCTCGTCTTTCTACACCGGCGATACGGTAATGTTCTTGCCAGTCTTAAGAATACTTATATGCTTAGACTGAGAAAAAGGATCTGTCAGCAGCATTTTACAGGTTTCCATCTGTATTATTTTGAGGCACCTCGACAAGCTGTACCAATTACATTACTGATAGAAATGAGGTTTAAAAATGGAGCATTCAAGTGCTGGGAAGAGGCAGGTGTACAGTTGTGTGGTGCTTGCTGTGAACAGAGTGAGGAGGGAGCTCTGTAGAAAATGTGTGTGGTTGTGCAAGTGAAGGCTGTAAAGCGTGGGAGTGTATGGAGGGGCAGAACTGAGCCTATTCAGGTCGGTTCCAGCCTGATGCCACTTAACTTGAAAGCTTTATTTAGCCTGATTTTGATTTTAATTCACTTTCTCAGCAACGTACTTCTTTCCACTCTGACCAAAAAAAAAAAAAAAAAGTGAAAAATGTTCTCCTCTGTATACTATTGGTAAACCACTACCCCACATATTTAAATACATGCTTAGATCTTGAGCTTTCAATATGCAGTGGAGGTATTTGCCAAACTAGTTTAGTTTGTTGTTGGCGACAGAAGACTTACCCTGGAGGAGAAAGATCTGTTAGTGCCAACGTGCCAAGAGCTTATGGAAGATGGGGCAAGTCTCTTACCCAGGACCAACTTCCAGCTCTCTCCGATGCAGCAGAGGCAGATGTTGGTGCTTTGGCAGACCTACTGGCCCAACACTGTAGCATTTATAACATTGGTTCTTATTTCAACATCCTCACAAAGTTTATGGGACAAACTAAAGGCAGTTCGCTTGCTTGAAGGTCTTGTTTCCCTGCTTTGAAGGTATTTTGTTAAGCTCGTGGGGACCCATAGCTACTGATGGATGGGTGAAGTGATGAAAAATACGGTTTCCTGCATTTGACACATGAGAAGTAAAAATAACTAATGAAAAAATTGAACTTGTTTTTAAAACTGCTTCTCCAGTTGGATTTCTCTTTTTCTTCATTTAAAATTTCTATGCCTTTCCTCACCTGTTTAGAGTGCACAAGGGAAGGAGAGGCTTTAATACCCTTCTGGAAAAAACAGAATTAGAACTGAACTTTCAGTTACCTTCATTTAATGTTTTTCTGTCATTGAAAAATATGACAAACATTTTTCTTGGAAAAATAAGGTTTTTTTGATTAAATCCAATTCCTGAGTGGGAACATCTGTGTTGAAAAATTTACCGGCTTTATTAAGAATCCCAATTATACTGGCTTATTAACTTCAGACTCTAATATATGTAATATGAGGGTATCTTCCCTTGCAGCACATGCAAACCTGCTGCTTATTCATTTCCAGAGGTTGTGCTGGCTTTGGGGCTTCCAGGACATCACCAAGGATGTCCCGTTGCTCAGTAATGCAAAGTTTGAAAATTTGGGAATGGAATACCGATATATTTCAGCACATCTAGAGCTTTAGAACGATTCCTGAAATTCGTCTCATTTTAATAATTGGGTTTTTTTAATCATAATACTGACAGCACTGTCAATATCTCTAGTTTTTGATAAAGATTCTTTGGCAGGTGACTTAGTTGAAGGATAAGTACCTTAGGAGACTCTTCAATGAGTGACTCATTCTGGAATTTAATAGTTTCCTTGGTATTTAAACTCTTTATTGGTCAAAATTTGGATCCAGACCTTTGCAATGTATTCCAAAGTATTTACCATTTGAATGTGCTGTGAAATCAGTTTATGATCACAAACTTCAGCAGAGATTAGAGATTACATTGTGACTCCAGAGGATTTCCTCAAACGCGAAGATCATCTGGCCTTTGTGTGGCTGGCAGACACATCAATAAAATTGGCCTGTTATGTATAGAGAGGATTTTTTTCTCTTTAATAGTTAAATGCTTTTTGCCGGCACTAAATGTGATTGAAACTAATGCAAAGATGTTTAGTTATGAGTAATAGCAATAGAAGTAAGTTGTAGATTTCATTCTAAAAGCCATTCTTTGTAAGTATAGAAGAGGAAGTTTTTAATGTGGGGGGGATTTCTCAGGTGATTAATCTTTACGGATAAGTAAGGTAAGTCTTTGTGCAATGGAAATCATGTTTCTCTTGAAAATATTATTGTTCACATGCTGCTTAAAAACTTAGTTTGCAGTAGATTTAGATGGCAGTGGGTTCTGAATCATTAAAACAAAGAATATAATCAAGGCCAGTCTGCTTTCTGCAGATGTAGCCTTATCATGTGCGATGTTAGATATTGAACTAATTTTATTAAATGAAAGGCAAGCTCATCTTATTAAGCCAGTGACTGTATGGTAATTGGATAAGAAGATACGTGAGTGACTGTCAGTAAATGCAGAAATGAACTGTAGATAAACATCTAACCTTCCAGACAGTACTTTGGACCTGCAAGACTGACTAGAAACAGATAAAATGTCTTTTTCAGGAGACGATTCTTCCCTTTTGGGTGCGTATTTCGTAAACAGAATAGCTGTTCTTTAATGTGGGAAATGGTAGGTCCTGAAAGGGAGAGATGGCCCATCAAATTGCATTTTTCTTTGTGATTGAAGCTGGGTGAATGGTGGTGCTGTTAGAAGAAAAACAAACTTGGCCTAAGTCTGTGTGTGTATGGGCTGTTTTGTATAGTATTTTGTATTTATATATGCACATATGTATAATGTATATGTTATAGTTGCATATAGTTGTGTCTATGAAAACATACATGAGTTACTGTATAGGCGTGAGTTGTGGAATTTTTGTGGGAGGATTCAATTAAAAATTTGAATGTGATTCCAGGACCTGAGGCTCTGGGCATAAACAATAGCACATATAACTTCATGGTAGCCTAGTCTGATGAAAATTATTCTTTCCAAGGGAAGCTTGTTTAGCAAAAATTGGGTGGACTTTTCTTTTCTGCTATATAAAGGTCCTCTGGAAAAGATTAAGTTTGAAATCTATAAAGCAAGTCATCTTTCAGTAATAAAGCATGGAGTCTGTAAAACATATTTATTTATTGCTGGATCTAGTGCTAAACCCTATTATTATACTTTGGGATATTTCTGGGATAAAAAGGATTGATAATAAAATCCTGGTGTCAGTTGTTTTTATGAAACCCAAGAGAAGACAGTGTTTATTCTGTCCTTTTCACTAGCAATTCCTGCAGAGATTACAGCTCACTGTCTCCTACTGTAAAGTGCTCTCAGCTCATGGGGAGTGTTTCCCCCGTTTCCTCTTATGAAAAGTCCTGTAGGATTCAATGGAGAGGAAATAGTCATTTCAAAAGAGCACGGAACATTTAGGTGTTCTACATCCTCTTATGGACCTTTAGTGATTTGGTAGATCTTAGGAAATAATTTGATCACAATGTAGAATCATAGAATGATTAAAAGATGGGGCAGGAAGAAAATTATTCACCACACAATACCGAGCGTTTGCAAATTGGATGTATGTTTGTGAGTGCAAGAAACAGAAGTATGTAGGGGTGTGTGTAAGGTTTTTCCTTGCTGCCTCAGCCTTCACCTGAAAATAGGGAGCCTCAATGGGGAGTTGGCCCCTTGTGCTAAATGGCTCCGCTCACCCTGTCTCAGTCCTATCTGGGGAGCAGTCAGTGGCACTGAGAACAGATATCTGCGAAAGACACAAGGAAAATAATAAAATCTTGGGTGTATGGAAAGAAATTGTTGATACATTTCACTTTACTAACCTCAGCTTTCAGCAGACAATATTGCTCTTTGTTCAAGGCCAGAATGAGACTAAGCCTAGAAACAGCACACACACAGAAGGGCAAAATAAAGACACGAGAATGACTAGAAAAGGCGAACCCTGGAGATAGGAAGAGTAGTAGTACAGTGGCATTTCTGAAAAGGGTTTTTATCTACTTGTATGACTTGAGAGACTCGGTCACTAAATGTTTCTTTTGTGTAGTGTATCTGCAGTAGCTAATTGAAGATGGGTGGCCTTAGCTGAGACAGCTTCTAGTTGTCTATTGAAAGCCAGCAGCAGTGAAGAACTTCTTCAGATAAGGGAGGCAATTAATTTGACATCTCTGGTTTGACCTCATTTTCTTCTTTAGCGCCCAGTGTTCAAAGAAAAGGAAAGATTTTCTTGAGGAGGGCTGTATGTAGGCTTCTCAAGTTTGCAGCCCAACTTCACTTTTTAAATCCATCAGTGAGATGACTAATTCCATACAGTGCAGCTGCTCCTGAACAGCAACTTGTTTTAACCTATTTTTCTAAAAAAATCCCAGTAACTACCCAAGCAGGTCTCTCGGATAGCTAATGCCACGTTTGCTTGAGGAGTCTGGTGATGAAAGGCTGGAGGAATTACTGAGAAGATGGATACTGTGCTGGGCAGTCTTCTGAACTCTTCATACAGCAGTTCTTCTGTACAACATCAAGCATTAGCAAGAATTCTGCAAAATTCCCTGTATGAAGGTCTTCAAGAATTTACGGTAGCCATCCAGTACATTATTTAGGCAAAAGAATACCTCACCCTGCAAACTTTGTTGTGACACAAGAGTTATTTCATGACGTTCAAAAATCAAACAGGTCAGAAGTATCTTTAAACCATAAGATTTAAAAATTGATCTTTAAGAGAATATTTAGCTTAAAACAACTGAACTGGCTTAGACTCTTGGAGTGTAGGAGAGGGCATGGTTTTAGGGCAGAGTTTAAAATACAAATACAGAGATATCTACCGTTTTTAGGACAGGTTTGCATGGCACGCTGAGCCAGTGCCTGGTTATAATGCATTCGATGAAAATATATTTTTTTCTTAACTAAAAAAGCTACGTGGTTTACAGTTCTTGTTTTTGTTTTCCTCTCAGTAAAACAGATCTTAGGAGCTAATTCTGTAAGAATCTCAGCTTAAACTTGTTTTTGTTTTAAATAAAAGTTCATAATGCTATTAGTGATGGCCACAGGCTTGTAGACAGCTGAGGTGAACTCTAGATTGAGACTCCAATGGCAAAAGGAAAAAAACCCACCTCTTCCTAGATAGATGTTCTTTGGGCTTTTTTCTTTTTATGTCTGATGGACAAATGGACTTCAGCTGGAACTAAATAGGTGAATTTGCTTGCAGCTGATGTGGGTCAGCTTTGGACTGACGAGCTTCCTGCTGCCATCCTGCCTGACTCCCAGGTAAGCTGGGCAGCCCTGGAGTGCTGCTTAGAAATACTGATGTTCTCTGATTTACTGCCCTTCTCTATTTCACTGTAAAATCATTTCTATATTTTAAAATTTTTAAGATATTGGATTAACGCTTTAAGATAGATGGTAAGCCTGGGGGTGCTTCGTATGTCATTGGGAAGTTGTTAAATGATTTATGGTGACTGTGGGTTTATTCTTAGATAGTTGATTAAGTCAAGATAGTATAGGAGCGTGTTGAGAATGCTATACTTTAAGATTATGATGTTAAAGACATACAAGTTTGTCAGAAGTAGAAATGTTAAATATGCTATGTCAATATTGGTTACCATTAAAAGGGTTGTGTATATTAAGTGAAGCAGGGGCTTTCTAGTAGCCAAAGCTGATGAAGAAGGCTGACAACTGAAGACAGACAAACTGCACAGGTGATTTTTGTCCTGCTAAATAGTTAACCATGACCTGCATAAGTCGTCCTGCTAAAGTTACTGGACAGATTCTACTTAAAAAAACCCAACAAAAATCACTTGTGGCAGTTCCTGCGTTCCCCTCTCTTGTGGCACGCAACTTGTGGGGTTTTTCTGTCCGTCCTTCCGTCTGTTGTTCCGTCCTTCCTTCCTTCTAGAGTGCCATGAAACTGGTGGACAAGCTCATTGCAGCATGTGCTTCTGAGGGTGGGCTAGTTCTGTAATAGCTCTGGTGACCAAGCTGGTCCTGAGCCTTAAACTGCAGGGTGGAAGTCACTCATGTGACATGGTGGTGCTGTTTCTCTGTGGGAAGTGACGGGCCTGAACTGAACCTGCCTCTTGGAAGCCCCAGGCTTGGGGAGAGCTGTCTTTGGCACCTGAAATCAGATCAGCTTTGCAGCGTGCGGAGAGCTTTCAGTGTCCATGGCCCCTGAAGTGATGTACTTGCTCGCAGACAGTGAGACAGAGTTTGCACAGCTGTGCTGCACCAACTGAAATTCCAATCTTTATCAGAATATCTGCCTATAACAAGTTAACTGAGAGTTATTACCACAGCAATTGAATGTTCACGTCTCCTTTGCTGCATTCTGACCACCTTGCCTTCACACTGCTCTTGTGGGTCACTGCTCTGATGAAAGCGTTGGGTAATTCTGCTGCTTTAAGCATTGCCCAGGAGTAGGTAAGCTGAGGGAGTCTGGAGGTTGCAGGTGGCCCTGAAGGATCTTCTCAGAGAGGAGATATGATGTGATCCGTGTGACAAGGGGCATGGCTGGCAGAGAAATGAGCTCCGTTGGCAAACATGTGGGTTGGTAGAATGAGATTTGATGTAGTGGGATGGCTTAGTTTGTGTTAGGTGTGTTGACCTGTGGGCAGGAGGAAGGACCTCAACAGCAGGAATTCATTAAGAGCGCGTCTAAGGTATTGTGTATGATCGCGGTACTCAGCTGGCTGGCTCTTGAGGTTGATTAATTTTCTAGAAGCAAGAGGCCAACAAATACCAAACTCAATCCCGTTAAAAGTTATTTCTTTTTGATAAAATGAGTAGATACAACATCAGCTGCTCTGCTAGTCCACATACCCAGTTTCCCCATCATTATAAGGAAAGTGGGTTCTGACTTAAACAAATTCTGTGCAAATTAGTTTTGAGGTTAATGGTGTGAGTCCTCATATGCCCAATGCTGGCCCGGTGCCTGAAGAAAGCAAGCCAGGCTGGTCTCCCCTGACCCCCTGGGAACCAGGGACAAATGACATTGAATTTCATTTACTATTTTGCTTGTGCAAAATTGTCCTCTAAAGTTCTTTAAACTTTCAGTGAACTTGTGAAGGCTAGGGGTGGAAATAAACTTGAGCTGATAGTTGTGATAAATGTTACTGCCTGCAGAAAAAGTATCTTTTGCCTCAAATGCTGTGGTGTGGTTGTAACTCATTTTATCTTGCAGCCCTTGTCTTCATAATTTGTGGCTGTTCACCAGCATTTCATTCACTTGTTCTTTATAAGTAGTTTTGATTGGCATTTTATACACCAGTGTAATTTAAAAACTCAGTAAAAATGCTTTTTACACAAATAATATTCTATAAAACAGCCCCATTTCTTCAGGGTAATTCCTCAGATTCTTAATGAGCCACGCAGATCCTGTATTAGATCATGGCTTCTTGTAAAGGCTTTATAACTACGCTCAGATGCTTTGTTTGGTGTGTAATCAGCTTTAATAATGAGTACGTAACCATTCACGGATGAGAAGAAATCCTATGGAAGAAACTAGAAGGGACTATAGGAAATTAATTAGGATATATAAACATTTTTCTAAATACCTATAAACACGTATAAATCTGAATTGCTTTATAGCTCTTCTCAGACACGGCTGAGAAAGTAGAAGATTTGTTATTTAACCTGAAGGCTTCTCCCCTAAGGGTCTCTGCAGTCCTTGCTGCCACTGAGCTGCTGAACCATGCCCAGCCCAGGATTTGTGCCTCTGTGGCCCATGATGTGCTCCAGATCTCTGTGGAGCACGGGATGCCAGGCACGGTGTACCCACGTAGACATCCTGGTGGCACCTCTGCTCTCCAAGTGGTCTTCGTGGGACACGGGTGTGCGTGAAGGTGGTTTGAACAGAAGTCTGGCTCAGCTCACTCACAGAAAAGGGACTCAAAATAATACCCTTACTTTAATACTTGTTTTTTGAAAACACTGGGATTTTTGTTTTCACTCTTCAATGTTCTCATGTTTCAGTGTGGTGTCTTAATATATTGTATCGTATTTTATTAATTCCTTAAGGTAATGTCTTTGATACAAGCAGCAGTGTGTCCAGTTGAAATTTTCCATTTTAAAAAAAAAAGATATAGAAATCTTCAAATGCTTATAGCTTTGTCAAATTTAAGCAACTCAGGCTTCAGGAAAATGCTTGTATTTTGTTTGTGCCTAATGTGATTTTTTTTTTTAAGATAGAGTTGGAAAGTAGGAAGAAAGGAAAAATTTGACCTGAAGTAGTTGGAATTTCTGGGAATGATAAAAGGCAAGCATATGTTGTTCTCTCCCTCCATTAAAACTTCTTTATGATGTTTTATTTTGAGATACTAAATTATGTTTATAATCTGAAGTAGGGCTATGAAATCTGTGAAAGAGGAACTTTGCTAACTGTGGAGTTATGTTTTTCTTGCCATCTTGAAAATCCATCCAAACGTGACTAAAATGTAAGCCTCTGGAACCCCCGTTGTTGTGAACAAGCTGTTTTTAGGAGGTGATGATAAATGCTCGGGAGCTGCTGTCGGAGTGATCCTTCCACGTGCAGCTCCTGAGCCCTCAGCAGAGCGGGCAAGTGCTGGACGCCCTCAGTAGCCACAGACCTTTCCACCAGCTAGTGCCACACTCATTGCGTGGGACAGCGTGTGGGCCATAAAAGGGGCCCTTGCAAACTGATCATGTAATTAAGGCAATTAAAGGCTGTTTGAGAGGGCTGAATTCCACAGGATTCCTGACTGACACAGGACAAGGCCCAAACCGAGGATGAGGTTTTGCAGTGGCTGCGGCTCAGGGTCTGAAAGGAGGGTGTTGGCCTCTTCTCCCAAGGGAATGACAGGACCAGAGAAAATGGTCTGAAGTTGTGGCAGGGGAGGTTTAGATTAGATATTGGGAAGAATTACTTTACTGAGAGGGTGGTGAGGCACTGGAACAGCCTGCCCAGGGAGGTAGTGGAGCTGCCATCCCTGGAGGTATTTAAGAAACATGTAGACGTGGCACTTCAGGGCATGCTGTAGTACTTGAGATTGTTGGGTTGTGTCTGTTTGTGGTTGGTTGGGGTCTTTTTTCTTTGTTTGTTTGGTTGTTTATTTGTTTGTTTGGGGTTTTTTTGTGTGTGTGTGGTTGGACTCGATGATCTCAAAGGTCCCTTCCAACCATGAACGTTCTGTGTGTCTGGGCACCTGGATGTGCCTTGTGGAAGTGCTCCTGAGGGCAATGGGAACCCAGAACACAAACCAAAATGCTCCATCCGCTGACAGACTCATGCCCCTCATTGGGGCATTGGGTCTGCCAAGGCAGCAGTCAGTTATGTCTGGTTTGGTTTCCGCAGGTGTGTGGAATAGTATCGTCCTCATTCAAAGTTATAAAAGTGAAGTCTGTAGGGAAACTAAGACTTACTTCTCCATCCATTGTAAGATGGAAAGTATACAGCGTGTGTGACCACACAGGATGGTTAGAGAGTACTGATGTCATCTATGCAACGTTTTGAAGTAATTCCTTGTTTAAATGTCTAATTCTGTGTTTCATTGTCTGTTTCTTCAGAGGAGCTCTGCCTGTGCAGGGAGCAGGGTGTGAGCTGGCATCAGGGGTGGAGGGACCTGTGCCTGCTCAGTGAGGAGAAGCTCCTGTTAGATGGCTTCTTGGCAGAGAGGAGGTTAAAGCGTGACCTGGTGGCAGCTTTGTAGCTGCCCTCCAAGTAGTAATTGGAGATGGACACCTCATCAGTAGGGATGCAAGGGGCAGCAGCCACAAATCAAGTCTTGGAATGTACATTAGGAAAAATTCTTCACTGGCACAGTGCCACATTGGGCAGGTCACCCAGAAAAGACTCTTCAATATCTTTTTAAAGGGCTATTCTTTTCTGCTTGGTGATGGGATCTGGAGGGGCGGTGACAGGTGATCTCTTTCAGCAGCATCTCTTTAGTTGTCCAGTTCTCAGGGCTCTTTTACTCTCTAGACAAGGGCTAGGAAGGAAAAATGAGGCAAGAGTTTACAGAAATGGGTATTATAATCAGGAGAGGAGGGGAGTAGTAGAGTTTATCATCATTTATTAATGCAATAGGCTTAACTTCTGTTAGCATTAGGGTTAATAATGGCCCATTAGTTCTCTTTTGCGTTCCTTCTATTTTCCAGGAACGGGAACGTGATGTGTCTTCTCTGTGGCTGTTTCTTCAATAAAGGGCATTCCTGTTTCCAAGGCAGAAATATCACAAAGAGGTGGGTACAAGTGAAGAGATTATTCCTCACCGTTTCATTTGCTGACAAATGTAGAACAGAACACAGTTCTGTTCACAGCTACCAAGGACAGGAAACTGAATTGCCTGTAGGCATTCACTTCATTGTGAATTTATGCTGTGACTGTAATATTTGCATTAATCCCATCAGCACAAAGCATACATTAATGCGTTCAGAATTATTTTGTCTTGCTCATACAATTTACATTAAGATCCATATGCAGAATTGTATTTTCATGGCAAGTTTTACACATAATATTCAAATTTTTTTCTCCCTTTCTCCAATCAATATGTTGCATATTTTTAAGCCTAGCTGGGCTCAGTGCCAGCAAGGAACTACAAGGATCTATGGCAACTGCCACATTTGCACTTTTCATTTACAAATCGGTAACTAAATTCTCATTAAATATTCTTAACCAGCCTGTTCAACATATGTTTGCCTGGGTATTAGTACTTATAAGTTGAAACAAATTAGATCAGTAGCTAAATTTGCTTCCTAATAGCCAAGGACATTGGAGAAGGAATAGATTTTGGAATGTCGAAGTAGCAATGCTGCCTTTCACCTTCATTCTTTTAAAAATGGGACATTCAGCTCTGCCCAGGCAAATTAAAAAGATGGGGATTGGAACTCCCTCCCCTCATTTTACTTCTGTGGGTGACTGGTGTGGGAAGAGGTTTGAAACGAAGCCAGTAAACAGCCACTAACTAGTGTGGCTTACAAATTAGCTTTTGTTTTGAGACACATTTTCTTCTGTTTCATTCTCTGTTTCTCCCTTTCAAACATTAAAAAAAAAAAAGTATTTAATGGATTTATACTGGGACTCTTGCTTGTGGAGAAGCGTGTTCATCTTTGACTTTTAACAGCACTGACACTAATTGCAGAAAGAACCACTTAACAAAAGGAAGTGCGAAATCGTGGGTGTTAGATTGTACAGACCCTTAAAAAGGTTATTGTCTCTGCTTAAATAGTTGTTTCATGCACTTGCAAAAATTGTTAACGACCAGCTTTTAATGAGTTTAGTTGTGTTATCAAAACCGTAGTGCAAATCACAGCGTGATGTTTTCAGGTTTGTGCTACTCAATGGGAAATTCAGTAGGGGCTCATCCATAAACGTATGGGCCATCCCTCTGTCTGGGCGCTGCTGCTCCCCAGGTTCACATCCCATCCCCTGCTGCTCCCACCCCACCGAGCGCCTGTGCTCCTGGGTTCTGCTCCTGGCTTCCCACTGCCCGTGATGCCCAACTCACATTGTCCGCCTCTTTGTTTCCACAGCTCTAAAATGGGTGTAACTTTTGTATATCGTAACAATGTTCTGCACAGATTTTATTTCTGCTTGTAAAAGCCTCTGATAGCTATTTCTGTAAGTGGACATTATTAGCAAGTAATAGCTTGTGCTTTCTGAGCAGTTTGTAGGTTTTAGTTGTATCTTTGTCCAACTAAGGAAGGTTAAACTGTGACATGGTATCTTCAAGTTTCTGGAGCTAAATTCCTCAGGGAAAAAAAAAAAACTTAGCTTTTGCCACATAACCCAGGATTCTGACAAGTCTTTCATTTTTTCAGCAGTCCTGCCCCATCCCTGATCTTGCTTTTGATTTTCTAAGGTAAGACAACCTTTTTCCCAGGAGAGACCTGGACACACAACTTCCGTAATTCAAAGCTGGGAGAATCAGTTGGGAAGCATATGTTGGTAACGGATCCAACTGCAGCAAAGTCGCTCTTTGTGTTAACGAGATGACAATGTCAGTCAGGAAGTGTAACTGAAATGGAACATAGAGCATCCTCTGACACCTAAAATGAATGCAACTGCTAAGATCCATCCTTTAAAAAAAAACAAACAGACATGCTTTGTTAAATGTGGGTCCTTAAGGACCCACAAGTGCGTGTGGACCACAGGGGGGGATTTGGCCCCTAGTAAGAGACTTCTTAAAGCCACTGGAATTTAGAAAATCATTTTGATGCTTTTTTTTTTTTTTTTTTTCCAGGGCATAAGCTGAACTACAGGGAAGAGCAAATGCTTTCTGTTCGGCTTATCTTTGGAAGCAGGTTTTTCTGTCTGCTGCTCTGACCCAGGCTCGCCCGGTGTGTTCAGCGTGTGACCCGCATGCTGGGTGTGCATAAACCTGTATCAGCAGCCGAGCAGGTGGTGAAGAACAAAGCAGCACAAAGGAAAATGTTGAAAGCATGTTTGAAACCACCGTAACTGCAGGAGTGGTTTGGGTTGTGGTTTTTTTTTTTATAGGAATATTGGTGTTGAGAGGAAAAGAGAAAGGAAGAAACAAAGATCCAGAGTGGCAGTACAGGTGTTAACTGCCCTTCTCTGCACTGAAATAATTACTTGCACTTTTTTTCAGGTGAAATGTTGATTTAAATATGTATTTTCCTTCTGTAGGAATAGAGTTATAACCAGGTACTTATTGCTACGTAAAATGAAATAGGTGAAAAATTAAGGCTTCTTTTTAAAATGGAGAAGCTTTGTTGTTTAATGATTTAGTTTTAAAAAATTGCATATCCTATACAATTCAGTGGGACCAAAGGAAATTTGGTAAAGTACTATTTGATTAATCTAAGAATCTATTGAAAACCTTGGGAAAGCATCTCTTCAAACTCTATCTACAGTACTCCAGTGACAAAGAGCTATTTTTCACACAAAGTCTAACAGAACAGAAGTGGCTTTTATTTTGATGACAGTTTGCATATTTATTTTGCTGCATATTTCAGTACCAGTTAAAGCTTGTAAGTGTGTGTGTGATGCAGTGCAAAAGAAGTTCAAGGCCAATGTGTTTTGGAAGAAATAACTTTGGTTTTTTAAAGAATCATAAAATTTTATTTACAAATGTGTTTAAATGTCAGCTGTTGAATAGCTCCAATACGTGCTGTGTGATATTTGTCTGAAAGTCAGAATAACACGATACAGCAGTTGCCCTAGACCACTTCCATTATTGCCAGAATGCATCAATATTCTAGCATAATATTCTATGTATAAATATTTTGTGGTCTTCACCTAAACTTCTTACCTTGTTTATTTTATAGGCATTTATTACACAGCTGCTGACAGCTCACAAAATTGGCAATATTAGACTTCTTTGAGATAATTCATCCAGCTCTGCATTCCATATCTAAACTGTTTTCGTACGTGAAGTTGGCCTTGAAAGTCTTGAGGAATGGACTTTCGTGCATCTACAGACTTTCCGCATCTCTGACCAGCTAAAAAGTATTTCAAAAAACATTGAGTTTTCTGATTAATGAAGGTTCAGGACAATGCTTTGTGTGCATAGTTGTGTAACTTACTGTTCTCCCAGTCATGACTTTATTTTCATTGCAAGTAGGCTTGCTTTCCGTGGGTCTCTACAACTAATTTTATCATAGTGAAAAACATTCCATTGTGATGTGAGAGAGGAGCTGTTTTCTGGGTTTTCAAAGGCAGTCAAAACAGAGATTTCCAATCATCTCCCATCGCCATCCATAGTTAGAGGAGAAGAATTTCTAGTCTGGGCACTGGATGAGAACCAGGGTTACCTCTCCTGTTAGTGCAACATCTTTTTGCTAGTGAATTACAAAATAAAGTGTCATAAGCGGGTTGCGCTATTTCTGTTCAGTTGAATTCCTGTATAAAAATCCTACATGATTTAAGGAGGGGAAAAAAAAGGGCCAGGAATCAGTGGTTAATCTGAACCTTCCTTGTTTCCATAGGTTTGGTAAACATCTGTGGCTCTTTACTGCCATTCTAGCTGAGCTGCATGCAGAGAACTCCAGGGAAGTACCAGCTGCAGGTGCATCTGAAATAACACATTAGAAGAGGGGGCACTTTGTGAGCTGCTCTGGGAAGTACATACCTGCTGATGTTGCTGCATGGCTCTGGAATTATCCCAAATGGAATGCACTCAAGGTTTCTGGTGATAAAATAGTTCTGGATTTGTTTTATTGGTGGTTTTTTTTTCGATTTTTTTTTTTTTTTCCTGTGGACTGGCACAGTTGCTGGAAGGAAGATTGGGGAGCGCAATTTCTGTTTATTTAAACCTTGGCAATATCCCCACTGCCATCAAGGAAGACAGCTTCATCTAGTAGTCCCTGTTACACTGCGCTGTTGCGGTGTCAACGTAATATAACACCAAATTGGGAATGGAAAGCTTTCAGAAAAAAAGTCACAAGTTACATGTAATATACGTGTATATATACATATATAAATGTATATATAAACAGACCAGTAAATACTAGGGGGCCATTGCAGCCACTCTGTATTTGCAGCGCCACTAGTTGTTGCTTTTGCAAACAATTATGCTCTTTTCCTTATTTGCTCTTTAGAATAAACCATTCAAATTCATATGGTTACATGTTATGGCTGTTTATTCAGTGTTGAAAGAGACAAAGCAGCCAGTTCAAAGTAACTACAAGTAGCTGTACAAATCGAGTGGTCTATATAGCTATGCGTACATGTTCATGTGTGAATGTAATTCCCAGCCACATTCTGTACTCTTGTAGTCAAAGACCCAGGTATCCAGCTATATTTGGAAAGTGCTTTCGTAATCTAAATTTATTAATTTATCACCTATGCCTCCACAAATTGACTGAGGGCTGTGATGATACAGGTGTTGGAGTGTGATGATTTTCTTGAGCCCTTCCTCTCCCTTCATGTGAATGTACTGCAAAATAACTAGGTGTGCTGAAGGCTGACTCTAAGTTGAATTACATCTGTCATCTTGGAAGCTTTCTAACCTGCCTGCCTGGATAAAGTGTGACTTGAGCCTTTTGGTTTTTTTTTTTTTTTTTAAGGTCTTGAGCATGGCCCTATTTCCAGAAGGGAATATTTTACAAGAATTCCCTGAGTGTATGCCATAAGCTATCCCATTCCATGGGGATGTGCAAACCATGCACTCCTTGATACTTCTCATCTGTCATGGGACAGAGGAGCAACTTATATCAAATTCTTACCAAAACCCAAGGAAAATATACTCGAGTTTAAGGTAACTGTGAGAGATGCGAACTATTACATTTAGAATTACCCACTTTCAGTTAGGTAGAAATGCTCAAAGTGGTGTTCAGCTAGGGAAAAAAAAACACAAATTCTTTTTATAGATATATAAAATTATATATGTAAATCCAACACAAATTTGTATATATATGTGAAGAGGAAAAAAAAAAGGCTAAAATTGTACCTGCATAAAAAATTAGCCATTGGACCACAGCCTTACTGGATAGAGGAGATTCTAGAAATTCTGGAAAGTATCAGAGATAACAGAAGGCCGATAAAGCTAAAAGATCAAAGATATGCTAGAATACCTAGGAAATAAATCTTTCTTGCCTGGTTTGCAACTGGAATAATACTGACAGTACCCTCATCAGAAAGATGTTTAGAAAAACGGATGACAGGGGACTGCGCTGTATTTGTTCTTCCTTTAAATGGGCAGAAAAGGAAAGTTGGCATCCGTTCTTTCAGTTTGCAATCTCTAGTTTAGTAATAACTCAGAACAGTGGGAGAATGTAAATTTTAAAAATTTAGCTTCTGATAGAACTAATGAATTCATTCAGTAGAATTGATTCTGTTTGGTGTGTAGCTCAGAGCACTGCAAAGAATTTAGGAATAAGCAAGCTGCATGTTTATCCTTGAATGAAAATAAGGAGAAGAGGGACTTTTCGACTAATCCATGCTGTATCTTGAACTCTAATAAATAGTGTATATGACCCCAAAACTTCCAGAGAGAATCACAGGAGAATTTTTGGTTGCATGGGCAATTTCTGATTTCGTTACCTCTATCACACTCTGCAAATGGAGACAAACTCACAGGTTTTTTGCTTTTCCATTATCTTGCACTGAAAACAAGTCTCTTGTAGTTCTGAAGTTAGTCTGGACAGCCCTTCTGCTGTTCCAATTTCTGGAAAAAATGACACCTGAGAAATAGAGGACCCTATGGAGCTCCCCCTAATCTCTTCTGTACATCTGTATGTAATTTATTTGTGTGAAAAGCTTGAGTTTGTGGGGCAAACTCTATCCTCGTGGTAGGTTCTATTAGCCACTACCTTTACTTGAATTCTGCATGGCTTTGAAATGATGGAAGGTGGCCAACAACCAACCATAAATCCTGTGTCTGATTACTCTAAGGCAGATGTCACGGTGCTGAAATGTCCTGGGCTTGATACCTGGTTGAGTTGAGGAAATATTTTGCAACCAGTGGGCTTATTGACTAAAGGGCAGCTGCACATACCCATGTGGTTCAGTGATGCCTGGAGTTGTTTCTATCAGAGAAAATATAGTTAGCAGTCAACCAGAAAAAGAGGTGAAAATAAACATACTTAATAGGACTTCTTTGAGATGCTTTCTGCTGTTAATTCCTCCCCTCCCAGGTTTATACAACAGCTACTCTTTAAGAAAAACCCAGCAGGACCAGTTCTGAGAGGTCTTTAGCTCTAGGCAATGTTACAAAACATGAATAGATTGTAAACTGTGAGTATAAACCATTATTTTCCAAGCAGCTTACTGAAGGATCATTTGTGTTCCAGGAATGCTGTTGGCTGTGATAGCTGTAGCAGTCATCTGCTGTGTAGCACGGTGACAGCTATGGAGCTGGATGTGACTTTTTTTTTTTTTAAACTTATGACAATGATAAATTCAAGAGTTAAATCATAACATTTTATATCGAGGCTCTCTCCAACCTTCTGCATTTATTTACTTTGTGAAAACTACTAAGTGGCAATAAATGTGTTTTTAGTTGAATGTGTTTTTTCACTGCTCTTTGTATTACTTGCAGGTCCAACTGACTGTGAACCATCACTAGATCCTGGAGAAGTTGCAGAGGAGGCTACTGATAGCTGGTATTCTGAATTCTGCTTTAGGAAGTTGTCCTGTGGTGCTGGAGCCACGGTGGAGTTATTTCATTTGTAAGTAAATGTAAGAGGGATTTCAGTCACTTGCAGCAGTTCTGAGTGTGACACCTTCCTGTCCTTCGAGGAATGGGTGAAATTTATCCTTTTCTTTGGGTGTTCTGGTTGTAACATTAAAAATCTTACACATAGATGGTGTAAGAGCACATATTTTGATGTATTTGCTCTGGTTGGTTTGAGCAATTAAAAGCTTTCTGACAAAGCCCAGGAGAAGGTAGCACAGTGCACACTCCTTTTTGGCAGCCTGTAGAGGTGGCAACATAGAAAGACAAATAGAGGTTTTCATATTTTATCTTCGTAATTAAATGCTTCAGAGGCCACAGGACCATATTTAATGGCTTTAAGTACATTGTGGAAATAAGGAAGAGGAACATGGTATTGGAAGAATTCCTAAATTGAAAAAGCTTAGTCCACCTTTTAGCCCATATATCTTTTATCTTACATTACCATGTGCTACAAGAAGAAACAGTTTGTCCGAACTGATGTTTTTCAGTTTCTCACAAGATTGTTCCTGCAGTTCTGAGATAGCCCTTCTGTTTATGTATCAAAATTGAGTTTGTCTATTGTGGCAAAAGTTGTAAAATATGAAGCTAACCCAATAATGGGTATAATGATAACCCACATATGTTCAGCTGCCACTGTGAATTAACGTTTCCTAATTCTCCAGTCCATCAAATATTTGAGGCAACAGATGTTTTCTATTCTTGATAGTTTGTTAGAAGTGAGGGCTTCAGCCACCTTGTTTTAGGAAGTCTTATACATGAGAGAGTTATGTTAAGTAAGTAGCTAAAGTGTTTTATTTAAGTTAATGCTACAATATCTTACTGTAGACAAAGATACTTCAGTTTCCAAGATCTTCTGCAGTTTTGCTCTGCTGATTTCAGATAGATTGCTTGAAGAGCAGTCATGCAGTAGGAATTTTAACTGTACACGTTTTTAAACAGACTGAATTAAATTGTTTTAATGTACATAGCAGATTTGATGCTTTTTGTTACTAGAGAGCATTTATTGCCTTATGAAAGAAACAGTTAACTCATTTTAGCTGGAAATGCAGATAACTAGCTGGCAATTTATATATTAAAAACTGCAGTCTCTACTGAGAAAAATGCATAAGAATGCGATAGTACGTCTCATCTTGGTATTAATACCTTTTAACTCAGTTTCTCAGAATCAAAACCTGGAAGGCATAAGGTACTGTTAGAAAGAGATGTGGCTGTAAACTCTGATTTTGAGCTGAGCGATTTAGTAACAGCTTGAGGTAATCTTTTTGCCTTGAAACCTGGATGAGAGCTTTTTTGGTGATGAAACCTGAAACCAAGAAGATGCTTGTATAGTTTGTGTTTCATTAACCACTATAGCCTGTGGTAATTTTGGAAAATATCTCAAACACTTCTCCAGTGTGGGTGAATTTCGTTTAAGTCCCTTCTTGATGGTTTATTAATGTGGATATATAGTTTTCAGTAAAGATCAGCATCAGGGTTGTGTAGATTTCCAACCTGGGATTTTGTCTTGTGCTGCCAATGGTAAGTCATTTACATAGTAAAGATGGTGACAATTTTATTGTGCTGTCACTCATATACAGAAAGTGGCACAGTTTTTAGTGTGGGCTTTGTTACCTTCTCAACAAGTGTAGTATCCTTTAAAGAAGGTCTGAAACCTTTAAAGTCAATGTAAGTGAATTTGCTTTGGAGGCGAGGGTCATGCTGCTTTGCTGTTCTGTAAGCAGAACAAGATGCTTATGTAGATAAGGACTTCATTTTGGCAGACCTCATTTGGTGAGAAATTAGTCAGCATCTCCCTCCGAGTGTGTTTGTATTTGCTTGGATGCTGGAAGTGACCACCAAACACAAAATTTGCCAAATTGCAGCCTAACTGGAATTCTGCACCTTCCCACACTTCTCTGCCCTCCCTCACAACTGTAATTGCATCTCCCCACTCTTTTGTTGGCATTCTCCTGCCTCCTCTTCACCTCCTCTCACTTCATTAATGGGCTCCTGTATTTTTTTTGTTGCTGAGCTACTGGCCTATGACTACGTTCCTTTTTCTTTAGTCTGCTCCTAACCATTGCCATGGATACAAACTTAGTTGAATTAAATACTGACAACATGTTCACAAAGAATAATGACCCAGTGGTGTACAAGACAAAGCATATTAGAAGTCAAAGTGATAGTACTAATAGGTTTTATTGAGTACTAAGCAGGGTATTGGAGGGTTCTGGGAGGGACACCTTTGCTAGTGCATCAGCGGGGTTATGCTGCCATGTTCAAGTTTCTCTTGCAAACTGCTGTCCTCAGCACTCTCTTCTGACCTTGTCAAACCACGGTTTGTTCTTAGTCTAGTGTCAAATACAAACCTAAATTACACGTATGTCAATTGTTACTTAGCGTTTTCTAAAAGACTTCTGGTTGCCAAAGTGCCTTGAAGATATTAATTAATATATCCAATGAGTGGAGTGAACAAAGAAGTTGAGCATACAGGACCCATAATTAAGCCTTATTCTCTTGGAAAGTAATGTTAAATCCAGTTCAGCAAAAAGAAAGCCTTCTTTCTATCGGAGGCATTCAGTATAGTGTTGTGGCTTGGTTTGCTCCAGGTGACGTGGGCTCAGCCAGTCTGGTGGCCAGCTATGCCTTTGTGGGGCTTCCTTTTCTAGAAGGGTGCACTGGATTTGGCTGCTGCAGTGTGTGGACAGGACACTGGCCAGGTTAATCCCACCCTACCAAGAGCTGAGGGAGCTCAGAGGACACCTCACAAGTGAGTGGAGGGAACACAAGATGCTTCTCACCTTGTGAATTCTCAAAACTCTCAAATTAATAGTGCTCCTGTGGGGTGCGACATCCTCTGTATTCCCAAGGTTTTGTGAGATTTGGTCAGTCATAGAAGACCATAACCTTAGAGGAGTATAACCATGTTAAATGACAACTACCTGAGATAATGCCTGCCACACTCAAATCATAGGGCAAATGAAGGTCTTTATCATGCTGTGATGAAACTAGCCATGGTTTTTAAATGTCAGTACAACCTTGTTCATCTTTGACAGTGTAGTTTGTAGTTATGTCAAACATTCAGCATTCAGGAGTGACCGTGGCAAGATCAGAAGGAGCTGGTTATGCTGATACTCAGAATTATATATATATATATATATACACATATATACACACCTGTCTCCAGCTGCTGCAATTGCTCCAAGTGCTGTGTCCTGGTATGTCACCCCGGTTGAACTACATGATTAGGTGTTTGGAACTTGTTACGACTTGCTGATGATATTTACACTTTTAAGCCTCTCTAGCACCAAACCCTTGAGAAATGTGGAT
Source organism: Gallinago jamesoni (assembly GCA_025769975.1). Lineage (NCBI taxonomy): Eukaryota > Metazoa > Chordata > Aves > Charadriiformes > Scolopacidae > Gallinago > Gallinago jamesoni. The sequence continues at coordinate 17,788,308 of JAOQGH010000003.1, read as the reverse complement.
AAGATACAAAAATGGAGTGCAGAGATACCTTAAGGAACAGAATATTAACTGTTCAGTATCAGATTTAGCTTTTTACCAAAAATGCTGTTTCAAGACTAATGTATCTGTTTCCATCTTTAGCTGTGCTAAGTCAGGGTGCAACATCTAATTTCAATTAACTTTTCCTTATCTCATCTCTCCCTCCATTAAATAATACTTTTTACCTGTAAACACAGAATCCAATGGTACAGGAGAATGAGGGACTTTTTATGGGGACCTCTTAGGCAGCCTGTCAAAGTCTCCAAGAATGTTGCTATAAAATGTCACCAAATTTCAACCCTATTTAGGAATTCTTTGTTGGGAAGTACCTGAATTATAGTTACCAGTTCTCTTGAAGTTCACCAGTTGTCCAAGGCTCACTGTTTTCCAGCATGAATCTCTAAGACATGCTGTGTCGTTTCACAGCCAGAAATTTCTGTACCTCTGGAAGACGGTAGAGAACCAACCACCCAACTTGAAAAGGCAATCATCTGAAAATGACGTCGGAAAGATGAACAGAAAGGAGAGAGTCTGTGGTCAGGGAGCAGGATGTATCACAACCTGCTGGTGCACTACAGTTACTAATCCAGAACCTCTCTTTAAGCACCACGTTCCTGGGGCAGTTTGGATTGTTAACATAGAGCCCTGCAGTGCTGCTCACACTTAAACTAAGGACTAGTTTGAGGAAATTCATCTCATAAATTCTTTATGAGCGTGATTTATTCATGGGCAAATATTTGCTCAATGTTATATAGTGATTTGGACTATAGTGATAATCTCTTTAAGGGAAAAGACAGCTTTCAAGTTTCATGATGTACAGAAAAAAAAAAAAGGCATTTGGGCTGCTTATTTTGAGTGATGCTTGAGAGCTGGGCATTGCAATGAGTCTTTATTTCCCTTGAGGCATTCAGAAGCCTGGTTAAGAGTATGCAGCCAGTAATGTTTCAGTCTGTACTGGGCTGATCAGTTGATTGTCTGGCTCTGTAAACATTTGCATTTTGAGAATATTGAGTGCTCTTTATCAGTAACAAATCACATATTATCATCAACTAGAGATGTATCAGTTTTGTCATCCAAGCAGACCACCCACTGCCTTGGCTTTTATAATTTCTTTGTTAGATATTTGCATAGTAGAAGCCATTATAATGAGAATCTCCTTTGAAGGGAAGGAATTTCCCTGTTCGTGCATATCTCTGGAGCCCTGGTATACTCTTTATTAGATGTGGAGTTTAAAACATCTGTGTTTAAACTGATCAACTGACATTACTCCTGGGGGAATAAAGCTATTTTCTTATTCCTGATTTTAACCTTTCATAAGCCAGTTGAACATACTGCTTGGAAATGGAACATGTGCGGCTTTCTCAACCCTTCTGTTCCAGATAGCCCAATTAAAGTGAAATGTGAGGGGTGACTGCTCCAGATGATAAGCTGATCCAAAATTAAACAGCTAAAAATATTGAATAGCTTCATTATAGCAGGGTCCCATATGTTTTTTGCAGCTAATAAGGGATGGTTTAAATAACAAAATTCAGGAAATAATGAACTTGGTAAACATTTTGAGTCACCCAGTGCAAGACTTCTCATGCCCCAGTAAGACTGCTGTGCGAAATGTGCCATGGCAGATCTTCAAAGATGACCATATCAAACCCAGCTGAAACAGATGGACCAACCTCTGTTGGTTGGTTGGGAAAGCATCAGCTTTCCCCAAACTTCCCTTCCCCAAACAAGGGCACTATCTGCAAATTCTTTCTGTGACCATGGGAGGACTTGAAGGAATCTCTTTGTTCACAGCTTGAAGATTTCACGTTCCCCCAAGTCTTCTGTGTCTCTAGGTTTGCTTTCAGCTTGTGATGAAGGTGCTTGTTCAGGACACGGTGCTTCACTTCTTGCTCTTGCTGCCCTGTTACTGCAATATGCTTTGCTACTGCTGTTCTGCAACGGGAGCAGGCTGCGGGGCAAGACTAAGCATTGCATCAAGTATCTTGAATTACCTCTGCAATAAGAAGCAAAATCTTAATCAGTTTAAGTGATTCGTCCAGTGTCCTTTGTGTTGTAAAGGGAGACAAAGCTCTATTGCCTTGAACCACTGAGCCAGCAAGGGGGGGATTCCTCCAGCATGACGGACTAATCAGATTAAATACAGTCTGTGTGATAAACCTGTCTTCTCTGAACACTCCAAAGTTACTTTTTCCATGGATAGTTTTCTCCTTTTAAAACTAGATTTATTAGTTTGTGGTTCAGACAGCTTGAATTACAAAGCAAATGGAGGCTCAGGTTATGATATGCCTGGCATTTTTTTAGCTGTGGTACTGACCCACCTTCTTGGCTACTCACATCATTATTCCACCCACTTCCAGTTCATAGATACTTAAGACTAATGAATAAATATAGATCCTAAAAGGGAGCAGAAAACACTGTTTTTCTGTATTTCCCCCATGGTCCCAAATATTTAGTTTGTGGAGTAATGCTAAAATTTTGGAACTAAATTTTGTCCTGTTGGTAGAGGATGAGGAGGTTGGAACATGGTGTAAGGAAGCTGTGAGAAGATGTAAGCAACCTTCCTTTCAATTATTGCTGATTGTGGGCTGAAAATGTCAAGTGTTTATTGCAAATTTTGGATGTGGCCTTTAGTGCAATATAGTGCTAATTATTTGTATTCCTTTTAAAACAAGGGTCTTTTTACTGGCAGTCTAAACTTCATTCTCAAAAATGCTGATCTCACATTGGTGGCAGTGGCTCAGCTCATTTGGATGCAGCCTACTTGAAATCAATACATGTAGTTAAGTGGAAGCCTGTATTTAGTATCACAGTGCATCTCTCCAGATGTTTGCCAGAATATGTTGATGAGGCTACAGCCTCGGGCAGGAGAGGCTGCAGCTGCAGCTTGAGCAGGAGAGATTCCTCTCAGCAGCTCGTGCTAAACTTTTCTGTATTAGCAAACCCTCCTAAAATGTGCCTGAAGCAGGGCCTAGCAGTAATTTCAGGTAATGTTTTTGAAGATGCTTAACTGTGAAACAGCTGCAGTTCCTAAGGTGTTTGCTGATTACTTATTGGCGCTCAGTTTTAATGTCTATAAACAGCCCCACTGTTCTTTGAAGCATATAAAGTTAAGAAACACAGTGGTTTCCAATTTGGCTCTATCAGGCAGCAGTTTTTTAGGATGGATAGGCACCAAGAAGAGACATTTACGAGGACTTAAGGAATATTAAGTAGACCTACCAACTTTATTTATTACAAAGATGAAGGGACAGTCAGTGGAGTTAGAGAGATGGGTAACAGGCAGTAAGAAGAAATTCACAACTTTCTTGCAGATGCCTTTTAACAGCTCCTCAGAGCAGCATCCCAAACCTGCCTTCAGGTGCAAGAACTATTTGTGCAAAGTTAAACTTTGCATAGAGTTTTCAATTTTAGGTGGTCTCTAGAAAAGCCAGAGATTATTGATATTATGTGTTCTTTAAGTGGGCATCCAGGGGAATTGCATGCAGTGTCTCGAGATAGCCCACTGCTTTTTCTCTTTGCCCATTATTGTAAAACCTCTCTGCCCCAAAAGAAGCGCAGTGCTCGAAGGTCAGTATGAATGAGAGATGGAGGAAGGATCTGACGAATACTCTTTTTGCCTTGCCTGGGTTCACTTCTAGGTGGCTGTTGTGTCCCATTGATGAGTTACGGTTGCCTGTCCCAGGCACAAAATATCGGGGCATTTCCATTACACTGTAGGGAATTGCCTTGGGACCCCACTGGGGGACAGGAAAAAGGCTACAGAACAGAAAAGAGAATAGAAATTGCTGTGAAAATTGTGGTTCTTATCAGGGCAATGGAGTCATTACAAATGTTTAGGAGCAGAGCTGTTGATTTCCTCATACAGAATTTCTGCAGTGTTTCCTACTTACTAGAACATTTCATTGGGTGTAACACTACATCTTCAAAACTGTGTGGGGCAATAACAAATAATCTTCCCAGCCCGCTGTGCAGTTTACTTAACTACGCTGCCTCCCCCATATAGACGACTTCTGTCTTAGAAGCTGCTCATTTGCAATGCTAAGGCTTTACAAACATGACTTTGCTTTTGGTAATAGCTGTTTATTACAGCTGATGTAGAGAGGGAAATCAGAAAATGCTGTGACACAATGAGCCAGCCAGCAGGTGATGAATTCATGCCCACGTCGTTCCGAGTACTTTCAGATTGAATTTTCTCTCTCGGGAAAATTTGAAAATGTCTAGTGCTTAAACACAAGACTTTATCATGAGTTTGCTTTTTTTTTTTTAACGTTGTTCTATTGTTTGCTCATACAATGCATCATAATTTTTTATACATTATCATAATTAATCTACCTGAAAGTAGTGTGGCAAATTGCAATTCATACACTTTGTTGTGCTCTCTTTAATGAACATACTGGATGGAAAAAGGAATAACCCCTGTACTGGATCATAAATACCCCTACTAATAGGAAGTATAGAAGGGTACAAGATAAATTAATATTTTTTTTTTTGTAAAATATTCCTGCTTTCTGCGGCCCAGCTTCTGTGGGCTTCTTTTTGTTTATGGTACTTGCTAATTCTAAATTTTTCTCACCTGCATTGGCACAGTTTTCCTGAGGAGGCCCTGGTGACCTGGTGCTGGTGATAGCTCTGGGGTATGGATCGCAAGCTGCTGCCCAGGGCAGAGCTGAGTGGAGAACTGAAGGCATGGCTCTTAGGCTTTGATGGTTTCCTTGAGCGTCGTCAGTGGCCACCAAACTTTATCTTGTGACTATTGAAACTGCTGCTCAGTAAGTTTACACACGCCAGTCTTCTAAGGGATTTCTTGTTCGTGGTTTTGTGCTTGGGCACTGAAGGTACCCCATTAGCAAAATAGTGAGAACTGGGCTTGCTGGTCACGTTAGGCTCTGGCACTGATTTGGAGTGTTTGGCAAAACAGCTAAACTTAACACTATCATGTTGTACGGATCACAGATACTGCCAGGCTTCCAGGGGAGAAGCTGTGCTTATGCAATTTGCTCTAATGTCTGTATATATACTTCCCATGGCTGATACAAAGCACCGTAATTAGGAAAAAGCTGAAAATCAGGTGCCAAATTTGTCCCTGTGTGTTGTGGTCAGACGAGTTCCACCAGGGCTGAATTTGGCTGAGGCTTCTTAATTGTCTTAAGTAGCTGCTGGACATCAGAATTTGATCAGAAGCGTCGTGTCCTTCTGTCAGCAATCTGCTTCTGTTCTCAAAAGTCTATGCAAAGCTTGGGCTTGCCTTCTGACTGTGTCACAGCTACGGTGCTCTTGCCTGCGAAGGAAGGGTGATTTCTTCACTTGGGTGATTACTCCTGCAGTTAAATACAATGTAAAAGACAACATTTAATTTCCCTGTTCTAAAAATCTAAATGTTCTAAAAATTTCTAAAAATCACTGCAAGTCTGGAAGACTTGGAATTTTGTTAAAGAGGTTTTTTTCACTCAGACTTTTCTATTATCTGAGTAATTTATGGGTGGTACAAACTTACTGAGAAAGGTGTCCGCTACCACCATAACCCTACATCAAGAAATGAGAGACCCTCTTAGTTACTCAGTGTACTCTCTCATTTCTTGTGAAGTCTGTTGAATGATTCTCACAGCTCACATGTGAATATTACATTTGACCCGCTGTGCAGCCAAAGTCAAAAGCTCTAACCTTGATGCAGGAGAGACATAACTCGGTGTCTTGCTCTCCAGCCTCTAGTCAGATGGTCCAATCTGTGACCTGTTCTGATGGATGGAACTGTTGAGGATGAAGGCTGACCTTGGAATAAGTGCACCAAGACCAAAGGTGTCATGATGTGAGGTTTGTGCTTTAGCTCCAGCTATCAAATTTGTGCAACTTTATATGGCTGTCTCTGATTTTCACCGCAGACCAACCTGCTCGTGTTAATGCTACAGCCAATAGTGAAATTCTCTGGAAAATTAATATAACAAATAACCTCTCTGGACTAAAAGGCTCAAGATTTATTTTTTTCATCAGCTAAGGCTGGCGTAGAAGCAATTTTATAAGACGGTGATCATCTCTGTAGCTTTCACCTTCCAAAGGAAGGGAAGAGAGGAGAGAAACCTAAAGAACAGTTGAGAAACTGAAAGAAAAACCCAAGTAGGTTGTAATACAGCATCTCAAGTGCACAACGATGAACACGTAATGGAAAGGGCATGTTCCTTGCTACACGATTAATTATGTTGCCTTCTTGACAGCAGTGAATTCCCTTGACCATCATGTCAAGAAATGCCCCATTCAAGAAAATAATTAAATAAGATCTCTTAACAGTGGAGATTTAGTGTCTGGATTGTATCTCATAATATTTCTGACAGTATTCAGCAATCAATTAAATGAGTTTGTGTCTCAAGGGGCTATTCTTTTGTTAATAAACTTAAGTTGCATTCCAGCTGCTACAGAACTGAGTGATATTTTATACAGATAAGAAATGGCTTTTTTCATTTTTAATGTGTATGACTTGTGTGTATCTTTGCTTCAAAATCAATTATTTGTCACGTGGGAAGTATTTCACTATCGGCAGGGGTTGTAACGGGTTTGGCTTTGTATTCTGTGATTGGCAGCTCTGTTACTTGCTGTCTGATAAGAAGGAAGAACAACAACAACAAAAAACCCAAACAAAAAACCCCAAACTTTTTTACTTGAGGTTTCTCTTTAGCATGTGTAAGAATCCTTTGCTGTATTTCTTCATCTGAGAAACAGTAGAACTTTGGATGGATAATTGAGGAAAATATTGCAATAAAGGCCCTTCTATTGAGCTGCATGGGCTGACACTGTACTACTGTTTCTTAAACTTTTAAAATATTTGTAATAGCTCTTATTTTGTTAGTTTAGGAAATGTAAAGGGAAGCATTCGCAGTTGCTTAGAAATTGTTATCAATGTATTTTTCCATTTGCACACACTATAATAGAAATACTGCTTGCTTGTTTGCATGTTTTCGTATAAGCCCTAAAGTGGGGGGAGAAATATCTCTGAGCCAAAAGATCATTAAAAAAATAAAATAGGGGTAACTTAATAGGAAAATAGAAAACTTTTTCTAAATACTTGGTAAGTTTCCAAGAGGAAGTAATGGAGTAGTTTATTCAATACCTAAGAGTACAAGTTTGCGTATTCCTTAAAGTAATGCTTGATACATAAGACAGGTAGATTGAAATCTAAGCGAAAGGCATGCTAAAATCTCTTGTTCTTTTCCCAAAAGGGAGGATGTGGAAGTGGTTTGCTTTCCTGAGATGGTGAAGAAATACTCAGTAGGCATTCTCTCTCCACCTCTGGTCAATTAAATGCTTCAATTGCTATAAGTTCCTCATATTTTTTGTTTCATAAAATCAATTTAACAGCTTACTGTTGATGTTCTTACCATGTAAGAGTATATATATATTTTTTTTAAAGCACAGAAGATGTGTGGAACAGGGAGGAACCAAGTAGGCATGTGACTGAGGAAGTTCTCCAGGACACTGTGTAGGATGTGGAGGTGGGTTCTTTCACTGCCCTAATTTGTGTATGGTCCTGTGTTACAGTGTAAGAAAAACTGGTGAGGAGCAGATCTTTTCTTACAACTAATTTTACTTTTTCTGCTGTAATGTTGTGTTTTGTGGATTCTGCAACACTTTGCTGACCTCTTTAAGAAAATACTGTCTGTCCCAGTTATGCTGTGATCAGGAATTCATCCCTAAAAAAGCATTGCTATTCATTCTGTAGACTGAAAGGTGTTCAATCCTTTCTTAATGTATATTCACAGAAATTTTAGAGCCTCTAAGGATGATTTTGGAATCAGTGGAAGTATCAATTAGATTAATTCTCAACTAGTGGGTTGAACTAACAGAGATCTATAATTTAATACTTGAATAGGAAGAAATTCTATTAATCTGGAGTCAGCACGATTTCTAGAGCTTTCTGAGAAAACTTTTCTAATTGAAAAATACTGGCTTGCAAAGAACAAAACTTTGGCAGCAGCTTATACTCTCCTTTCAGTATGGCTGAGATTGGTCGAAACAATCAAAATAGCATTTTGTGTGATTTATGGCAGCACAAAACCTTAAGTGGATGCTACTTCTGCTGTAGTAGGAACAGGGTCTGTCTTTTGTTTCCGAGATGTATGTCTTGACTGAAGGAGACATACCTGAGTCAGAGGGAGACGCGGGGAGTTACCATGGCAGTTCTTTGTTGCTTAACTGTACCAAGTTTATTAGTAAAACCCATGTGTTTGGGTCCGTAGTCATTCATGTTTCATATCTGTTATATTTGCACACAAAACCCCCAAGGTATCTTGCAAGAGCTATATTTTGCAACCGTTTTACATTTTTCAGTGTTAAACTGCTGATCTCTTTTGTGCAAATGATTTGTAAAATAAGAAAGAGGTAATTTTTCTGTTTTGATCTTTCAACTGCAAACTCAAAAATGCATTCCATGTTTTAATGATTGTAAAGAGCGAGCGGCAAAGCTGTAGTCTCTAGAATTTTGAAAAATGTACAGAGTGCTAAGGGAAGGATGCAATAAACCCAGCAATAAACACTTAGGATTGTTCATGGATATGGAGGTAACTATAAAACAAGCTGGGTACATTCTCACCTTTGTAATATCCTTTCAGTATTTTAAGAACATTCTGATGAATGCGAAGACTACAGAAAGCTTTTTTCAGTATTTTTAACCTCTTTAGTCAAGAAGACAAAACGCTTTACAAACTCTGGGGCATGCCTTAGATCTTGAGGCACCTGCCTCTGAAAAACAGCTACTCCTGTAGTGAAACACAGTCTGTTGTGCAGGTGAATGCCAAAGGGAGATGAATCAAAACTTCTAGATGAAACTTAGGAAGGCCAAATACAAATACTCAAACTGGAATATGCCCAGGAAATTAACTGTCTTCTTTAAAGCTTTAGAAACAAAATACTCTTGGTTAAGGGAGACCAGAATAAGGTTAATGTTGTATTTTGTCAGAAAAATATTGTTGGTTGTTCACTGGCCAGCGAGGGCAAAATGAGACATCGGTTTGCAGTGTCTCAGAGGAGTGTCACCTCTGCTTTTCCTGGGCATTCCTGTAATGGAAGTTTCATGTCCAAATACCATTAAAGCCTGATACATCCTAGTTGGAGAGTTGGCAAGATCACCTCTCTATTGACTGCCATGCAGATTGCTTACTGCAGGTGGGACATCATTAGCCCATGGTAAAATCACAGGTGGTTTTGCATCTTTGCTTAGTCCATCAAAAGTTTGGTAAATGGTTTCCTTGCATAAAGCTTCATAACTTATATTTTTAATATCAAAAGTACCATCTTCATATTTAGGTCTCAGCCTGAGTATTTGAACCTGAAGGGCAATTTTTGGATTGGTGGGTCCATCTTTTGGCAGGCAGTGGCTAAAGGGTAGAGTGATTAAAAAATAGTGATAGGCTAAGATATAGGGGAAGCGCTCTGTGAAATCCAAAAGTTGAATCAGGATCCAGATCTGACTTTTTTACCTCTGCCTATTCTGCTAGCTCAAACAAATTGTTAACTGCAGTTTTCTTCTGAAGGAGAATATAAAAGAAAGAAAAAAGCCGAGGAAATGAGCAAGCAAAGGACTCTGGATCCACAGTTTTATTTTACAACTTTGGCTCTTTTTGATGCTCTTTATATCTTCTCCTTAACTTGAGTTACACAAAAAATATTCTGATCTTTTATACTTGGAAACAGAAACTTTGACTTGTCTTTTGTGTTGCCTGGGCTATTTCCATAGATTTTACAAAAATCTTTCTAAAAAAAATAAAATTGGTTGAAATCGCCAACAATTTTCATGTTGAAGAGCCTGACATGTAGCAATATTTTCCATTTCACTGATAGTCCCTACCTTATAATTTTGTCTTGTGTTGTTTGCAGTGTCAGATGTGGGTTTTTTCTATTGAAAACCAATGCCTGGAATCTTGGAGCATAATATAATTTATTTTTTTCTTCCAACTTTAACAGTAAACTGGGGCTTGGAACACTTTGTGACTTGGCTTCCTTATAAAACCCTAAAAATGTCTTACCTTATTTTCTGTCAGTGCTTTGCTGAAATTTTCTGCCGTTCTGTGGTGTCTAATGCCATAAACATGGAAGCATTGTTTGTCATTCTGGATTTTGAGAAAGGTTTTTCTCTTTCAGTTCAGCTGTCCAGAAAAAGATACTTGCACTCTGCTTTTTCAGTGTATATTTTTGTATAAATAAAATTTTATCAGGTAGTAATTTAGTGGCTGATTTCTAACAGCCATAAAAAGCTCTTTGGAAACTTGTGGAATTTCACTGCTGTAAAACAAAGCTCCTGAAAGCCGCACCTGGTGATTTCCATTAGATAACAATCTTCACTTGTTTTAGTATGTAGTCAATGTGGTTAATGACTGGTGTTTTAGAGCGTGAATGAATTTGACTGATCACTGCGCTGAATAAGAAGCTTGCCTAAATTAATATGTTTCAATCAGCTTTTGCAGCAGATACGTGTATGCCACATTGCCCTTCACGCTTGCTTCTCTTTTTTAATTGTTCTCACAATGAGATGAGGCAGATTTTGTAAATAACATTTGAGGTTTAAATTGTCGTATGCGGTTCAATATAGGTGGGAATGTTAAATGCAAGGGTAAAACTGAACAGGGTGAGGCAGTATGTCAGAATAGATAGATGGCATTAGTCAAATTTGTAACTAACCTTGTTTCTGTGACAGGACAGAGTTACCAGTATTTCTTGTCTCTATGACGGGCTTTGATTGTGGTCCCGTGTGCTGTTCTATAAGTAAGTAATAACATCTGAAGTCAGAGTGAGCACAGTGCTCAGCAAGGACATGCCTGGTGGCACCATGGTCCTGCTTCAACTGGGGAATGGAGGAACCATGGTCTGGAGTAGCTCAGATACAAGCAGACAGGTCAGGTCACTGTCCTCTGGTACGTGTGTCTGTCCTCACCTCTTCAGCTGAGGAGGGATGTGAAATGAGCTCTCCCACTTCTAGGGCCAAGAAGTACTTTCCTATACATTGTCATTGATAGTTAGATAGGCTGTTTGTGAATATTGCTGCTACTTTTTTTTTTTTTTTTAATGAGACACAGATTGACGTTAGGGACAAGTTGAAGACACAGTAATTGTTATGATGAACATTTGCAGAACTGTGTGAAGAAACTGTTTTTTCAAGTCACAGGTCCTTTCCCAAAAATACTTCAGCCTAAATCCTGTTTCTAAGAAACAGCAAGAAATTAGGTTTGTACCTGAATGAGAGTTAAAAGATGTGAAACAAAGCATCGAGGTTGGTTTGGGGTTTTTTATTCCGTGCTTTTTCCCACTTCCCAGACTTTTAAGAATATCGTCTTCTTTCCAATACAGATATGATTTGGAGATTCTGTCCAGGCTTGAAGCCTATAAGGATTAAAGATTTTGAGGAATGATTGAGAGATGTTAGTAAGAGAATATAACAGATATAGTCAATAGCCTTCTGAGACAGCAATATCTTCCAGTATACCCATCCCTATCTTCCTCTTGTTTATTCAATGACACTAGTATTTTTTATTAGCTCTGTACATTTAAGTATAGCAATCTGTTTCAGTTTATTTTTTCTCTTTTGTTTAGACTTACATTTACATCAACATTTTAGAGTATTGTACATAAAGCCTGTAGAGTTTTCTTGGAAAAGCATTGTTTAGCCCCTGCGTGGGAGCGTGGGGGATGAGTTAGTAACTTCTCTCCCTGACATCTGTGCAGACCCTGAAAACAGTAAGCAGAATTTGGCTGCTTTCATATCAGTGAACTGGATTTATTTGGTCAAATCAAGCAGTTAGCTCTATTGAAGCCAGTGGTATTAGATGGGACGCATAGTCTGAGTTTTGCAAAATTGGTTTGCTTTGGCATTTTCTCATACAATAGGGAGCACCGAATTGGTTCATGACTCAGCTTTCACACTGCCTGCTTTATTTAGCTTTTCAGCCTGTTGTAATTTGAACTGTTAACTCTGTACACAGTGCTGCAATTGCTGTTAAGGTTAAAGCAGATCTCCTGATCTAGAGATCTGTTTGTCACCCTCCAGATCTCTCATTTTTAGCAAGTCTGGTAAAAGTTGAGTGCAGTAACCTTTCATGTTTTTCACTATAGGCATCACTCATCTTTGAGGTTCTCTTGTCAGCTGGGTTAAATGGCATTCCACCGGGATTACTCACTTGGCATACATTCCAAGGATTTGCATCCTTAATGTGGAAATGATTTATGAAGACTTGAAATACTTTGTCTTACATTAGATTACTTGTAGCTTAGGTCTCTTTCTGGGATGGTAACATGCTCTGTATCTTCTGGCTCAGTTTTTAGAGATCTGAATGAAAATATGATACAGTGACAAAAGACAATAAAAATACAACAAGGCAAAACTGCATAATTGATAAAAGAAAGCCGTTACTAATAGAATGGGGTCTCTGAAACTTTCTTGTTAGCTGCTCTTAGTGATATTAACTTTTTCATGCAGAAGTGAAATACACAGCATCAGTACATTACCCAAGTTATCGTATTTACTGTAACTTGGTTGGACTCCACCCATACTGTTTATTTATACATTTTTAAATCTTACTATGTTCTCCCCCAAAATTCTATTACCCACATGAGGTCATAGACCCCAAGGTAAAAGCACAGCATTGAACTTACTGGAGGATGGTAAGGGGGCTGGCTAAGACTCTTCAGTAATCCACACTGCTTTTCAGGAACAGATTCATAGGAAGAAGCAAGCAAACCATGCAGTGGGCCACGTGCAGACATGAAGGGTTTTCCCTCAATGTCTAGAAGCTAATTCAGCGCTAGCTTACATTGATAATAGAAGGTTTTCATTTTAATTAGTTTCTTATCAGTTTGAAGTAATTCGATGTTCTTATGGCTGGTGTGATGCTGACAAAGGGGATCCTGCTCGTTCTCAGTTAAGTGTTTCTTAAAGAACTGAACTTCTGTTGAGGCATGGCCAGGACTAAGTTTAAGAAATTATCCCAAAAATCTAGAGTCATTTTCACTCTGGATAATCCATGGTGTGAAACAGATTTTAGTTTGCAACCTTAGAAAAGTATTTGACATTTTCTCAGTTATAAGACTGGGTATAAATTAAATGAGAAAAAAACCCCAACCCTCACCTTCCCGCAGCTTTGGGGAGAACACAAGTCCTTTTAGACTCCTTTTATTCTTTTCTAAAAGTGAGGTTCTCACATTAGCTGATTTTTCTTCTTCTTCAGGTGCTGAGTAGAGGTAGCCTTTAATGTGTGTTTAACTCTTTGTTAACAAGAAGTCGTTTGCAATAAATGCTACTGCTAGTATTTGACTTTTGCTGACTTTCTCCAATATTTTTGGGTAGAAGTGTGAGTCTGCAGGGAGGTTTGAAACAGTGTGTTTGCAATAGCACTGGACATGAACTGCAAAACATGAGCCCCTGTTTTAAGTGTCTCTCTCCCCTCAGCTTCCAAATTTAATAATAATGGAATTTGGGAAAGTCATACGAGCTGCTATCTGGTATGTATGTGCAAGAGATAAAGTGCATATGCAATAATAAAACACTCTTCAAAATCTGATCTTTGGTCTGTTAACATGCTGAACATGCCTTTTTTTTACAGCAGTGATTTATGGTCCAGCATAACCATGCAGAAATCACTTCATTATATTTGAATAATGAAAAGAGTGCCATCAAAATGGCATGTCTCAAGGGAGCTTTCTGAGGCAATACTTTAAACAAATGACTTTTTAGATAAATTTATTATGAAGTGTGATGAAAGCCATTTTTCTTGGCAATCACATCTTGCAAAATCAATGGCGTTTGTTGTGCTGTAGCGTTGGGAGGTTTTTTTGGTGTTTTTTCCAGATCCCTTACGTAAGTAAAGGGTAAGTCCATAGAAACAATGGTTGATGCTTTGCCATCACTGTGGAAAGGAGACATAGTCTTGTAATGGCCAGCTATAATCCTGTCCTATCATGTCTTGTTAAACATTTGTGGACTAAATTACAACCTAGTCCCACAATTGGTGGAAAATTTATTATTTTCTTTAAAAAAAATAGTTCTTACAGGTATTTATGAACACTTGTTCAGATTTGTCATGCAATTAAAAGAAAAAAGCATTTGCCTACGACCTGTTCTGTCAAAAACTACTCAGTTTTTGTACTGGCAGTTTGGTAAATTGTGTCTTGAAAAGTTTACAAAACCACCCAGAAATCACCAATCTTGGTATTTCTGTAATATTATAAACAACATCTCTATTCCTCTGGCATCCTCAGAACTCTTGTTCCAATATCTAACATTTGATTATTAATAAGACATAAACTGTTTTTTTCTCAAATCTGTACCTTTGTTTTGTAATCAAAGATGTTCAAAAAGCAAACGATTTTATCTTCAGGAGAAGTATGTGTTGAATGAAGATTTCTCAAGCTATTTCTTGGAGACCTGCATTTGGAGCTGTGTGTTTTCACTTTTTGCTTTTGTAGTGTTGTTTGAAAATGGTTTTAAGTCTTGAGGTAACCCCTCCTTGACCCTTTTTTTAGTGGAATACCAAGTGAGAGTAGGACATGCTTTAAAAGAGGCTGAATTTTTAAAGTGGAAATATGTCTATAAAATTGATACTTGTGTACTGCTGCATCTTAAATCAATAACTATATTATTAACCAACACATAGATAATTCACCCTTTTTTTTCCTCTGTGATGGAACATACAGCTACGTGCCTGTGTGCTGGGGAAGTTTTTGTGCTCAAATCCTGATGCAATTGTCTGAAATGCTTTAACAAATATTATGCCAGTAAAAGCATCTTGATTGCTACTCAGGAGACCTGGATTCTTTTCCTGAAATAACCACTGATTCTCCTTGAGTTACTTCTTTTCCATATGTTGAAAATAGGATAATATATTTGCTGCCTCTTGTGAAGAGCGTTGAGATCTACAAACGGATAGTGCTATGTAATAATTATGCATTTCTAAGACAATGGATAATATTCTCCAGGGATATAAAAAAGGAGGTAGAAAAGATGCTGGGAGAATTAACTGATTTCTAGAGCCATAGCTGACCTCTTCTCCTACCAGGAATAATTTGCAACTCGGAATTGGGTAGTTGTTTGCCAGCATGTCCAGCTGAGAGCAGGAGGGTGGCAGAGGTGTTACTGGTGCTGCCAGGGAGCTCCTGCTGCTTAGGAGAAAGGAGGACACCTGTGTCAGCTCTGTTAGATGCCTCTTGATCCTCCTCACCCAGACAGATTTCACCAAGTCCCATGGGTGAATTGAGCCTGCAAACAAGTACTGCATGATCAGAGAGAAAATGTCAGTGATCTTTTCTGGCAAGAGTGTTTGCAAACTGAGGATTTGCAGTTTAAAGAAAATCAAAACTCATTTTACCAATAGAGAGCGCTAAGAATTTTCTTCCTCTATAAGGAATGAATCTTCATATGGAATTTAAACTCAATTAACAGCTTCTATTGGAAAGTGCAGTAGCAAGATGAGGTATAACTTACTGAACCTTAAGTAAATGGATATTCTGTTTGTCCGCGTGTTCTATGTATTGTTACATTAACTTAAAAGATATTCAGTCATGAGGAAGGAATAAAGGGTTGGGTTCTTTTTTCTCATTCCAGTTTTTCCTTTCTTACAGTAAACACAAAGCTGGCCACATTTAATTCCTCCTAATGGGAGGAATTCCCCCTAATGGGCTAATTGATTCAGCAGTCACCGAGTGTGTGACCTGCCTTCTGGTTCACCGAATCCCTAAACGCAGTGTTGAGATGATGCTTTTATTTCTGTTCCATTTGGTGAATGCGCTCTGATCAGAGCTGTGAAAGCTGTTGGGCAGCAGCGTGCCCTTCGCCTCGGGCAGGTGGAGCCCCGAAATCGGTGCAGAATGGGGAATGTGCTGAGTTTGCACAAACACGGCGTGCCCGAGTGAGCCGCCTGCGCTGGGTAAGATGAATCTGCCCTTCACTCCTGCGCCGGGCTTCCTCTTGAACTCATTCATCATTCGTTTTTTGGCATCTGGGTAATTACTGCTGGCAAAAACTAGTCATTTTAATGGTTGCGATATACTGCAAGCACACTTAACTTTGATGGAAACTTTGAATGACTTTGCTTCAACCTCTTGCCTGTTCTTCGAGGCGTTTTTACAATCAACTGAGGACTTGTAACGAAGCCTTTGGTGGCAGCTGTTGGCTTCCAGCAGCTTGATTGTCTATCAGGCAAGGGTGCGAGGCTGTTAATTCCTCTAGTAACTGACCTTTATTAGGCCAAAGGGGCATGCAAAGTCTTGATTTCTGCTGGATCTGATTTCCTCTGAATTCCAATGAATTCCGATGACCCTTCAGAAGCTGCTGTGATGAACTGAAACGCCCTCAAATGGAAAGCTTTCCTCCCCAGCCAAACCCAACTGTTTATCGGTGACTTTCCTCCCCTCTCCAGAACTGTTCTTGTTGCCCCAGTCTCTGTTCCTGTTGTGTTTGGTGCCCACAGAAAGCCACTGAGAGACACACGGGTGTGAATACACGGCTCTGGTGGACATTGTCATCACCCATCTGAAACATCTTTTGTCAGGAAAAGCAACTGTCGGTTCTGATGAGATCTTTGTCGGCACAGTGCAGAATTTGAGGGAACTGGCTTCTTTAAGTGCTTCCTGGAGCACTTGTAAGCTTTTGTTTTGTAATTTTGGTGACAATTCGGAGCTTTTCAGTGCTTTAATAGCCAACAATGAAAAATCTCTCTTATGTTAGGACAGATTTTTTTCTGGGCTAGCAAAGTGTTTCTGAAGAGATCAGAGTTGCTGCTCATTCAGATAAAGGATATTGTACAGCAGACTTGGTTTTTAAAAAAAAAAAAAAAGGAAAAATCAAATTCTGAGTTAATTGAAGTTTTTCTACAGGTTCTACAATTGTTTCTGTATCACCAGGAGAATAAAGTCAGAGAAATTCTCACAATAACTGCTGAAATCAGTTCAGAGACGCTGATGCCTGTGAGAGTTAATTTTTAAGGCATCCAACAGCAATCCACATCAAATTGTTAATAATGTCTTTGGGAGTGTTCAAGGCCATCATACTGTGAGTAGCTCGGGTTGTAATTGAATAATATCCAATATGAGGAGAACGCTGGCTGCAGGTTGGGTGGAAATGCAGGGTGGAATTTGGAGAGAGGAATCTGGGCCTTTTTATTCTATCTAAATATTAAAACATTCCATCCATACTTCTGTGGTCTGCAGTATGAGTTAAAGGGAGACTTTTATCTCTTTTCTTTGATGTTGAGCACTTATTTTTAGTACTTAAAGAGTCTTTTCAGTGTTTCTTGGACAAGAGACGTATAAATTTTCCCAGTGTTTATTCGTTCATGAATTTAAGGGAGTTGAGGGTTTTGTCATACCCAGAAGTTTCTCTCTTCTGTTGTACGCATTTTAGGCTGGTTTGATGTTTTTAGAAAAAAAAATTGCTAACTAGTCCATTAGATGAAGCAGGTGACTTGCCCTAAGTTCCTCCAGTTGGTGAGTACTGCTGGTGATGGTGCGGCGTCGCTGAGTCCTCTTTATAGTGTTTGTCATTTTGTTAAAGATGGATTTAAAGACGTGACTGCAAAATCACATCCAGCAATATATGCAGTTCAGATTCCCACAGCATCTTGCTGGATGTATCAGGATGTATTTCAGGCAGACTATGTCCAATGCCAGAGGCTGACGACAGATTAACCTTGGCAGTTTGGATTTGAGGTGCAAGGCATGGATTACAGCTACATGTGTTTGCTGCTCGAGTAGCTGCTGCAAAGAGGTTGATGTTCTGAAGCCATAGGATTATGTCTGGTTAATGTTTGATCCCATAGTAAAATGCCTACCCCAAACCCCATTCTTCTTGGCTTAAAAACATCAAATGTTCTTTTGCTACTGTTAAAGAACATAAAGAAAAGGTAGTGGAAAGAACTCTGCCTGTTGGGGTTTTCAGCTAAGCCACTGTTTAGCAGTTGTTCATATAAAAACTGCATTGGTGGAAAAGAATATAAAAAAGATTTCTAGTGCAGCCATACTTTCTAAAGTACATGGGACATTCAAGTCCTAAACAGCATGTCTTTTGTCCGTGAGAGTTGGAATGCATAAGAAACCCAGCAAGCTGAAGTGGTTTGGACAACGCTATGGTTTAACAGTCAGTTCAGCTGTAGCCCAGGACTGACCTGAGTTTTTATTGTCACTGTATCGACGCATTAGTTTAAACTGATGTGTTTTACGTGCATGTAGCTATCCCTGAGATGTTCCCACTCACCAGTGCTCCAGCCCAGGGCTCACTGGGGCCCGCAGTAGAGGATGGAGTGAGCATCACAAGGTTCTTCCTGACTCTGCTTTGCCTTGTGGCCTCACCTTTCTTTTCTGGAGAAAAGATTAAAAAAAAGGGGAAGGGGGGAAAAAAAAGGACACTATGGGTATAGTCAAAAAAATATAACTGCTCTGTAGTTGAATTGTGGAAGACAGAGTCATGGAAGCTGAAAGTCTTTTAATGGTAGCAGCAGGGCTCTGATCTGTGCGGTGTCAAGAAAGAGCAGTGACTGTCTCAGGATGTCTTGCTTCTGCCATTTCTCTGGGGGCACTTCCCAGCTCAGTGTAAATGACTTACTGGTGTCATTCAGATGTCCAACAGACAACCACCAGATTACACGGAGTTTCTGAACAACAGAGGCCTTCCAAGCAGGAGCTTGGTCTGGTTTTAGTCATCTTGGCAACTAGTGACTACCTGTGGTGTAGCCATCCATTTTCCCTTTTGTGAATATACAATTATGGACTTGGCCACACTGAGGAGGTTTTGTTTTCCTGTTCCTCAAGGTTTGGAGGTAAGCAGAAAAGCAAAGCAAAAGAACCCAAGCTCCCATAAAGATGGTTGGGGCTTGTGATTGCTGCTAAGCAATACAAACACCTGGATTTTAGGTGAGAGGTTCTGTCAAAAACTTAATTTTTAAAAGCAGAGTTCCCAGTCAGCATTTAATCTGGCCTTATTACTGCTATGACATGTGGCAAGAAGGTTACAGGAGATAGTTTGAAAAATGTAATCTGTCTTTTAATATGAAGTAAATAGAATGTGCTCTGAATTATAACAAGCCTAAATTCAATTTTAACCAGTGTCCAATGAGCCACCCATGACAGTTACTCTGTAAATGAGCCCTGGACAGGCCTATTGATTCACTGAGTCGTGGGGATGTACAGAACATTGCTTCTAGTACTTAGCAACTTCGGAATGGTAGTTATTTTTTAACCAGACCTGTGTACTGCATGGAGATCTTGATCATGGGTTGTTTTGTTTTGTTTTTTTTTCCAGGGAAACAGCACTGAAACTTTGTGAAATGAAAGGGAAGAAATTTAAGGTGCGGTTCAGGAACATATTAATTGAACAAAAGCTGTAATTCATGGAATTGTGATACCAGACAGACTGTGTCAGGCACAGGCTCAGATCGTTTGCTCTGCGTCATTTTCCTGTTGCATGGATGTGACTTTAAATTCCTAGTCTGGTTTTGACTCCAGACTTTAAACATAATATTTTTTGTTGCTATGAATTACTAAAAGTATAAGGATTATTAAGCACATACAGCATCCGTATGTGGGAGTGAAAACGAGCTATTAAAGAGACTGAAAATATGAATGTCTGAAATTGGAATTAGTCACACTCTTTTTGGTTAGATTTGCAAGTCTCCCACTTAGAGAACTGTTAAATACTCATAACGCCTTTTCATTCCTTAGTCATCTTTTATTATTATGTTATTATGTCTGTTTCGATGCAAATTTTCCAAGCCTTCATTATTCATAAATTGTTATGTTAGGGATTACCATATTTTAGGTATTGGAGTGTTTGAGTTGGTTTAATGCTTGTTTCCTATTTAGCTGTCAGGCAGCTCAGGTGAGTGGCAACTCTGTGGGTTTGTTGTTTTTAATTTCTCAACCCAGCTATTCCTGTAAGTGATCTGAAGATGGTGTGTACTCTGCAATTTGAAGATGAACTTCACTTTTAGTATCTTTACTTGAACAGCCAAAAAAATGAGTAACTTTGTAAATTTTGGCTCAAATGTCTTGGGGTGATATTTGCTTTATTTAAATTTAAAGGGATTAACAATAAGGAAACATTTCAGAAGCTTATTCTAGGAAACTCAAGGAAACGTATCTTGTTAAATAATGTATTTTCTGGGTGGTTTTTTTTTTTTCCCTTTGCACTGTATAAGAATTATACGTGTAAAAAGCATAAAGCCCCAGTATTCACCACTCTGCAGTAGATCTAATATGTGAAGAGATGCCATGGTAACTGGAGTCACTCAGGCAGTCGGCATCAAGCTGTTTAATGGCGACTGCTATATTTAGGCTTTGGTTTACCACAGTATGAATAGCAAATGGAAAGTTTGTTTAGTGGTCTCGTTTCCTACCACCTACAACCCCGAAGTAACGAGGTGACACAGAATACTGTATTGCACCTCCTCTGCTATTGTTCAGACACTGAGAAGCAGTGGCTCGTAACCAGAATTGCTCTTTGGAGGGCTTCTTCTCTCTTGCCAGATCTTGTGGCATCCCTGCAGCTGCTCCACCATTTGTGCTGTCCAGTTGATAGTACACTCCCCGACTTCATGAAATTTAGCACCTAGAGCAAATAGAAGAGCCTGAGCTTTGTGACCTACCAGCAGGGAAAATACCAGGAAAATCTTTTCCATAGGAAAGTCCGTTGTTTGAATGTGTAAGTAAAGCAGAAGTGGAGTAAAGTGGGAATACGTAACATCTTTTCTCAAAAGTGGACTAAATATACCAATGTCCCGTGCTATGAAAGCTAGTTAGTGCAACAGATCCTGTTATTCAGTAACTCCCAGAAAAATGATAGGTTTCTCTTCATACCTCTACAAAAACTTTTTAAATGCCGGAATAGGAAGTGAAGCCTCATTACCAAGGCTTCCTTTTGCTCACTTTAATACAGCTCATTTATGTGTACACTGACATAAATTAAAATGCAGGTCCTTGCCAAAATGTGCGGGGGGGGGCGTTACAGGTATTTGTTACCTTACTCGTTAAAGGTTCAGCCGCTAGTAGTCGGAGTTTATTGTTAACATGAGATAGCGCTGATTTCAGAAGGAAATAATCACTCTTGGAGCAGGGTCTGAAATGCTTTATGAATGCGAGGAGCAGACCTGGCCTCAACGTAACTGTTTTAGACTATGGAGAAATTTGTGAAGCTGCCACCACTTGGGCAGGAAGAGCCTGAGAGCCTTCTGCTCAGCCCAGAGCAGCCTCCTGTCATCCCCTCCTCAGTTAGGAAGACTTAACGAAGCACAACGAGGAGAAACAGATAAACTGGGAGGAAAGGAAAGATCAAATCAATAACAGTGGAAAAACTTTAACAACGTGATTATTTAGATAAAAAGCTGGTCTCAAGAGACCCGTTGCTTGACACGTGAAAGATTGATGGGAGAAAGCCGTAGCAAATAGTTTTCTAGGAGCGGTGTTGTATTGGCAGGAGGATGGATAAGATATTTACGCAGCATTTAATTAGGTTACATCCGACAGCATTAAGAAGTAGGAGAATGGGGGGTTGTTTCAACTGGTTTTGGATCATCTGGATTTTGTAGATAAAGAAGAACAAATTCAACTGAAACAGGACAGAGTGGTTAGGTAGGAAGAATTCATACTCCATAAAAAATATTCTGGATTAGAATATCAATATTAAACCTCATTATTAATGCTTGATTTTTACACTGGTGTATTTGTAATGCTAAAATGCAACACAACAAATTTATTTCTAGGGTAACTTCATTCAAGTCCACAAAGCAGAGACTTTTGTCACACCACTGTAAACCTGGAATTCCTCAAGTGAAGAGTATAGCTTGGCTTTGAAAGAAACTTGAAGGATTAATTTGATCCATGTTATAGGGGAAATACAGAAAGCTAGATGAGATAAGTTTGACACCAATTCAAAATGTGTCTTCTGATATCTATTTTTCTTTGAATTTGTTGTGTCCTACATTCTAGTAAATTTGTTGACTAAATTATGTGTTTAAATTTATGCTGCAAATTCAGGCCAGCGTTTGGGTTCCCCACAATTATTCATTTGTAAAGCTATGAATGCTTATTAATGACTCTCAGCTTTAGAATGAGCATTTCTGCTTCCAAAGCACTGCACATGACTAATTTATTTTTCTGCTTATTCAAATTGTCAGGAAGCCAAATCTACATTGAATTAAACCCATGTTACTTTGCTTCCATAGAAGAGGTGACACTTGGCTGCTTTAAAAAACAGTCACATTTCAAGTGAGCATTAATTCATCGCTGAAATTGCAAAGTGGAGGAATCATAATGTGATGGTAAGTGAAATATAAAATTTCTCCCATGGTGCATTGTATAGAAACCTTACATTTACATTGGATGGCTGATAATATGGCAAAATAAAAAAAAAAAAGACTTAAGTTTGCAGTGGAATACTTTGTCAAAAGTACCCAAAGTCTAGTTAATCTTGGAGAAATAAGAAGCTGTATCTAATAGCTGCTTTATTTTGTGTTATTTGGTTTCTGTTAGCATAAAACAGAGTTGTTTATCTGGTTGTATCTATGGCCTTGAATTTGTTCCTATGTTGTCCTCTATGTCCCTGCTTTAAAGGTTCGATTTAACTTCCAGCATTTTACAGCCTTTGTAGCCTTTTGTCAATTCTTCACTCTCCAGAGAAAGATGAAAACTTTGCGGTAATGGTTTTGCATTGAATTTGCAGATCCTAATAGTAAGTATTTTTGGTTGGCGGTACCTGAAACTGCCAGTTTGATCATGCTGCTAGTCAGCTGGTTTCTGTGCAGTGGAACTGTAGGACTGAATTTCCCTGAATTTGAAGCTGCGAGGAGCAAGTGTGTGTCTGTACCACCGCAACCTGGAGGTTTCACTACGATTCTTTATAGCATAACAAGTGCATTAATCATTTTACATAGCGTGAGGAATAAAAGGTTTCTCAGATGCAGTGCAGCTGTTGAAGAAAAAGATATAAAAAGGATCATTTAACATTCATAACTTTAGTGAAACAAAACAGAAGTATCCCGCTGCTGATTTTAGGGGAGTGTGTGATGGGCTACTTTATATAGTGTCACCCGCGGTGCCAGGAATTGTGGCCGTGGAAGTGATGAATTAAGCAATAGAGAACAAGTCTCTGTTCATTGGCATTTCATTTTTGGGTAGCAGTGGAAAATAACGTAGAAGCTGTACACAAGTGCATCGATTCTGCTCGCTTGCCTGTGCTGCAACTTACTTCATAGTCATGCTGGAATATAAAGTCTGTGGAACACCCTGTGTTGAACACAAACCAAAAGAAGAGATTTTCTTTTCTCTTTTAACTGGTCTAGAAGAATATATATCCCTTTAGATGATATGCAATAACTACTGGGTTAAATGCTTTATTTCTTTAGATAATAAGGATAGGTCACTGAAATTCTGTGTAATATTTGAACATACAGAACAGACTCTTCACGCTTGGGGATAAATTCATGGGATAAATTCACAGCCTCGGGGCTGTGGCTGCCGTCCTCCAGGGTGCTTGACGTGTTGAACCGAGCAGAGGGCATGCAGAACCTTACAAGCCACGTTTGGTATCCTGGAGGAAGCATCAGTAACATCTCAGGAATCACTGCCAGGTGGAGTATTGTCTGGTTCCTGCTTCACAAGAAATCAGAAATGGGCTTGGGCCTGGAGGAGCTTGAAGTGGTGATGTTGTGACAACACCCGAGGGACTGGAGGTGCTTGTTTGTGATGTTTCAATGATTTTTGTGACCAGAAATTCAGTGCAAGGAGAAGCTGCATGCAGGGTGGCTCTTCTTTGAGTCCTGTAACTTCGGATCATAGAATCAAAGCAACATGTTTATGGAGACTGACTGTTTTCTTTGGACATTTCTTAGGTGTTATATAGTTTGCCATTGTAATAATTTCCACAGCTCACGCTTTACCTAGATTTTGAGTAATCTTTCCAGCAACTTGATACACAACCAAAGCAAATAAAACCATCCCCCACCCCCCCACACTTTAGCTCTCCCCAAATAAAAGACCTTCAAAAACACAGAGCAAAGCTCTGTTACAAGGAAAAAACAGCTGGAAAAGGAACTTTATTTTAAGAGAGGTGGTAGAGAGTCGTAAAGCAATAATGTTTCTGTGACACATTCCCTGTAGAAACAACCAAGACTCACAGTGTCCAGACATGCTCTGGTTCAGATCAGGAAGTTACTGGGTCCTTGAGCCTTCTGCTATGGAAACTGCTTTGGGCCAGACTTTCTTACTGGTGTCACCTTGTTGGTTGCTCCATGGGCATCAGTGATGGCAGGCTAGGAAGGATGGTGTTGCTTAGACCAAGGCAAAACCTGGCAGGCAGTGGTTACCTTACCATGGGGGTGCTGTCTGTTCTTCAGCCATTGCGACCGCTGGCTGGAAAATCATAGCTGAGCATCCAGGCTGAAGGTTTATTCTGAGCCTATTTCTTGATGAATTCCAGGCTTCTACTCACTGTTCCCGGGATGTCTGCAGGCAGGTGGATTTGTAGCACAGAACACATTGCTGTGGTCCTATTCCTGAATGTAATGAAAGTAATGTGGTGGGAAAATGCAACTTTCTTCAGGAGGAGTTTTTCCTCCTTTATGATGTGAACCTTCTGTAAAAACGACCCTCTAGCAAAAAGATCATTATTCAACTCTGCAAGACAAGTAAGTAATACATGCTTCAAATTTTCAGACAGCTTTGAATGTGAATTTGACATCTTACAAAGAAGCTTGTGGGAGATTAAATTATGCTAGTTACTGATAATTTTTTTTTTTATCCTCCCATGCTCCTCTCTCCCCCCCAACCCCTCTTAGATGCATGCAAAGGTTGACATCTGTCCTGGAGACAAAATTCGAACCGGAGTTGGACGGTGTGCAAATAATGTGGCTAAGAGTCTCAAGTTACAAGAGTAAGTTCATTTCAGAAAACATTTGAGCAAGAGACATAAACCATTTTCTTACACAAGTGCACATGCCTCTATTTTTAGCTTTGTTAAAAATTGCTACTAGGTCTCTGTCCCAATGCATTACTGGGATACTGAGTTTTGAATGTTTTTTCCAGATCTGCTCAGTGGACTTTGCCAACGTGCTGTTAGAAACTGCTGGAGAATCCACGTGGTCACCAGAGGGCTGTGACACTCGGTGCTCCAGCTTGCTGTGACCATGAGGATCTCTGGATGTGGATATTTCTGAATATGTGCTGTTGCTGTGCTGGGTCATTGCTCTGTTTCTGAGCCTGAGAGATGCCTGTCTCCAGCCGTACAAGGCTACAGATTTGAGGGTGCAGAGTTGTTGCCATGAAAGTCGTGTTGCTGTGCTTTGAAGTGCTGCTGGAATTTTCGAACCCAGATAAAAGCTTTTAATGCCTCCTGAGATGAAAAGCTCCTGTTCATGCTATGGAAAAATCTTCTATTGACAGGAGCCGTTAGTACTGGGCATCACTCCTCTGCAGCACCTCAAAGCATGTGGTTATTAGGAAAATTGTTACACTATTCAGGAAAAAACCTGCTAGGGAGAGTTGGAGATGTTACGTTATGAAGTCCCTTTCTCTACCTGCTCAAGTGTGACAAGAAAATGTATTTTAAATAATATATACTGTGGCAGCACTGGATGTTGAAGTGTTTAAAAACATGTTAATAGTCTTTCAGACACGACCTGTCCAGCAGAAATTAAAAAACCAAAACGAATCCCCCTGTTTTTAGACTGAATCAAGGAAGAAAACCTCCATGGAAGATAAGAAGGTAGGTTTTCTTTTACTTTTGAATGAGTTTTTTCATTTGTTCTTCAGTTTCACCTTTTATTAGCCATTATTACTGCCTTCCTGAGCATGTGAGGAGCAAGGAAATCTGTCAGGAATGTCAGATAAAGGGAGTGCACAGCAGTGTGTGCACAGTGTGGCTATTGCTGGCCACCACATCCATCGCTGTTTCTGTTCAGCATTCTAACTGAAGTCCTTCTCTCGCTCCCCAGTTCTGCTAAAATGTTAGTATTACCTTGTAGCTGATTAGTGTCCCGTATCTAGTTTAATAACACAAACATGCTGTACAATTAAATTGCAGTAATATTTTGCAGTATGTGGGAAATAATTAATGGTCCTTGGTATTTATAAGATTAGTCACAAGTTGATTTGATACTAGGAGGAATGTCATATGTGGTGCTCAACAGTGACAGAAGCTACACCAGCCAAATCCCTATATATAAATGTATTCTGAATTGTTACAAAAGCATTTTGTTTCAAGGGGCTGATATTCAGAAATGCATATAGTATAACAGCAATTGACATCACGTTAACTTCTTGTGACCTACAGCTCTTGCAGAAGGTGAGATTCGGCTGGGAAATATTTAATAGATTTCAACAGCAGTGGGTCAGAATGCACAAATCAGGCAATTAATCATGTTAATCTAATTTGTTCTTACAGCTTAGCTCTCTGTGGAGGCTGGTGAGCCGCTGGCTTCTATCACTGCCTGCCCTTGGCAGCGAGAGCACCATCCGCCTGGAAGAAAGTCTACTGCAATCCTGTCTTCATTTTCATCTCTTTTCCTTCTTAGACGTTATTGCCATCTGTCTTGACTGGATGGATCCATCGAGCCTTGGGTGCTATTTGGTTTCTGTTTCCCTTACAGCGTGCTCGTGTGGACAGTCACAGCTTTAATGCAGCGGACAGGAGTTTTAAATCTGTTGCCGTGTCCTTTTCAGCTCAGTGTGAGGTAACTGGTGTGACCAAATTCACATCAACCTGACAGATGGAAGTATCTGTCAAAAACTGAACTACAGAACTAGGTTTGAGGAAAAATAAAAGGATGCAAGCGAAGGTTTCCAGGAAGGTAGTTCTTGAAGGAAGCACTCTAGGGTTTTCAGCACATATACAAACCTACTTTTCCAAGTCTATGTTTTATTAATTTCTAGGAAGTAAAAATAACTGGCATATTAGGTTGAAGGGCAACATTCCTGTAAGTAAGTTTTCTCCATATCAGGATCTTGCCGGTGTTCAGTGCTTTGGGTTGGGTGAGGAACGCCAGCGGATGCATCTCCCCGCTGTGGCAGAGCTCCCCTCCTCAGCCTACAGGGTCTTAAGGGAAGTGGTAAAATGACAAAAAAGGGAGGGAGTGGTGCCCCCCAGGACCTCAGAGAAAGACCGGTGACAGATTTGAGGAGGAAATCCAAGGCGTGCGGTCTTGGTTAATGTCAGCCCCTGTGTGCCCCCCCTGCCCTTCGGCCAAGCCGCCTGTCTCGCGTAGGTGGATCCATTAAGTGCATCTCAACATGCTGTGAAGTCAGCGCTGGAGGAGAGAACACGCTGCTGGAGATGGGCCAAAAGTTCCAAATGTTTATGTGTCTTCTCAGCTTTCAGGGTTTCTCTGGTGATTGCTTCCCCGTATACAAAATTTGACAAATAATTGGAGTTTGAAGGGCATGCTTAATGGAGGTCCATAAAAATGATTCACAGGCAACTGTAAACTGAACTATTACACTAAAGGATAAAAAGCTTCCTTAATGAGCTGTACAAGACAGTTATTGATGTATTTATGAAAACATTCCCAAGTACATGCAACCAGGGAATTCAGAGATAAATATTTAAAGATTGGCTGACAGTTTTCACGTGTAGCAAAAATCCAGTTCCTTTATAAGGCAGTAAATTTTAAAAAAGTATATATTAAGTGATTTGTAACAAAAAAAAAGAATTGAAACTTGCATTAAAACTAGTTGTTTCCATCTATAATTGTGTTTATTCCTATTCAAATGAAGAGATGAAGCATGGAGAAAATGGGCAGAGGAGGTTCAGAATATTAATGAGGTAAACCAACTTTTTTTTCTATTGAAATAATTTATTAGAGTCCTGTCACAGAACTGTATGTAAGAGATTGAAATCTAACAATAGTTCAGAGTTTGATTGAGTTTCTTTTCATCCCATCATTGTTGTACACAATTAGGTTATTCAAGTGTGATCTTTAAGTGTTCACGTTATGATTCATAATCCTGTTCTTCACACCCCGGAGAGAGAAAAATTGGTCTATTGTTACGAATCTGATTAATATATGGATCAATGCATGCCCTTTTAAGGTTTATTATACACATGCACTTTTACTTTGGATAAATGATTATTTCATTCTGTTACTTGCTCTTCGTAGGCATATGCTGTGTTAGTCTCTGAACAAAACTGTAGCAGCATTTTAAGTATTCAGGGCTGACACTTGATTTGGTATCGCCTTGTCAGTTGAGATTTTTTTTATTCTTGAATGGTTTAATAATCGATAAATTTTAAATAGTATGATTTTCCTTAGGATTACAGCTGCGGTGTTGTGCAACTGCTCCTGCCATAAAAATGAAGATCTGGGTCATACTATTAAATAAGCTTTAGAAATTCTATTAGATGTACCGATTTCTTAGGTTTATTGCACTGTGGGGGCTATAGGTGGAGGCTGGAACTAGTGGGTATGTTCCCTTGAGAAGGTGGGGAAGGGGTGAAAACGGGTGCCAAGTTACCCCGACTCTGCAAAACATCGACAACACGTTACGTGTTGCTCACGGGTAACGCTATTGCTGGTGCTGAAGATTAACAGCAGAAGAGTTTCAGTCACAGGGGTTTCTTCTCTGCTGTCAAGAAGGTTGAGGTGAGGCTGAATTTCAACCCAGGTGATGATGTTTGCCACGGTTTCATTTATAAAAACCTGGAGTGTATTGTTTGGCTGAAAACATTCATTAAGTTCACAGATATCAAGGAAGCATTCAGCAGCCTCCACTATGACTTGTGAGTCTTTAGAAGTGTAGTGTATATACTGGATTTAAACCTTTTTCTAAGATTTCTGCTGCAATACTAGGATTTGTTTTTTCTTTTTTCCTTGACATTATTTAATTGTTTAAAATTTTGCCTTTTTGATTGATCCTTCTATTCCACTTGCTCTATTGGGATGCAGTAATTTTAATCCACAAGAGTTATTGTGATAATGGACCTGGAGTGAAAGGTAATTGATGGATTAAGGATTGTTTCAGTGGAAAACCAGTGTTGGTTGGTTCGTTTCTGTGTGGGAGTGTAAGGTAAGCAGAGAAGGATTAGGGAAACCAAAGAAGGTGAAGTTGTGGAAGCACAGGATTTCCATAGGAATTCTCAAGACTAGGGTAGATTTCAGTCTGGCTCTGTATATCACAAATCCAAGTCTTGGTATGGAACGGCCTGTGTTAATTAGATCTTAAATCTCTCTTGCACCAAATGGACAGTGATTGAGAGAAAGAAGCCCATTGATCCAAGGCCAGATATTTTCAAGCAGATTTTGTGAAGCAAGTGTAATATTTTGCAAACCCAATCTTTTTACACCAACAGACGCATCATCTCCTTTGCAAGCAGATTGTTGTGCAATTTACAGCCCAAGTAAGGCTTAATTTCAGTGGATAAACCCTTGTGGCTATTGTGAAAGCATTTATGCACTCAAGGTCTGTATTTGATTTCTCGGTACAAGTGCACAATTAAAAATGTGAATATTTTGACTTCAATACAGTTTATGGATTCTACACTTCAACTTTGGCTGCCTTTACTCATGCCCCTGTTTTGAAGGCACACGTGCACTAAAACTCCGGCCGAGTCTTTCTGCTCGGCTGAGATGCCTTCTGACATAAGCTGATGGAGGTGCCTTTGTTTCCCCAAGAAGAACTGAAGCGTGGTGCACGCAGGGCAGCTCACAGCAACAAGTCCATACATAAGAAGGGAAGAAGTCCTGAATGATTCTCTGAGGCTCTCAAACTGTGTTACCTCCCTTGTGTTCGCTGCTTTGCCTGCTGCCTTTGGAGGACTGTTACTGTCAGTGCACAAAGGACCCTGCTCCTCAGATACCTAGAAAATACCAGACCCTCTTCTGTATTGTTTTCAGAAAATGCAGTGGGTAACATAATCTTGCATGATTTTTAGCTCTTCCAGGTGCATTATAACTCAAAAATTATCCTGTCAAGAAGAACTTGTGTTGCGCTGCTCAAAATGTTATAAAGGCAATTGTGTTGGCTCCTCCAAGATAATCCTTGTTTCCATCCCGTAGGCTGGAACAATGTGATGCTCACATGGGCAGAGGGAGCCCTGTCAGAGCCGAGCATATCCGGTGAGGATGCTCCAGAATTCCCAGATCTGTACGGAGCGGGCATCCCTCAGACAGGTGTGTTTTAGCTGAGGATACAAAAGCATTGAGATCCTCTCAGATTTATAGGGTGCCTAAATTACCTAGGGCAGCTGTTCTGTTAGATGGAAGCGCACACAGACCGTCGTCAGATTTCATCTTCCCTCTGGAAGAGTAGTTACCTTGGCAACTATCATATTGCATGAGATTTTGGTTGCTAGTAACTGACACGGTAGCTAAACCTGACACAGGGTACGTAATATTCAGTGCAGTTCCTTAGATGGCACATGTGATGGTACGAGCAGTTATTCCGTTTGTGAAGTGATGGGATCAGTTCATGCCAAGAGCAGCACTTAAAATTTGACTTTGTTAGTGTGTGACCTTAAAACAGAGGGCTGTCTGGTCAGTATTACACACTGGAGGTGTTCCGTGAGAGTGAACGTAAGTAAAACCCTCTTGCTCACCACCCTTCACATCTTCAGTCTAAGATGCCTTATTAAACTTTATTAGGAGAATAATAAAACTGTATAGTTCCTGGAGAACCTTCTTAAAACTTGGATGGTGGGAGTTGTCAGCAGCTTGAGCTAATATTTTTTTTTGAATCCTCACATAAATAGAAGATGGTTTGTGTGTTGTTTGAGTTTTCAAAACACTCTAAACAGCAGGTGCAGTAATACCTGGCACTTTATTTACCGCTGCCTCCTCTTCAGTCTGTGACGGCTGTAGCTCCCAGGAGCATGAACGGTGGTTTAAGGTAAGGAAGGACTCAGTAAGTGCTGATGGATGGTACAACCAGAGCTGGCCAGGTCTGACCTGCTCCACAAGTTTTCTGTGGGATGTGCTGTCTCCTTATCACTGCACCTCACTCTCTGGCCATGTGCTTCAGCACAACAACCCCCCCTCCTTACTGAAGGTGTCAGGATTTATAGTTCTCCTGTTGTTTTTGTGGTCATGCTCTAAAAAGTCAGTAGGTCTTGTTAACAGAGCTGATCGATGGGACCTGTGTAGGAGAATCATTAAAAAGATCAATTCTGCATTCAATCTAAAAGGTCTTTTTCCGATGTAATCTTTTTTTTTTTTTTTTTTACAGAAGAAACTGCAAAGATTGAGTATTTACCAGTATCAGTGCATGTTGCTAAGTCATTCCTGAAGCACAAGGGTTTGGATGCAGATGTTCCCATGAGTTCCAGGTGTTCCATGGTCCTTGTCACCAACAGTGACCAGCTTCTGCTATTAATCATTGTATCTACCTAATACAGAATTCAGAGACCTGTGGACATGTCAAAGCTTTTTCTTTCTATACATCTTTCATCCTTTTAATATTCTAACTACGTTGTTAGTCTTCAAAGCACACTAATTTATGAAATGTACATATTTCAATTATTCTGCATAGTTTTCTACCACGTTTGACATTTGTTTTCAATTTATTATTTCCTAGTCCCGTTGTTTTCAGCTGTTCCTGAAGCAGATGGAGTGCACACTTAGAAAGGACTGCAGAGGGAAGTCACTGTCTAACAGCCAAATTCAGACTTATACTCCAGTAAGCTCAGGAGAGGTAGGCAATGATAGAGTTTTGCCAAGAAATTTGGAAGTTTAAGCAAAAAATCAGAGATATTCATAGTAGAAAAGGCTATACGCCTTCCATAGAAATTTAGAGCTGGGACTGGTGTTCCTGACTGGCTATTTTTGCTGAAGATGTCAGGGGTGTGCTTATCTGTGTAAGGAATGCTGATGAGAATAGGACAAGGAATGCTGGGGATTTTTCCAGATATTTTTTTATCATAAATTTGAAAAAAGTTCCCCAAAGAAAAAGAAGACTCAAAAGGTAATTATTTTGCTTTGTAGTTATTTTTTATTTAATATATTTATTTTGGAGGGGAGTCTAATATAGCAAGAGAAGAAGAAACCAAGTGGTTCTGCATTTTTCGTTTAAAGATCACATCCTCTCATGTGCTTTTAAAGTGTTGGTGGCTCTCGCATTGAGAATCGTGGCTAGACACAATAGCAACTTGTGGCCACCTGCTGATGTGGCCACGTTGCCCAGCTGATGTGCTCATCTCCATAGTGAAACACTGTCACATGGTGCCTTTCGCAGTGCTGCCTGTGCTGTCACAGCCTGGAGTCTTAAGGAAATGCTGAGACAGGTCTATGGGCCAAGGGAAGGGTGGTGAGGGTGGGTTTCTTGTTCTGTAAAGGCATCTGCTCTTAACCTGGGGAGCCGTGTCAGTCCGCTTCTCAGAGCATCCAGGGACGCGGACGGGGTTGCTCAAATGAGGCACACGATCAGGACTGCAGCTCCCTGCTGTAACGAGCAGACTGAAAACTTCAAAAGGAGATTTCTTGCTGCGACTTGCCGTGTGTGTTCACAAGGGCTGTCAGCCCGCCGATCCCATTTGATTTAGGATGATGAAAGCAGAAGCAAAATCAAACTCCAAGTGAAGTGAGTTTGGTTTGATGGGATTATAACTCCCGGTGCTCTGAGGAAGGAGTGCTGATGCCTGTGGCAAGTGTTGCTGATACACCGCTGTCATATGTCACACGACAATGGACAGGCTCCTCAGAGCTGGCTATAAATACGGGTAAAAGTGTTGCAAATGGGGTCTAATTTTCAGTTTTCTGCCTTTGTTCAGTTCTGGGACTTCTGGTGGGACCCACCACAGAGGTGACATTGAACGTGTACGTCACTGCTTTCCCAAAGGTCAGGACGTCTGCTTCTCCGGGTTTTAGCATTGTATGATTTTTCACAGGTTTAGCTTGGTCCTTGGGTGAGCAAATTGCTTCCTATGTGTGCTTCTAAGGTCTGTGGGGTTTTTGTGACTGCCCAGCTTCACGCCACAGAACAGGTCTTGAAAAGGGAAACAATTGCCCAATTTTCCCACCTTTAACACCAGATTACTGAGAGTCATCAGTAAGATACTCTGTTTTGCCAGGTCTGTACACAACTCCATGAAGTCACTAGCATCAACAAGTTGAAATAATTTTCCCTTTTTGAAACCTAATATGTTATTCGTAGTAAAGTAGGGACTGCATCCCAGAAACCTCATTCAGTTTTCCAATTGTCTGTAGAAGGTCCTCTGTGCCCTCATTTTTTTCCCAGCTAGAGAATATTCCCTCTCCTTAAAAACTGTAAGTGCTCCTGCTACATCATGTTGTACATTGTGCATTTGAATCTGTATTTGTGCTGACATCCTGGAGAGATTAATATCCTTTACTGTGAATCTGTGAAAATGCTGTGAATGCTTTGGGGACGGGGGAAGGGGGGAACATACACTCAATTATACCAAGCATCTTTTAGCGTTCCTACAAAGAGAACAACAAAACTGACAGCCAGAAATACACTAACGAAATCGCACAAAGCATTTGCTCAGTAGAGTGGGATTTTATTCTTCTGCGCTGAAAAACAATGACAAACAACATGCTTGCTGCTATATTAATAGGTTTTATTTCACTGCAGCTCTTAAATCACGTTCTTCAGCTTGTCGTGCTTTTGCCATACTGAACCCTTCGGTAAGGCTTTGCTCGTGTCTCACTCGTGCTCTATCCCTTCTGATAAATTTGCCAAGCAATGAGACAGGATAGAAATGTTAGGGCGGCGCTAACAAGAAGCTACGGACTTGTTTAGTGAGGAGGAATGATGCTGTGACTCTTGTGTCTTATCTGACATCTCGCTGTTAAAATCCTACTAACGAGCTTGTGAAAGATGTATAAAATTTGAAATTCCTCTGTGGAATCTGTTAGGGCATTGTCTAGGTTTTTCAGTTTGAATTTGTATGTTATCTGTGCTTCTGTGATCTTTAATAAATAGCTCATACTTAACCAGTGTTTGAAGGCTAACAATCAGACTTAGCCCTACAAATGAGTGTGAACCCTACTATGTAGACACAACCTTTTTTTTTTTTTTTTTCTAATGACTGTGTTTAACCTCATTTTCCCTGCTGCAGTGCTTAAAACTAATAACTCCACTCTCATCCCTTTTACATGGGCACTGATGAAACGTGTGATGCTGCCTGGTTTTTTGTGCAAGGCTAAATGAAGTTAAACCATCTTAACTCAGATCATTTAATGATCTAAGATTGTTATTAATGATGGGAGGCTCAACAAAGTTTCTTAACGATGTTGTCCATTCCTGCATGTCTTGTTTTCTAGACTAAAATCAGCACGGATAATAAACTTTCCCTAAAGGAAACTTTCCAACAGCCGCATACGCTGTTGATGCTGTAACGCCTGGCTGGTTTACTTTTTACAAACAAACAGAAATCTGGCAAGTGAGACGGAATTTGTTAGATCATCCGATATTCAAATGGGGGATGATTGAAGCAAAACAGTTGCAGAAATGTTGCTCAGTAAAACTTCCTCCTCCTACCAGAGCAATGTTTTTTTTCTTTGCATTAGATTACAAAAGAGCTGATTTTTAGATTAGCTTACTTTCTAAAGAGTGAAACAGCTACCAGTAACATCTTTTAGTTTGAAAAAGCTGCCGTTATTTACTTGTTATTTCTATTTATTAGTTCTTTTGGTGGCTTTCTTAGCCTATTCTGTATTGTAGGTATTCAGTCATCGTTCGGTTTTGTGGTTACTGTTTTCCTTGTGCTTGCAATGGTCATCTTCAGTGTTGAGAATTTCAGCCATGATGTTATGCTCAGGGTAGGTTATGTCACCTGCTGAGGCTGCCTGTGAGTTCCCACCAGAAGTCTTATTTTCTAGGATTTATCTGCAGTAGTTTGTTGAACAGGCTTCTGTTTGCCTTTCACCTGCTAATGCTTCGAGTGATGCCATTTAAGTGTCTTGGTTTAGCAAGTTGGGAGTTGAAGCTTTCCTTGTCTTGCAGACTCTCTCGTTCTTGTCAGAAATTCCTAATTGTTGTTATTTGACTGCAGCGCGTAGAAATGACCAAGGAATAGTTCTTCAACTCTGTTTAAACCTTTCAGATGCTATTGATGGACTTGTCACTGCTGGACAGAAGGCATTTGAGTGATTGTCCGGAGCAGAGTCTGTCAGCACAGTTTTGGAAAGCATCTAGGCAGCATCATGTAGTAGTAATCTAATGACCCTTTTCATCTCAGGGCTGTTTCTTCATATCTTAAACAGCTCGACAATACTAAGAAAGTGTCTGACAGGACAGTGCAATACAGTTGTGTGATAGAAGTTTTTCTAGTTAGGTTCCACTCTTTGACTATTTTCATCACAAAAGCCATCCCAGCAGCTAGAAATTACAGGAAGCCTCAGAAGAGAAAGAAATTAATAAATGAAGGCAAACGATTCTGGAAATGAGCTTTCCTTTGAGGGAAGAGCCGTTTCGGAGCAGTGTCAAGGCCGGTGGCATCGCTGTGTGGAAGGAAGGGCGCTGCCGGGGCTGGGGCACTGGGTCCACAGGAGAACCGCGCTGCGGGCCCTGGGTACTCATTTCGTGTGCCAGGAGCACAGAGCCCGAGTCATTCGCTCCCAAGTCAGACTGCGGTCCTTTTTATCTCCAAGCACTATGAGGAATCCGTTATCATAGATGTTAATTGTCTTTACCAGCCATTCACGTGCAATAAAGAGAGAGAAAAAAAGACGATTTATCTGCCAGAAAAATACATTAGAACCTCAGACAACTGGGTTAATTTTCACTTTGGCACGAGCATAATTCCTGAACAGGCACTTAATAAATTGAGAAATACCTGAACATGCGGACTTAATATTTGCTTTTTAAAAGTATCCTCTGACAGGCGCTTGAATGCTCAAATGAAAATTGAATACAGGGTTTTACTTAAGAGTAGCTGGGCGATTCATGCCATTACGAGTTCTTTCTTTTCACTTACTGTATTTATAACTGGCAGTGACTTCCTGTTTTGCGCTTTTGCTTTAAGAATGACTTGTAAACCAGCAAGTTTCTGTTCCATAGGGACCATTTCTCTGTTTATACTTGCCCTTTAAATGTGTAAAGTAGTCTAATGTAAATGACAGCTTTTGGATTTTGCCCTAAATACACAGCAGTATAAGCTATTTTACTTTTGTTCCTGCGGTCACCACATTTGTTATAGCTCTTTATTTTCTTCACACTAGATGTCTTGGATTTCACTTTTTGATAGCAGTGGAAGAACACTGATCAATTTGCCCAAATCATCATTGTTTCTTAGTGCAAGGAGAAAAAAAAAATTATCTAATTTTAACAAATTGTAGCCAAAGTTTTTAAAATTACTGTTAAATCCTGTAAATTGATTCTGCGGGTACATTGCTTTATGGAGATACCTTTTACAATTAATGGAACTATTCTGCTTGTGTGAGCTTAAGCACAGATTTTTTGAATCAGGATCAATGTTTTTAGTGCTGCGCTTGTTGGTTAATGTTGGTTAAGTCATTTGACATATTAATATCAGTGGAGGGGATTTTACATCCATGTTCCTCGTCCTGTGCTGGGCTTACTTGGTGGGTGTACGCACATACTCTTCCCTGTGGCTTTGCAGAAGTTTTGGCTGCTCAGAAGACATGATGCCGGAGTCGGGGTACGCACACAGGGTGTCCCTCTCCAGACGTCACCTAGTTCTGCACGCATCTTGTATGGTGTGGAGACATGAGATGGTCCATGTGTTTGAACACTCATGTGCTGTACAACTCTTGAACCCAGTGAGAGAACTTCTTTTCAAGTTCCTGGTCTTACGTCTACAAAAAAATTGATCGTGCACCTGTAGGGGAAGCAGGTCCTTCAGCTGCAGCTGGATCACAGCAGCCGCGGTGCCGAAGCTGCTGCTGACTAATCCATGACAGGACTGCTGCCAGGACTGTTCTGCTCCTTCACAGAAGTCGGGGATGACTCAAACCAGCACATGTTCCACATTAGTGCCCAGAGGCAATTGCTGTTTACACCATGACAATGTCAATTATCACCTACAACACTCCTGCAAGGAGTAAAATGACACTGACAAAGATGCAATTATTTGGCCATTTGCTTCCTTAGCCCTCTGATAATGTCAGTGTCTGAGTGCTTCTCTAGTGATGCTTTTAAGACTCTGATGTCTTAAAACTACAGTGTGTTTAAAGCTACAGCTTCTCCCGCCTGCGTGTGTGTGTGTGTGTGTGTCTGCACGGGGAAATGTGCTGTTTTAGGAAAAGCTCCTACCACTCTCTGACTTTTCAGGTCAAGCAATATTGTAATTCTGCTGGAGAAGCTAGAGAGATGGAGTAGCCAAATCAGGGTTTGATGGAGAGAAGGGATGAGTGCACAGAGGAGGAAGCTTTAGCACCTGCAGCTATTTCACTTTTGCAGTGCTATATTTAAATCTTAGATAAATTGTTAAATAGGCCCTGGCTGCCAGTTTCTTCACAGCTGCAGAGTTTGCAGATGACCACTGCTCTGTGGCTGTGGGCCAGCCATTGCCCATGCTGCTCCACTGGGCAAGGAGGGAGAAGTGTCAGCAGCTGACTCAGTGTGTTGTCAGCTGGGAGACACCTAAGGATCCTTTTCTCTCCAGGGAACAGCAGAGACCAGAGGTGACAGTACCAAGTTCAGTCCCTCAGTCTCTAGGACAGCTTCATGTCAAGAGCTGGGTAGAAAAGCTGTAGAGGAGCTCACACGCTGCTGGCCCTGGACCTTCATGCTGCATTACCGGCTGTGACCCTGTTTTATCTACGAATGCTTGTTCCTTGGAAGCTGGCCTTTACATCAGCCCTGTTCCTCAGAGGTGTCCCTCTGGATGCCACAGCTGCTGGTGGTTGGTGCCAGTTTGGCACTGCTTTACAGGAATGGTGGGGGGGCAGCAGGCGCAGCCAGGGGAGCGCAGGGGCTGGGGCTGTGCCCGCTGCAGCACCTTCTGCCCAAGAAGACTTTCTGTCCAGCAGGATAGAAATCTGGCACAGCTTTACGACTAAATTTGCTTTAAGGAGACAAAAAGGAAGAAGAAGAAAATAAAAGCTGTCAGCTTCATTTCTTGATTATTTTATCATTTAGAGCATGTATTAATGATGTATTTAACAGACAATCTGGAACCAGTTTGAGTTTGTTGAATAGTTGTTTCCCTACCACTGGAAAAGATTGATTGATTTATTTATTTTCCCCCAAGTGCATCCCATCTTGCCTCTAGGGAGAGCTACAACAATTTTTTCTGGGACTTTTCCATTTAGAAAACAACGTGTTGTTGAAGTGTAACTTTTCTTCATTAATCTCTCCCTTTCAGTAGATTGTCAACTTAAGAAAAATGAAAAGAATCTGATGATGAAGCTGAAACATTTTGTTTGATCATTTTCAGAATAGCAGATTTTGGAGAATTTATTCCAGGAAAAAAATATTGCCTACATTTATATCGTTACATGGTCAAAGAGAGTGGAAATCAAAATTAGTTCCCCTGAAGAGTTTTTTAATGTCACAGAAAATGTTTTTATTCTTTTGAAATGTCACAAATCTGCAGCATGTAAAAAATGCAGGCAATCCTGCAAAATGGCAAGGTTTTGTTATAGTTCTTAGTAGTAACAGTGATGAATTTTACAAAGATGTTTTTTTTTTTTTTCCACACAATTAAAATACAGATTTGGGTTTCTTTCTTTGAACTCTTGGCTTCCCTTTCCAGAATGAAGGTGGGTATAAAGGAAATATGAGCGATTAGTGGACTAAACAGGAATTTTATTCTGGTCTTGGTGGGATAAGGTATCTGTTGATGGGCCACGATCAGCCAAATTGTGCTGCTTGTTGGAGAAGTGACTGTTTGTGCAGTGCTCTCCAGGACAGAACTCACTGTACTCACTGAGAGCCATAAGTGAACTTTTATATAATTTTTCTTCACCAAAAAAACCCCAGTGTCAATCAAGAGTTGCTTGTGCAACAAAATGTTGCTTGTTGATAGTGATATTTCTAAGTTGCAAGGGAAATTTTTTATCCTTCTCAGTGATTATGGCTGAAAACATAATTATAACCTGTTATAACATCAAGTGACGCATTCCTGCAGCT
This sequence comes from Gallinago jamesoni, assembly GCA_025769975.1. Lineage (NCBI taxonomy): Eukaryota > Metazoa > Chordata > Aves > Charadriiformes > Scolopacidae > Gallinago > Gallinago jamesoni. The sequence continues at coordinate 17,749,293 of JAOQGH010000003.1, read as the reverse complement.
ATCGCTCCCTTTGAACACACGTAATTGGCTGCAGAAGCAATCACAGTTCTTGTTGTAATAGAAAATAGCAACATGCTCTGAGAACCTTGGTGAAAGAAATTTGAGATAATGTTCTGTAGCAAACCCCCTTGCCAACCTTAGGAAGTTTTGATGCTGAGCTAATGCAGAACCTGTTTTCAGCCATTAGGGTAGAAGAATTGGACATTATTATTAGTGTTTTAAAGCCAAAATGGGCAAGTGAGGCTGGCAATTTACTGCGATGAGATTACCTTCCCTTTCATCCTGGTATAACCTAGAACCCGGCTCATTTTGCTGTCTGATGAATTTACCCAAACAGTGGATATACATGACAGAGTGGCAAAACGTGGTCTGTAAGGAAGTCACTGTTCAAAGATGATCATTGTGAACACAAGGCTACAACGCTTAGTTCAATAATCATCAGATATTTGTTGTGTTAGTGCTATAGGAGGAGCCCAAGTACAGAATATAGCATTACTCTTTTAAAGGGAAAAATCTCAACTATTTCATTCATATTTTTAAGTGGGTCAGCCAGAGCACAGATGTTTGATGGAACAGCAATAGCTGATTGATTAATTGCACAGGAACACGTTCTCTAGTCTTGTTCTTCAAAACGCTGCCAATTACTAATCAGAGGGATTGAATCTTTAGATGCTGTCATTGGAGTGCTGGGTTGCTGATCTACCATGGAAGAGATTACGACAAGCGTGAGTGTAACTCTGGAACGATTAGAAAATTGCCTACTTTATGCCAACCCTATACAAGTTAGTGTAATTCTTTTCCCTGTGGAGTTCAGGCCATGTTGTGGGAAAATCTTTAGTTTCATTGGTCAGCAAAACATCTGGGTTAATTCCTGGTTGGAAAGACTAAGGGAAAAAAAGTGTTTCATCCATTTAGAAGCCTAATAAAGACTCTTTACGTTATCTGTATGAGCCTGCCTGCCTTCTGCTGTGAGACGTGCTGCAGGTCTGCGTTGCAGTTTTTGTTCTTACATGTTATCTCACGTGAGTGTTAGAACATCCTCAATTAGGATGACAGACTGAATTTTCAGAAAACCTTCTTTACAGAAGAAAAATGCACTCTCGTGCCTGCGCCAGATTTATTGTCCATAAATTGGGTTAGTTTGTTTGAACAATGGGCTTGAATTACTTGTCCCACCTGGCCAGAACGAGCTAGTAATGGAAAAAGAGCTCTCCAAATTACACAGAATATTCAGTTTAGTTTAGGATGAACACTGTGTGACTTACTGTACGTGCACAGGTGTTTGGATTAGTTAATAGACCTACATTTATTCCCTAATAGTGTTTGCAAGGCAAGTCTGCGGATCCCACAAAAAAACCCCATTTTCCTGTGACTTAATATGGTCTAGCTCTAAAAAAGAAATACAAGTGTACTAAGATTATAATTTTATACATTATACATACATTTTACACCAACTCTTTAGACAGAAGAGGCTCAATCAAGTCCAAGAATCTTGTTTGCTTCCTGTGTTCAGAGAGTAAATTAACTTAAACTACACAAAGATGATTATGAGCCATGCTGTATGATTATGCCACATGACTATAAATGTGTATTTTGCTTAGGATTTTTCAGTTTGTAAGATAGAAAATTTTCTCAGTGTTTTATTTATAAATGAGATCGCAGTTACAGACTTGAACATATTTAGCATAATTGAATTAGTTTATCTGAACTCAAGAAAAATAGAACTAAAGGAAGAGGTACAATCTGTTATTTTTCATTTTAAAATATTTTGTAACTGATTTTGCAGACAAAAATCACTGAGGTTGAATTTCAGCAATCCAGGTTGAGTAAGAGTTAACGAAAAGATTCTGTGTAAAAGCTGAGATTTAAGATACCTGTGTAGGGGAATATGTACTGTGTCCTTAGCCCTGTGTGCCTCAAAGTTGTTCTTACAAATATACTTAAGAGGGAAAGAATATAGACACTTTACAGAGTTTGTGTGATCTGTATCTCCATTACAAGAATCACAGATGACAACACTGTGCCCCTTACGGTGCAGGGTTTCAGAGCAGAGGTTTTTTGTCCCTTGCTGCCTTCAGCACTTGTTTAGTCATTCTGAACACTGTGAGCTCTTCAAGCCCCAAACTTGAATAGCCTTTTGAAGTGTTTACTTTCAAAGCCTTTGGACAAAGTCAGTTTTTTCTCAATTGTTTTGTAGGATTTTTTTCCCACATCATATTTTGGATTTTTTAAAGATATTTCCATTCTATTTTTCAAAAACTGTTTCTATTCTGTTTTTTAATGTTTCTGTTCTTTGTGGACTTGGTAGTAATAGGTTAACGGTTGGAATCAATGGTCTTAAGGGTGTTTTCCATCCTAAATTATTCTATTTAAACAGGTGTATGTGACCTGTATAATTTGTCCTTAATACCAGGAGGGATGTGTGAGCCTGAAATACCAACAAATCTGTTGAATACATGTGGAATTAGAAGAATAAGAAGGGAAACAGCCAGATACTGTGCAGTACATCAGATGCTTGAGTGTCTGGGATGTGTTTTGTCGGCATCTCGAAATCACTCTTCCAGTCCCACCCAAAGGAGCCAAATATATAACTTATACTTACCATGCCATGTGCCATAGAAATATGGGATAACCGTTACTCCAAGGAGCTTCTAATGGAGTTGGGAATATAACAAGTTTGATCTTAACAAAACCATGGCAAATTTTATCATAGTGTTGTGAGCTATTCGAGCAGCCCTTGCAAAGATGGTTTCTTTTGCCACTGTCATTATATTTGCATAAGAAATATGGTTTCATAAGAAATAGTCACAGAATCTTAGTCTTTCAGTTCTTGAACCAGGAATTGGATGTTAGTGATGTGAGACCTTATTTCCTGCATGCAAGTTGCTTAAAGTGCTTTCTTTTCCTTGGAAAACTTCTAAGAATATAGATGATCCAGTCACTTAATATGAGACCTGGCTATTTAGTCATTGAGTTGCTTATGTAAGTTAGGCATTTTTTGACTGTGAATTCTGCCCGATTGCTTTATCAAAATATTAAGTGGTTACATTTAGGCTTGTTTTTGCTTTTATACAACTGTGCATTTCCAGAAGCAATGCTATTAAGACTGTACTAAAAACTATTTGAGCTGCACAGCTAGAGTATTTTACAAAGTATTGTTTCTGCACCTATAATTTCTGGATAAACTTGCAAATGTTCACATATCTGTTTGAGGCAATCTCAGTTCAACAATGAAGTAATTTTTTTCCTTTTTTTTTCCTTTCCTTTCCTCT